>JAWWLZ010000082.1:130291092-130331213 GCA_035041345.1 Poliocrania exsul | reverse complement strand
ACTACCTCTCTGGGCAGCCCATTCCAATGCCTGATTACTCTCTCTGGAAAGAATTTTTTTCTGATCTCCAACTTAAAATTTCCCCTGGCAGAGTTTGAGCCCGTGCCCCCTTGTCCTATTGCTGACTGCAATGAAGTGGATGCTTAAAGGACATGATAATGCCAGTGTTCTTCATTAGGACTGTTTCTATAAAGTATATTTGAATTTGCTTTCTATGAAGAACTGCAAGAAGAATTTAAAAAGTATTGTAACACTCAGATTGTGAGCTACTAAGTAAAGGAAAAAATATAAAGTAGGTATGTGTATTGAAAACACAGGGATTAAACTGATGGACTGAAGAGACAAATACAGTTATAAAAACACATTTCTTATTCTCCTATTACATTATAAGGAAACATATTTCAAATATATGTATTTAGGTAAATTAGATATGTTGAAGATTCCAGTAGAACTCACAAAGAAATTCCAAGTAAAAATAAGATTGATAGTCAAAGCTGAACATTTTTAAAGTCACTTTCCAAATATAAATTTAGCTTTGAATAGCTTTTGGTATTAGATAATTAACAGGCTACATTTCTGAAACTAAATGGGCAGTTCCAGCTGTTATTTTACAATTAGTTTCCACTGAGGGTTTTAAATTAATAACTGCTGCAATAGCCTCAAACACGCCAATGTTAATTAGGAGTGGTGTTTCCATGTAATGCTATCCATATATATGAATATTTTACTGGGCAAAAGGTCTAAGCAGACTTTTTTTTTGCCTCTCTACTAAAGATAGAAGAAGTGAGAAATGTAAAGCAGGAAAAGACTTTACTTCCAAGCCCTGTTCCAGAGAGTGGTATAGGATTCTCATGGAAGATAAAGATGCCTTTCCTGAGGTCCTTGGGCTAAAACAGCTTGTGTTCAAGTACAGGAGCAAAGAACAGCATTTAGAATGTGCTTGTATTTAGTATATTTAGTATTTGGTATGAATATTTTGATTTATACCCTAGTTCAACAACTAATAAATCTAAATTATTAAATGCAAGGAGAAACAAGATTGTGTGTTTAAATTATATGTAGAGAGAATCCCATTAAACAAAACAAAAAAAACCCCAACCCAATCCAAAAAAAATGAAACAACAAGAATTATCTTAAGTAATAACAACATCCAGGTCTGAAATATCAAAAAAATTAGTAAATAAATTATAGGAACGAGTTTAAAATCTCCACCATTACAATTTGTTTTTTCCTCAACACAGGAAGAAGAGAACTGAAAATGGTGCTAATGCAACTGCTTTACAACTTGTATGCAATAAAAGAAATACTTGTCCATGAAATACTAAGAATTTCTTTTCTTGTAAGTTCATTTTCTACATAACATTCTCTCTGCAGCTTTAACCATTTTGAAAGTTATGGAAAACTGTAATAGAGATTTTATGACATACTATAACTTTTACTTTTTCTAATTCCCTGTGGTACATATGGACATTTTAATAAGCAGCTCACATTTCCATCAAAAACTAAGTGCACATACATTTTTTCACTAATTATCATTTCTGCTTTTATTCAAAGAAAAAGAAAGAAACTCAAGTCAGCATTAGCTAATTCCTTGTTTGCCTACCAAGTAAGTTTCAAAGAGGTATTAAAAAGCAAAAAAAAGGTAAATTAGAAAATAAGGTTTAATAGAGCCTTTGTAAAATAACAAACTCTTAAAAGAAAACTACTCATATTAGGTCCATATTCTGGGAAACATTTAGTTATCTTAATCCTACACCTCTTTGCAAAAAAAGAATAGTTTTTAAAATGTTAAATGGTTTAAAAAGGAAAACATCAAAAATTAACCTTTTTGCTCATACTACAGTTACAGAAAATCCAGGCTTTTTGTAATGATAATTTCAAGGTACAGTTTTGAACATAAATACAGTGATTTAATACTGAGTAAAAAAATATTTCTGAGGAGAAGATGCTTATAGATGTGGGTGCTGTTGAAAAGTTTTGAAAAGCATTTGATATTCCAAACCACATTTGAAAGAAAAAACACATTTCCACACAGACTGCTGGCTTTGCATGTGCTTCTTTCATAAATTCCTTGCATCACTTTTTCCTTCCCCTCACTCCAGCACTATCAGCACAGACACACAGAATTGTTTATTAGTCCTTATTCCACTGAAGGATTTGTGTTAACCAATTATGGGTGCTACATGATTATTACAAGCACATTTCACACAGAGGTACTCGAAATAAATAGAAGATACTCTATAAGGAAAACAGTTTTGGTTTGTTATTTATAAATGTTTGAGAGTTAAATAGTGAAAAACAGTAAACTACAAAAATGAAAAGCATTGATTAACACATTTATAATAAAAAAAGGCCTGTATTTGATAAAAAGTTTCATGAAAAAACAAGAAAACTTACAGCTATCTTTTCATGAGTAAACTCTCTAAGTGTAATTTTTTGGGGGAGAGTGGCATGTTTAAAGAATTCCCATTTCCATTCACAAATTGGAAACAGTCTAAGGACAGCTTTATGCTTTGATCTGTGAAAGATCTACACATGAAAATGACCATGGAACACTCAGAGCTGGACTATTAAGCTTTGATATATGACATGAATGAAATCCTTGGATCTCGAAAATGATGAATCCAGAGTGCAGACAACAATTAGATTCTTTATTAGTCAAGCTGAGGAAAGCTTGGGATTCTGGTTACCTAAACATCCAGAACCTAAAAGTTTAGCAACATTATTCTGGACTTCATATAAAGTCCTTTACTCAAGAGCCTCCAAACAGCCTTTTGTCTCTCAGCTTTTAGTCAGCCATTTCATTTTTGCACTAACAATACTGTACCTCAACATTGTTTGACCTTATCTGTTCATGGATACTCCCTAAAACTCTATTAATTAACATTTTATGGCAGAATTTGCTAAAAACCATGCTGAGGATGATCAGTAATTACCTATTTGGTGTAACAGGGTCCTTATCCCAATGCAGAAGTAGAACTAAACATCATCTCAGTTTTAGCTCTGTGCTGCTTCATATTAAAGCTCATCCAGGTATCTACTTTCTCTCATTTTTTCAGTCAGAGGAACAGAATTTCTGGGTCTTGTGATGAAGTTTCCTCAGCCATTTCCCTAAGGAAAGTGTGCAGTTCTGCTGGCAGCTTAGTACAACTAGTGCTACTCATTGTTCACACCCTCTACACTCACACCTTTTTTTATTAATTCATTACTTTTTATGTCATGTTTCTACTGACTAGAAGTGTTCAAGGATTCAGCTTAATTGCACTAAGCATTCTTTGTATATACAGGAAAATACTGAAAAGGTGACAATTATCTCACATCTGATTAATTACTTCTTTAAGCATTATAATTTATTCATGCTGATGTTCTACATTAGTCACTTTTATTAAAATAAAAATACTTTAGGAAATGGCAAAAGGAAAACATACGAATACACACAAAGAAGGAATGTGGCTTTATGAATGACCCTGGAAGATGCAACTTTTTGCTGCAGCCATCTTCATTGATGGAAAGGATCTTCTGTCCTGGTGTCCTCAGAAATGCTTTATATTCATCAAAAGTCCATCCTTTTGATAAGTAATTATCAAAAATCTAATAATTTTCTAGGTTTGCTGTCTGGAGAAAGACTTGAGCAACTTGATCTAAATTGTTTGAGTAGGAGGCTGGACTAGGTGAACTGGAGAAGTCCCTTCCAATTTCAATTATTCCATGCTTCTGTGCTTCCCTTGGACTTTTTTAACAGAATCAGCCACATAGCTGCTTTCAGCACTCTTCACATAGAACCAAATATTTAAGTTTTTAGAGAAGTGCTCACTGCTAATGAGAAATCTTGACTGATGTCCTCTGAAGCAAACCAAGTATTGCTACAAACACCACAGCTGCTCACAGTCTCTGTGTAGTTAGGCTCCTAATTCCATTATATTAACACTGTAGCAGAAACATTCCTTTCATTTGCATGCTGAAGAATCCATAGATGAGAGAATTTTATGAAAATCTTGAGGAAAGAAACTTCAGATGGAATTTTTATACTAGACACCAGAGAGAAAACAAGAACTAATCCAGGCCTGAAAAATACAACTTTTTGCCTTCAAAAAGATCCTTGTTTTTTATTGTAGTTACAGAACTCATATAATTTCTCTCTGATATCACATAACTGGCTGAATTTCCCTGCATCAGGGCATTAATAAGATTTCCCTAACTCAGCATTCTACTTCCCCCAACTGCCAGACCTTCCTCTTGTGTTGTCAAACCTATGTGACCATTCACCTGCCACTTCAAAAGTTCCAGTACACCCAGAACAATCATATAAGCAAGAAATGACCACATCATCTTGTTTTCCTGCAGCCTGTGGAGTCATCTACAAGCAGCAGCCTCCCCTGCTCATAATCCCAAGTTTAATATGATAAGGCAATTAAAGCCCACAAAAATGTAGTTCTCTCCTTCACTGCTTAGCAAAAACTTCATTTAATGTGACTGACTCCTTCACAGTTCCAATGAACTGCTCTTCCCTCTCTTTAGCCAGGTTAGGAGCTGCCTTCCTTGCATCCTTATCCCAAACCTCCTTTACACTGGTCCCTGGTTCCATACCAAGGCTTTTGGGTGCCTGCAAGAGTTCCAATCAACAGAACTGATGGAACATGCAGTACTGGTCATATTTCTTGAAGACAAACACACCTGATCTGGACCAGGGGTTAGAAGCAGAAAACCAGGAGAAAACCAACTCCTAGGATTTAGCAGAGAAAAAAAACCACGAAAAAGATAAATTGTCTCTTACTGAGACCAGCTAAAAATGTGTCAGTAAACTGCTTTCAGAAGGCCTAAGTTCACTGTCATGGTACATGCATATTTGTTTCCTATGTACATTAAAATTCGAAACTATATTTGTCCATTTTCTACTGGAGACAATACTTTTAGGCTAATTATTATATGGTATAGGAAAACTGGACTTACTATGTCAATACATTTCTTTTCAACTTCCATTAATTATCTGAAAAAATACATGTACCAAAAATGTTGAGGCACATCCTTTTCCCAACATTACATTTTCAGTTTTGTTCTCACTCCAAGTTAGCATAAACTGTTTTTCCTAAGACAGAGATGGAGTCAGTTCAGCTTACAGGTCAAGAGTGCTCTGGTTTATTTAGTAGGACCTGCAGCCACACCAAAATTACTTTTCATGCGCTGGCATTCTCTTAATGATGTATTAGCACATTCAGTTTTACATGTGTAAATTTATGGGGACAAATTCAAAAGATATTTGCAAATGCTATTCAGCCTTCAGCCATGAAAATGCTTCTCAGCCTTTTCTAAAAGAGCAGTTTCTAAATGAGAAGCAAAAATTCTTTTTATGAAGCACTACAAAAGTGACATTAATTGCATGTGGTTGTAGTTCAGGCCTAAACAGAACTGTATAAACCAAAGTGGCACTGTAAATTAAGTTTGTATCCCCACTCCAGAAACACTGTAAAGACAGTGGTTCAGACAACAATTTATTTTCTTTTATTCTATTAAAAGCAGCAGCAGCAAATTAGAGAAGAGAGGTTGGAAAAAGACAAAAGATGACATGTTGAGATTATTAGAACGCTGTAGCAGCTAATTCTTCAGTAATCAACAGGCTGCTGTAATTGAATTTTTTTAGTGTCTGTTAAACTGGATATTGTACTACTTGTATTTCTGTTAATAGTTACTAAGCAATCTTTCACCTAAGTACATGAACTACACATTTTCTGGGTTTGCTCATTTTACTACTTCATTTTTAATTATTCTGTATTAGCTCCAGGTTTTGCTATGTTGTACTATCTACCATGGGCATGCTAAAAGGGAAAATAGTTTTTAAGTTAACAAATCTCATGTTTGGAGAAACAAATACTAACATTAGGCCTAACATCATCTGTTAGTAAAATCCCACTGTGTGTTTTTATCCCCTTTGAATACAGACTGTATGTTCTGCCCAAAAATACAAAATCAAAAGTATTACTTTATTTAAAAACTACCCAAAACAAAAATGAAACAAACCAAACAAAAAAACCCAAAAGCAAAACAACAAAAATGGTGACATTAACTCTGCTCACAACTCCAGCAGTCCAAGAGCAGTGATTGCCATGTAGGAAAATGAACAGCTCTGTTCTTTACCACGGTTCTGTAAGTACACTTTGCTCTGGATCAAAGAATATATAATCAGAAAATGCAAGTAGTTCAACTCCAAACCGGAATCTTAATATTTTTATTTAAAAAATCATTAATTAATATTGCTTGAAAGTGTTAAAGCTCACTTCAGCAGATCAAAATAGCAACCTTTCCAAAATCAAAAGACCCCCCCACCAACTTCAATATTGTCTCATGAAATGCTGTGAAGTAACTTGACACTCTGCTTTGATATATTTTAAAAATAATAAAGCTAGTATGATTGGATGATTAAAGAAATAAAGATAAGACCTAGTCATCTGATAGATGCTGAGAAATGAGAAGAGTGGTCACTGAAGCAGTTAGAAGGAATTCCTGGAAATTACATTGCTCAGAAAAAGACACAGGAAGCACGATGTGTGGGACTGGCTGCAAAGAGGCCAGTAACACTCTGGGGAGAGAGGTCTTGGGCCCAGAATTTGTTTCTTTCTTACCCATTTGGTGCCCTGACTTCGAAAAGAGCACTGGAGTATCCTGGAAGTGTACAGAATTGTGAAAACCAAATACACACTGCACAAATCTAGTCTGAAACATTGATGCACATAAGACCCAGAGGCCCATAATACAAAATGTATCAGAACCTTTAAGTAACTGAGTGATCTGAAAAGCATTGAATTCCTGCATTTCAGGAAAACCAATATATGCAAAGATGCTAGACTGAAAAATGTAACACAGCACAGCCTCACTGATTTCACTGTTTGCAATGTGCACACAAGGCACATCACAGCTTCCCTCAGTGACTGAAACAACCTGACAGAAGCTGGAAATCTTAGGTTCCACTTTGTGATCAGGGATTTTCCTGATGACTTTTTGGTTGCCATAAGAAGAGTGGAGCCTACATATGGTCCTCTAACTCCCAAAGCAGATGTCAGACTGCAGTCTCCTCAGACAGAAAGGGCAGAGGCAGGAAAAGCCTGTACAAATGTCAGGAAGATCTCTCTCATCTGTGGGCACATCAAGAGCTGGATCACAGACTGCCACCCAAAGTTGTTGTTAGTGCCAGGCTGCAAGATTTCTTCCATGCAATCTCCATAGTACAATAGATACAATGTTCATTTAAAACAAAAGGGGGGAAAAAAAAGGATAAACTACTATAACTAAACCTACAAGGAAACCCATTAATATAAATGTTTCCACATGGAAATATGAAGAAAAAGACACTGTTACAACTTCTAAGTGATCAGAAGTAAAATTGGAGATATTTCATGGTCTCCTAAAAATCCTAGTCTTGACAAAAAGTAAAACTCGCTGTCATTTTCTAGGCAGTAAATGTTTTACTGCTGGGAAAAGATTTTGATGTTTGTAATTTCTATGGAAGAGCACTATGAAGTAGTTAAAAATATTGCCACATCTGAGAAACAGACCAACGGGAAGTATAAGACACTTGTTCATCTGTATTTCTGTGACTTTTCTCACTTGGTATTATTTGCAACCATACTTTCATGTCTGGCAACAGTGCCAACTCTACTAAGGATCATATATTACTTTTATCATGCTGATTACATATGTTCACCAGTTTTGCTGCCTATATATGATTAGTGTGGTTTGCATATACTTAGTGACACAATCCAGAGCACGACATTTTCACAGAAAATGTGTTTACTGGGAAAGAGCTCCTTAGAAGTTTCCATTCCTTTCAGCTTTGATCTACATGACATCAAGAATCTTACAGTTTGAATATATGTTTACCATTTACATTATTAAGATCTATCTCCTTCACACTATATGGCTACTGAACACTCTGGTAGTGACAAAAAATTTCCTTTTCTCTGAGGTGAACTTAGTAGTAGCTGAATAAAAGATAGCCTCTTAAAATGTTCTCATCTGGGAGCTTAAACTTCATAACACTCGGCATTTAAATTCTGTTATTCATCAGCCCTTCACAGCAGAACTTGATTTATCTAAATGGATTTGAAAGCCCACAAGTGAAGAAAATCAGAAAAACCTGGGTTTGAATATCAAAAGATTGCATGTGAAAAGTATTTTTACAGGCTGCACGTATCCATTTTATTGATCAATTAACTTCTACCAGAATGAATTTTTCCTAGGCCATATATGAAAAATGAACCCCCTCCCTCAAGACTTACTGATAAATGTCTTTTCTGAGCACAGCTCTGCTAAGAGGGTTGTCAGCCTGAGGAGCCATAGAGACAGATCCCATCTTGAGAACCAAAGTGTCTTCTTTAACTGCTGGATTAGCTGTAGTTAGGAGAGAGAAAAATATGTATTTGATTAAAAGTCAAATGTACATAGCAAGAACACTGAAAAACTATTTCTCTAAATAAAATGTATGTAAGAATATTTGCTAAGGATTCAAATTTGCCCAGGAGCACCATAAAATCAAGAGCCCTGCTGTAATACATAGAAGACAAAACTATTGTATTTCCCCAGAGTTTTATCACACCACTGAATCCTGGTCTGTGACATCTCATTTTCTCTGATGCTTTTTTATTATCTTTTTTTCTTCCAAAATGACTTTGGACATATTTCCACAGACTTCTTTGAAATCTGTTTGTTTCTCCAATAATTATTTGCTGAAATATCAGCATGTAAATCACTCTGAATCATGCATCCATTTTATTAAGGGCCTAGACCCCTCAGATGTAAAACATTGCAGGTTATTGCAATATAACTATCCCAGTAGCATTTGTGATGGGCTGCAACACACATGAAAAGCTCAGACACAAGGACTGAAACAAGAGAATCTGAAATCTCACACATATACGAAGAACAAGATGTAGTACTGGACAGTAAACTTCACATCAGTAACAAAATTATTCCAAGAAGAAAAACCTCTTCTTTCCCCTTCATCTCCATCAAAATTCATCCACATGTAAAATCTCTTAGTTTTAAAAGCAGTGGTCATATTAGATAGAAAAACAAAGTTCTGCCCAGAAATAAAACAGCACCACATTTCTTGCAGACACAGACAAAGCACTTGGACAAGGCTGTGCTCAGAAGACTCCACAGTAAGTGGGAAGCTCCAAGGAACACGCGATGCAATTGGAAGAGTCCATCCCGTGCAGGGAGATGGTTCCCTGCAGTGCCTGTGTGGGACGCAACGAGGGCAGAGTGACACCACGCTGGCTCCACACCCAAGGGACTTGCAAGACTCATATATGAGTTTTAAAAACAAAATTACAGTAGCAGAACAGAGTTGAAATATTTTACTGAAGAGTGAAATGCTTGGTGTGGAAAGAACCAGCAAAATCTACAAGCCTAAAAACTGGCCATTCAGAGCCACGAATGTATCGGTGCAAAGACAGCATGTTTTGCAGCTGAATGTGCTTATATCCATATTTTTGAACAGATCTATGAAGTCACAGAATTCACAGAGATTTAAGGATATTTTTCAACTATTCTAGGGAATACCACAGTAAATTTTAAAGAACCTCAACTACTCACAAAATGAAGTCAAATCCTTTAGTTACCCCAAAGCAAAACAAAACTACTTAGAGAAGGTTTGGGTGCCAGAACTAAGGTAGAAAAGCTAAACTGATGATAACCCCCCTTTTTTGGACTAAATCTGAACCTCTATTTTCAACTTTTACATTAAAAAAAGAATAAGACATTGTGCTAAGTATTCAAATATCACCACTGTACATGAATATGTTGGATTTTTTCTTTCCAACACTCACATAAGAAAAAGGAGTGAAGGTGTTAAATATACATCAGATTGTAACTGCAACTTAATGACATGGCAAATGCCTTATTCTGAGAAGTGATTCCTAATAAAATATATCTTAGGCTAAGCCTTTTAATTTGTCTCTGACACTTAGCAAAGCAAAATAAACACAGATTACTCATAATAGTCTCTATTGGGTAAATATTTTAGGAGTTTTTTCAAGGTTGGGCATGGACCTTTTGTGTACAGTTTCCTGTAGGTCAATAAATTAATTCAATTTTAAACTGGAAACATTTACAGGCATTAATATGTTCAGCTGGTTTTTAATGAGTGGTAATTTGAGTCACGACTTAATGTGATGAATTCTCATCTCCATTCACTAACCAATGCTTTTCAAAATATGGAAATAATGTAGCAAACAATCACAGCCATTACAGATATTAACAAATCTGAGGGGAAAAATATCTATGCCACACAATGTAAGTGCAATCTAGGAAAGTCATACAGACTCAGTTGTAACAATGTTGTTCACAATCTCACTTGGTTTTACCCACTTTATTTCAGTCATCTTTCTGCTGAGCTAAAGACCTTATGCTCTTTTAATCCTCTCTTTTAAGGCTTCATCTCGAGCACTTGATTAACATTTGTGATGCTTTTCAGCTCCCTCTTTGCTTCTATCAATACCCAGTTTTATAACAGAGGCAAACTGGAGATGATATTCCACCATCTGCCATAAGCAGAAGTACAGCTACTACAGTGACTTCTTTTCACTCAGTTCTCTGTGACCCTCAAGCTGTTTGCAGCCACTTTTGCAGGACAGTCTCTGCAGCCCTGAAGACACAGCCTACATGAACTGTTTCCTTGATATGCAACTTTAGCTTTGGAAGATTCAGTGTATTTCCTAGAAGCAGTGGTGTAAGCACAGTGACCCAGATGCACGGCCTCAGGAAATTCTTTGCAACATTTGCTGATCCTAGCAGCAATGGTTTTATATTTGCTTGCAGAGTATTAAATACCAATTTCACTTATTATTCCCAATTGACAAGTTTTTGTGGGTTTTTTCTTAGCCTTCTGGTTAGCCATTTTTAATTCATTTAACATTTCCACAGATATATCCTATGGAGATACATTTAAATTAAATACTGTAAGACACAATGTCAAACTCCTTACAAATGTCTAAGCATATCAAATCTTTGCAAACATTTTATCAACTAAGAACTGAAACCACAATGAAGAATGGAAATCAGATGTGTTAAACAAGACTGATTTTCCATAAAACCATATTTATTATCATGTTACAGATGTAATTCTTTATTAACTCAATGCTGTAATATTTTATCCTATAATCTCTTTGAGGTAGAGCAATGAAACTACCTGTCATTCTTTTTATTTGAGCATCACACTTTTCATTTTACTAGATATACCTTCAGCTGTCTAAAACCTGTTTTTTCAAGGTGTGTTAAAAATTAGGCTTAGAAGACTAAGATCCCTGAGCACAAGTTACTCAGCCTGACTGATCTGAAACTTTAATAGTAAGCAAGGAGGATGTTACAGACCATATGTTATGACAGACTTCAAAGTAGAGAGTCATGCTCATGTGACAAGAATATATCACTTCTACAAATGCAGGACATACGTTTTTTCAGCCTTTTCTTTTTCACTATCAACAAATTTATCATGTCCTTTCTAGTGATTCCTGATATTTTGCTCCTAGGGTGTACTAGAAGAGTTGCTATTGTCCTCAAACCAGCCAGATGTGGATTTTCCCTGTCTCTAGCACTTATCAGGTTTTTTGCCATTTACCATTTTTATTTATAGTCTTCTGCTATGTAGTAATTCTTGTTTCTATTTGTTATATATCACTTATATATACTTAGTTATCTTCCCTTCATCGCTAAGTAAGTGTGGGCTGTTGTCCAGAGCTTGAAACACCACCTGATGTACCAACAAATCAAACTTGGAGAAAGCAGCATTGCTTATTGCCTACGATAGAAGGCTGCCCTCAAATCTACCAAAACAAGAAATATTAATTTGGTGCTGCTGCAAAAATCATGAAACTTAGATATTATAAAATTGTGTGGGTGTAGTCATGCATGCATGTATGTAAATTTCTCAGGAAAAAAATCCTGATTTTGATTATTTCATAGTGTTTGTCTACCACAGTTCATTGTGCAAGTTTGGTTTTGGACTGCATAAGTAAACAACAGATTTGCCTTTTCTTTTTTTAACTCACATATAAAGTCACAATTACATCTGGTTTCGGGGGAACGACAGTTTTCACAGTATGCACAAGATACGAACAGCAGACAACTGACTAGAAAAGAAACTGAAACAATTTTTCTACTCCCAGTGCAGTGCTTACAAATCCAAACACACAAGTCTGATTGAATTGAAACTCTCTTGTAGTAAGCAAATGATGGATGAGACCTTATGGAGCCATCTCTCCACAATGCGTAACACTCTTCTGACCCAGCACACCAGAGATGTGCGTCAGATTCAACTCCTGAGCATTATTACTCTTGCTAATTTCTACTGTTCTTAAAGACACGAGAAGAGAGAAGCAATTTATTTCATGTTCATAAACAAGTGAGACTTTGGGAAAATCTAGTGTGAAAGAAGAAATGAAAAAACAGTATTGATTTTCACAGTGATGCTATTTCAGAGTTTTCCAGTGGAAGAGGTTAGCTGGCCGTCTTCTTTATTTAGTGAAGAAAACCTTTAGCATTATGCTTTAAAAGCAAGCAGCTTCTCTTCCTACACTGGCTGCTTAACCATGGCAATTCTGTTCCTTGCATGCATTTTCATCCAAGTGAGAGCAACAAGGCAAAGTTTGTTATAGCTTCTTTTTAATGAAGTATACAGCTACAGAGCTACAAAAACACACTTTGAAAAAATATTTCCTTGACAGCATGCCCTAGAACTCCCTTCCAACTAGAACCATAATTCTTTCTTGCTAACACAGCCATTCTAATTTTATCTTCCTGTTTTCAGCATTCCCAGTTGGAAAATTGTAGAGGATGCTGGCAAAAAAATGATCTATGTAAATTCTCACTGTCTGCACTTCTTGCAATTAGGTTATGAGAAAAATCTAAAGACTATGCTCTTAGGATTATATTGTGTGCTGTCATGCATAATGGCAAAAACCCCCTCATACTTATAGAACTTATCTAAACATATCATGATACCAGTAAAACACTATTTTTTTTTACTCTTTAGAAAACTTGTGAGAAGTGAACGCACTCCCACTAGCTGTTACATGGTCCAATTTTACCCTCAGCATCTCTTTTATTATCTATAAAGTTTGTAATAGGGATGGAAATACAGTTTTACACATAAAGGGGAATCAATTTCTTACAGAACAAGTATTATCCATAGATCAAATAGCTATTTACAAACAGCTTACGCTACCCAAACTCCTTAAATACCCAAAAGCCTGTTGCATAACAGAGTTGGAATAGCTTCAACTAAAATGATAGAACTGTATCATCTCTTGGGCATCAATCCCAAGGTACATTTTAATAACATTTTCCAGACTGAACTAGAATATTTAGTTGCTTCCCTATTGCATGGTTTTCCAGGTGTCATTTCCAGAGGAGCTCAAACTCTTTGCTGGTGCTGCACTGCTGGAACAGGTGTCTGTCCATGCAAACTGACCTGACAGCAGTGTACTGAGAGTGGGCACACAATCACCACTGCACAACTAGGTCAAACTCCTTTCCACAATTCTTGACCACGTTTTATGTATGTATGTATGTATGGCCAGACTTGGCGAACGAAGATTTGGGAAGGGCTCTTCCAGCCTGCACAGTGGATTTTTAAGGTGAGGCACAGCGTGCACAGAACTGACCCCACCATTTAAGTCCTAAGGTCCATTTGCCACGGCCGAGCGAGCTTGGACAGTGACAGTGAAGTCCTCGGGACTGTCACAGCACCCGGTACTAACCAGGGATGACCCTGCTGAGCATCCGAGATGTGACGGGATGGGATGGCAGGGAGGCTTGAACTGCCAGCGGACGGTCCCACTGAGACTGGAACTCAGGACCTTGGGATTCAGAGTCCAGAGTGCTCTCCTTTACACCACAGGACCACCCTTACCACTTTTTATAACCTCAATGTAAATGCAAACTCCACAGGTGCCAGGAAAGCAAGGATGAAATAAGTACGTAAAAGATCTGAGCAAATCTGCAGAGAAAGAGCATGAATTCTAGATGTTCCCTAACTCTGACCCTTAAAACTGAAGCAATGATCAGCAATTTCAGTACAAGTGTTTGTCTACAATACTGAACAGCAAAAAATGTCTGACATAAAATACTGTACCTTCTGCAGTGTGACGATCTTCCTCGTTTTTGGGGAAGAAGACTCGTATCACCCCAGTGTTGATGTAAATCAGAGGCAGGTTGCGGGAGGTCAGAGCGTGAGTCCTCATGGGCTGGCCTGGTGACTTCCTCTTCTCCTTCTGTCTCTTGGGCAACCTGGCTTGGAAAATGCTCAGAATGGCATTAAGCAAAGGGAAACACAGGACCACATCAAAGGCCTGGGCAGAGAGAAGGATTTCATGGAGAAAGTGAGGAGAACCATCAGTGTGCCCTTCTGACAGCTTATGGAATGTTCTTCGTTCATTCCTTGAGATCAGTTTGTGCCGGACATTTTTCGTCACAGCTTTGGTGTAAGTGAGAGAAAGAAATCCATGTTGCTGGTGTGAGCCATCTAGAAGTTTTGCAGTTGTCTGTTTCAAGGGAAAATAAATAAATGAGTAAACTTCAAAAATGTACATGTAACATTCATCAATTACCATATTCTCTGCTTGATAGTATGTTTAGGGGTCTACATTTTTAATAGCTTTCCACAGCCAATTAGTAGTAAAAAAACCCCAAAACACCAAAACTTTCATTTTTCTGAATGCACAATTGTCCACAGCATGTCAACACTTCTCTACATTAGGTCAGCTAAAACTATGAATTTCTGAGTATCTTTTACTTTTCTACTTATTTATGTTGAATGAAACTCAAATCCAATCAGCAAAAAAAATCCAGTATTTTCAAGAATCTAAATTTTCCAAATCTTTCTGATACTTTTTAACACAGTTACATGTTTTGATTTCTCCCTAATTTTAGACATTGGTAGATCTGACTGCCTTTGCATTGTTCCTTTTGCATGTGCAAACACCATAGGTGCTGAAATATCACTTTGGTGCTTAGATAGCTTCAATCTATCCAAACACGGGTATATAAACTAAGTAAGTATGAACTGGTCTTGCCTCATCACCTCTGAGTATTTAAAGAAAATTGCTGTACCACATGCTAAAGCATATCCCTTACAGATACTTTGCATGGTACTTAGGAACTGCACATTCCTGCACTTAAGACAAATTTTTTTTATCTAAAGATGAGAGCTAGAGATGCTCAGCTCCCAGAAGATGTCTAGTACAGTTTCCATATTACCTTTGAAAGTTTTCCTGTCATTGTGAGTGAGGGGAAAATGTAATAAACATTATTTTAACAATGTAACAAACATTTTGGTAGAATTCTTTAACATTGTTTAAACCATATGAGCACAAACAAAAGCCACCACATTTTGCAAGCAGTTGCTTCTTTTAGCATCTTAAATTTGATTAATTAAATTATTTCAAACATTGTTAACAGAAGAACGACATCTCTTTCCTAAATAAACAGGATACACAGCTTAAATGCTGGAGAACTCAAAGCTTTTACAATCAAGTGAATTAAAAAGAAATTGGTCAATTAATTTTCTATAAGAATTAAAACAAGCAGAATAGGAGAAAGCGTTCCCAATCAATATTCATGATGAAAATAAATCAGATCATACAGAACTTCCACTAACATAAAATGATTATACATACCCACACATTTGTTAAGATAAAGACCCCAGTGTCATAATATATAAAGAGGCAAGGAAAAAAGGGGTTAAATATCACACACTGAGATATTCTGAATCAGTAAGTTATGTTCCAAGCATTTAAAAGAAAGACTCAAATATGAAATTGGTAATTGTTGCATTATTGTAATTAGAGAAGGAATTTTAAAAGGCAGCATAAAGGTATACTGCAGTAATAGCAAGCACTTAAATCCATAAGTAGATATCAGAATTACATTTACAAAATGCAGCATTTAGTACTGGCTTTTACATATTTGGGCTTCAAACATTACTGTAGGTGCTCACTGGTAATATAAAGGAATCCCACTGACTTCAGTGGTCTGTTGTTATGCACAAGGTCGTGAACCATCAACCCTCATTCCCACATCTACTAAAAATGACAACTATTACTAAAGGATAAGAGGGAAATACAAGTAGCATAATCAATGTAAGCAAGAAATACATTCAGTAGAAAAAAAAAATTGAGATGACATGAAACTAATGCACTTCAAGGTTTTTCTTTTTTTACTGCCATTTGTTAGTGGAAGTTCTGTAGCAAAAAATTTTAAAAAGATTCTTACAGAGGGAAAGAAGCCAGAGAAGTTACTGAAAGGATCCTGCTTGCTGATGGGTCGAACCAACAAGGTACGTCTGTTCAGCTTGTCAGTACAGGAAAGGAACACACCTCCACATTGCCCCAGAGACCAAGAATCTTCCCCCAGGCTTGAGGTAATCAACAAGGCATGGAAGATTGAAAGACAAAAAATAAAGATAAAAAAAGTTGCTATAAGCAAAAAAAAATAATTTACATTTAGCTTGCACGTTTTGATGTAGCTGCAAGATAAACCTATGCCACACCTTTTCCTGAAAAAGTTGAAATTCAATCAGATCAAGAAAAAAAACAGTAACTTTGTAAAATTGTATGTCAAGGGACAACATATAGCAAAAGGTCAAGACACATGAAACTAAAAGTATAGGAAAATCCTGCATACAGAAAAGGGACTTACTCCTGGATTTTCAGCAGACAGCTTTAACAGAATAAGAAGAAGAATGATTACAAGAACAAAGAAACTGTGAACACAAAGCTGTCTTCACATGTTAAAAAAATCAGTATTACTTAGAAAAAAATTAGCTTCTAAGTATTAAAATATGCTTTGTACTACAGTTCTTGCAATCATTCTTTTTAACACATTGAAGAATAAAGCAAAGTATATTGCTTAGAAATTTATTCAGGGAAGCACCTTAGCTTACTAAAGAAATCTCACCAAAAGTTTTTCTCTGCATTGTAGAAAAATTCCTTCAAAATCTCCTGACTGCCAATCTCCCCCTGCCCTGGAAGACAAAGTTCACTTCATCTATTCTCTGATTTTTGTTTAAGTTCACAGAGATTTACAAATAAAAGCAAGGTACACTGAAGAAAGTAGGAAATATAAATGAGAACAGTCACAATACTTTTAAGTGGATTAAGCTTTGGGTTTACTTTTTTTTCTCTCCCCCCCCCCATCCCCCATCACTCCAAAGCTTCATAACAGCACCCACATACTGGGACTTCATAGCAGCACTAAAAATCCTAAACTGGAAGGGACCCACGGGGATCACTGTAGTTCAACTCCTAGCCCTGCACGAGACATTCCCAAGAGTCACACCATGTGCCTGAGAGTATTACCCAAATGCTCCTTGAACTCTGTCAGGCTTGGTGCTGTGACCACTTCCCTGGGGAGCCTGTTCAGTGCCCAACCACCATCTGGGTGAAGAACTTATTCCTCATATCCAACCTAAACCTCCCTTGACACAACTTCAGGTCATTCCCTTTGGCCCTGTCACTGCTCACCACAGAGAAGAGATCAGCGCCTGCCCCTCCTCTTCCCCTCACGAGGAAGTTGTAACTGCAGTGAGGTCTCCCCTCAGTGTCCTCCTCTCCAGGCTGAGCAGACCAAGTGACTTCAGTGGCTCCTCACACGACATCCCCTCAAGGCCCTTCACCACCCTCGTTGCCCTCCTTTGGACACTCTCTGAGCGCTTTATATCTTTCTTATATTGTGGTGCACAATATCCAATGTGAGCCCACCCCAGTGCAGAGCAGAGCGGGACAATCCCCTCCCTCGACCAGCTGGTGACGATGTGCGCGATGCCCCCAGGACATGCTCAGCACTCCTGCAACGTGACTTGATTTTAAAAGATTTTTAAAAAGGAAGTACAAATTTTGATTATCAAATGTTACATTAAATACAAACAATAACTGCATTTGTAATTTATGCAAAAAAACAGGAATTGAAATACTTTTTAAGACAGCTGATCAGGAATAAAGTCTCAGAAATGTTGGTAACTTTGCTAAGTTGATTCTAAACCTTCTTCTTACTGTACCTAGGGAATAGCAAGTGTTCAATAAGACATTGCAGACATTAGTTCCCAAGTCAAAATGATTTGTGCTCCTAAATATTTCAGTTATCTTCCATGCCAAAAACTATGCTGAAGGTTTTTAACTATGTTTTTCCTCTCAAGGGGTAACGTAACTATTTTCTCTGAACTTCCGTCTCCCATACTGGAGTTTGTTGATCTGTAACAGCAAACACTAACCTAGTTGAACCAAGACTACTCTCTGACTTTGTCCAGACTGGTTTGTTCATGGCCAGCATGAGTCAGAAGGCAGCACATGCAATCTCTTCTGATTTGCAATGATTTCTATGTAGTTCTTTGGAATCAGATCTAATTCTGAGAAGCCATAATTCTGATTATTCTTACTTAAAAGGTTAAAATATTTTCACTGAAATTGAACATGTACTTTAAATTCAAGTTAAGATTTAAGAAAAAAACCCCAACAAAACACCACATGCCTCCTTCTTTCAGCCTGAAATGAAAGCATAACAACTCACAGGAATTACCTGTTTCTGTAATGGTCAATATTGAAGCTTTCTATTTTACATTTGATTTTTGTATAGACATCCTGCATATCCACTGAGGCACTGAGGTCTTCTAATTCACTGACAACACAAACTTCTGCAACAGTCAAAGAAAAAACAGATTATTCTGAAACTTGCAGGATTTTAAGTAAGAAATATATCCAAGACATTACATTTTGTAAATAGGATGATGCTACTCCTCCACAGAGTCTTCTCATAAAGCCCTTTCTGATTCAAGGGTCACACAGATAGGAACCAGAAAAAAAACCCTAGAATCCAAAATTTTTTATACAAATGTGTAGAGAAACTTACAGATGGGGGTTTTAGTTCAGGTGTTCATAGTATAATTCCTCAGAAAAAAGTAAAAAACTATTCACCAAGATATTTAACTATACTGGAGTTTTCTTTCTCTTATGTACTTAGTTTTTTAAAATCAAAGGTTCTTTAATCACTAGTCACCTTATTTTTTCACATTTCTATGAGCAACAGTGTTAATTGCTAACCAGCACTGTTTCCTAGCTAAAAAACCAGAAAATTACTGTTGGACGATAATCCAACCTTAATCTCAAAGAAAAATAGTAAGCTGTGTAGCAAATGTATTCCTTTTTTTCAGCACAGAAGTTGAAACTTCTCCATTGAACTCCATATTAAACTTGCTATGACTTTAAGGATTATACTATGATGATGCTAAATATAAATTTGAAATTATCAATACAAAACTACATGAATATACATGGAAATACACAAAATATATTACGAAATTGTATCACAATGAAGCATTATTGCTTCTAAGGCAATAAACTCAGCACTCTATTGTGTAAATTAACCAATTTATTTCCATGTTAACAAAATCATCTTTCCACATAGAGTGGGAAGTTTATGCTGAAGAACAACACTGCAGTTGTTGCAAAGAACATTACATGCAGTAACCTAAGCACAGCTTGTTGCTGTAGTTTAAAAATACAGATCCAACCCTTTTTTCCTATGTTACAGTGTTCAGCAACATCAATACTAGCTCTGAGTAGCTAATACTGTAAAATAATGTATGGAATTTAAAACAGCATACTAGGGGGCAAAGTGCTGAATACCTGTGCCATTATTTCTGGGATCGGGAGCAAACAATTTTATAGTAATTTTTGGCAACATCCACTGCATCCACAGGCTCACACGTCCACTTGAGACTCCGATATTACTTGTTGTTTGTTCCAGTGTAATGGAGTCTGAGAATGGAGAATCATCACCACCCTGAAGAGAATCACCCTATGAAACAGAAGGAAGAGCTGAGGACAAAAATACCGCTTTTTCGCATTCCACTTCTGTTTTCTACTAAGACTGATGCAGATGCCCACACTACATAGGTACAGACTCACCAATAGTATATTTCAATTGAGACATTTTTAACATCAGGAAATAATAAAGAAAGTATTTCTCGCTTTTCTTTGATAGAGATAATAGACTTTGGCAAAGTCTACATGGTAAAACTGTAAGATTCCATGACTGTTCCACTTAGCAAAGCAAGCTTTGCCCATTAATCATCAATGTAAAAACACAGGCTGATAAAAATATTTGGAAATGCAAGAGGGATATGCAGGCTTGTGTATATCGGAAAGCCAAAAGAAGAAAGTTACTGGAGGCACCAAGGGAAGAGCCACCCAGTAGGGCCATAACATGTGTGCTATGCACAGATTTGGGTTATTTTTTTTCCTTTCTGTGTACTGCCCTGCAATAGCTTGGGGAAAAGATTTAAGAAAAAAAAGGTTTTGTAATAATTGGAAGTATTTTAGTTGCTGCTTTCTAAATATTTCTGTGTTTTTTTAAAAAAACATGATTGTCACTTGTAATATTCTGAAACACATGAAATGTTGACAAATGAGCTTGACTTCTGTGCCATCAATTAACTCTGTTCATTCCCTAAAACACTAAGGGCTCAACAAAGAATACACACAGGTTAATGTTTTTAAGGAAAATAACATGACAAATGAAAGCTATACTGAAAATCCTGTTATGTGAACTTATTAGAGCACTGCAAGCATGTTCTGATAACATTTACCAGCCCTAGCACTTTATCCTGCTCCTTTGCTGGATCTTGCTCTCTCCAAAGAGGGAAGGAAAACTGCAACTATATCATTGCTCATCAGCTCCCAGTGTTTCCAACCTATTAAACTGAATGCAATGGACACATAATGTTGACCAGAAGCCACTAAATATCCAGCAGCATCTTCACTTGCAACCACCACGTGCTGCGTTTTCCTCATTCAAGCACAAAAGAAAGGAGCAAGGTATAGTCAGATGCATTAAGATCAAGTTGTTCCTAAGATTTATAGACCAATAAACATCCAAAGTCTTCACTTTCATTGAAGGTTTGGGGAATGAGACACTGTAAATTATGATGAGCAACATGCCAAGATTGTTTCTGTGGAAGACACTGGAAATCAGAGCTACACAGTGAGCACTGCAACTGGACTGAAACAATTTTAACCTGTCAGGCAAGAAGTGAGAATGCACTCACACTTCAGCTTCAGATGTCCAAAGAAAACTTATTTTCAGTAGCAAAATTAAAAATGTGACAGCACTTGCCTCATTCTGCAGTCCAAGACTGGAGAATGTGAGTAAGGAAATTCTGTTAGCAATTGATTTTCTGGATGGGTAGAATTGATCTCAAACCAAATGACATAACTCATATGGAAACACTTATGTTGACAAATTACATTTTCAATCAACTTTGGCCTACAATTTAATCATAGGTTTTCTAAACTCTTGAGGACAGACAAACAGCAAAGGTGCTTGATCTGTGTGCAGTCATTTTTAGTCCTGAAAAACTCAGTGATACCTACCATAAGTGGTAAGAAACCATCTACATTGTCAGCAGCTGACATAAAGAAGATACCATTCCAGGTACTCATTCACATGAGGAAGGGAGAGCTTGTGCAACGAACTAACATTTGTTCCTGGAAAATAATACCTACACACAAGACTATAATACCTGGATCAGTTCAACAGATGTAATATAAAGTGCTGAAATTAAGACCCAATTCACCTTCAGTAATCTATGGTGACAGTGGCTTTGCATTAATGAAACTGCATGAAAGGAAACAGGTATATTTATTTTTATATTTCTTATATAAGGCATTATTGCTTAACAGCTCTGAACAGATTACTTTTACAGCCATAGATGACCATCTTTGGAAAAACTGTTAAGACTCCAGAGGTGCAAAAAAAGCATTTACTCCCCATCATGCTCTCATTGAGCTAACTTCCTTACACAACCCTACCTGAAACCTCTCTCCAAGTCATGGACTTAGCAAGATCCTCTTACCTTTATTATTTGTTTACTCTTCCTTCTTCTGTTTTACTCTTATATTGTCTGAGAGTTTAGATCATTAAATGTAGCAGGGCCTGTTGCATGTTGTGTATCTAATAATATTTAGTGCCTACCACAGCAGGACCTAATTGGAGAAACTTCAGATAGTTCATTTCACTAAGATGCCTCCAGCTCCAAAGTGTAAGTGCCACATTGGACATAGGGCATGATAAAAAAAAAAGGTGACAGAACCTGCTAAATAATATGTTTAGGAGTTAACTCCTTCCTGCCAAACTGTGACTTGTATTTCCTACTTGCTACTCCAGCAAAATCCTTCCTGCCTCTTGCCAGACCTTTCTGTGCAGAGACTTCTGCCTCTGAACACTGTTTGCTAACCATGCCCTTGCAAGACATTTGTCTTCACAAAGACCTCTCCTCTCTACAGTGCCACTTGATTATCCTGCAAGGCAGCACTGGCAGTAACACGGTAGCAGAGATTTATTCAACGCTGCAAGCAAAACTCATTTTCTTTCTTCAAGGATGCTGGCACCTGTCCTGAGGATGAAGAAGCATGGGGAAGCAGCCTTGGACAGTGTAAGGCCTGGAAGCTCCCCAGCATCTACAAGGATGTAGGTAGAGCATCACTTCTCCAGTGCTAACCAACTCCAGTCCTTATTGCTTCTCCTGAAATGGCAGGCTCCATTCATTAGACAGAGACATAAGCCAGGAGACAACCACCACTCCATTTTGCTGTCCTCTGACTATCCCTGTCAACCCTCTTCAAAGATCACCCTGCCTCCCTGCCAAGTATGTACTCTGCCCATTTGTATAGCCATAAAAGGTATGAGCAAAAATGTATCCTTCCAAAGCCAGGAAAACAACACAATACTTTGAGAATCCCATCTCCCGTTTTAATGAATCTATTTCCAAAGTCCTCATTCTGACATCAGAGATGCCCCAACCTATTCCATGACTTGAAATTTCATACCATCAGAATGGCATCATTTCTGAGCCTTTCAATTTCTGCCAATAAATTCCCTTCTTTTTGTTTCTTTTGTATAACTGATCCCCCAAGGTTTTTTTGGCACTCTGCCTTTCAATACTTTCGTACACCTTCACAATTTGCCTTTGAATGATTGCCCTAAAAGACGATGTTTCTGTGTTGGAGTTTCACTGTGTGGGATGACTGTTCTCATCAAACCTCACATGCTCTACAGACAGTGAAGTCAACAGTACTTTGGAATTGGAGGGATCCCTTCAGCAGGGCAGCTCTGAAGGGAGGAGCCAGCCAAGGAGGGTTTTCCTTCACTGACATCTTCAGATGGATTTCACAAGGTATCAAGAAATAAAAGCCAATTAAAGATTAAGAAAAGAGAAAAACAGTACTTATTTAAGCCTGAGAATATGTTTATATACAGTTCAAGACAAAGTTCAAACCAATGCTGATGTTCTGTGGATCCATTTGTGGCTCTCTAGTCTTTGCATTCTATAAAAAATATTTTTGCCTTTTTTTAAGTCCAAAACATTTTTCAAGGGTTTTTTTTTTCCTTTGTACTATAAACACACTTAATTTTGCCAAACCATAACTTACAAACTGGGGTGGAATGGGTGGGAATGAGAGACAGTTCTTTATTGTCTGTCACACACACCCTCACTCTCCCACCGAACACGTTCCAAAATGGATTTTGTATGAAAACCAACTTTGTTCTAAAATTTTGGCAGGTCTTTACATTTCTGATAGTTAAAAAAGAAGAAAACAATAGTTGATTGAAATTAAAGTGGTACACTTAACAACAAGTATGTACTGCCACCATTGCAAGTTTTGAATTTTATAACTGGGTTCTTTTATTTCCATAATTTAATGTGTTCAGCTGTTTCATGCATTTTGTTGGGTTTTTTTCTTTTTCCACAGAGAGCTGTTTTTATTTAGTGGTTTGAGTATATAGATAACTTTGTTCTGTAGAAAACTGAGGCTGTAATTTTCCCACACTTCTTTAGGATTATTTTTCTGAAGCTATTAAATTATGTACTATGCTTGTCAGAGAACCAGTCAGTTGATAATTCTGGCACAAGGTTACTTAAAACAGTATTTGTGAGATTCTTGAAGAACTGTATTTATACAGCATAAACCAGACATGTATTAAAAACAAATTAACTCTGGAATGTGGAACCAAATTTAAAAGCAGCAAATCCTGATGTTTTTGGAAACATGGTCCTTAGCAGCTTCCACACTATTTTATCAATGAATTTCACAAAAAGCCAGAGTTACAGGTACCAACCCAGATGTATCATTAGAAATTGGATCTGCAATTGTCAGGGCTTTGGAACTCAATCTACTACATTGCCCACAGGTGCTAACCAGGGGCTCAGCTCACTTTTGGCTCAGCCTTGCCCTGCAGTTCTGTCCTCAAGCCAGCACATTCCTCCCAGTGCTCCAGGCCACTCATGTGCCTTCCCCCTGGACCAGCCAGTGCGTCAGCACAGCCAGAGCTGCAGGAAGCTGAGATGTCAGCAGGAACTCTTGATGGCAGCCATGGCAGCTGCAGAGCTCATTAAGGGACATTGCCAGGTGCTCAACATGCTGTCCCTGTCAGAGGTGACAGCATTACCCAGGCCCTACTTCAACATTTTAACATGAATGTGTATGTATGGCCAGACTTCATGAACGAAGCTTGGGGAAGGGCTCTCCCCACGTGGGTGACCCCTTCCAGCCTGCACAGTGGATGTCTTAGGTGAGGCACAGCGTGCACAGAACTGGCCCCACCATTTTAAGTCCTGAGGTCCATTTGCCACGGCCGAGCGAGCTTGGACAGCGACAGTGAAGTCTTCAGGACTGTCACAGCACCCGGTACTAAGCGGGGCTGACCCTGCTGGGCATCCGAGATCTGATGGGATGGGATGACAGGGAGGCATTGAACTGCCAGGGGACGGTCCCCAAAGAGACTGGAACACAGGACCTTGGGATTCAGAGTCCAGAGTGCTCTCCTTTACACCATGGGACTGCACCTTAACATGAATACACTACCTAAATTTTTCCTGGCAATAAAACCTGTGTAAACAGTTGATTTGGCCCATTCTCTTTCTCAGTGGTGGCAGATGCTCCTCTGAAGACAGACATCACATGTTATATGGCTGTCCTTTGGGAGGCCAAAAAAGGAAGAGATTGGATTTCTTCTCAGCCTTCAGTTATGGTACTATAACCACAACTATTGAGCAAAGTCACTGGGCCTGAAAAACTGATGGTCTGCAGTGGCTGACATCCTTTTCTTACTTTTTCCCCCAAAAAGCCCAAATTCTTGGAGTTTTAGCCATGAAAAACTAAGAAACTGAAGTGAGAAGCAAGACTGTGCTCTTTTTTCTCACGGAGTTTCAATTTTCATTTTGGATTTTCAGCACCCAGCGTGGTATTGTTAAATATGTTTATGCATTAATTTTCTGCTCTGTTTCCAGATCTACTGAAAATCAAGCCAGAGTCAGAAACCCCGAACTATTTTCCCACAACTTCTCATGCCAAGTCCTAAAATATACAATTTAATTCTTTTACCAATTGTTGCAAATTGACCAATATACTGGGTTTATTTTCTTAAGAGGATTTATCTTTGTTCATCACGAAGACCCAAACACATGAGGCCTTCATCCTTGGCCTGCCTAAAGCTCAGGGATGATCACAGTTTGGCCACACTAATGCTATGCCTTATCAAAATAACTTCTGCGTTCTTGCTCAATCACTGAGTTTCCCCAAGGACTAAACACTTCTACCACTGTTTGTGCTTAAATAAACAGTAACAAGTGGGCTGTTGTAGTCTGTACTACCTTTGCTTTTGGGGTTCCAAAGCAGGGATGGTAAGAATGATTAACTGTTTCCAGCCCTGCAGTGTTTAAGCCGCTCACTCCCATTTCCTCGTTCCGCCACCAGCCAGACAAAGTTAGTAAGCTAGAAAAGTTCATCCACATCAGACTGTGGTACTCACCATCAAGTTGTCAGCAAGGAAAGATTTAGGCACAGCTTAAAATATAAATCATTCACAGATCACATAAACAAATGCCTTTTTTTCCTTCTATTTAATATAAACAGTTGTGCGAGTTTGCTTTCTTCCAATTCATTTATAGCAAGTCTGTTGCAGCTGAAAGAAGCTTTAAAAATAATCATGTGTCTCCAACAGAACAAAACACATTAACTACAAAATCTCTAAACTTAAAAAAGCTCCATACCTATTGCAGCAAAGTATTTTTGTTTGACAAACTTCAAGATTTCAAGTCTCAAAAATATAGAAATATATAAACAAAATAAAGACTCTGATAAAAAACCCCAAACTTCTGGAAAATTTCCCTAAGTCAAACATGTAGAAATATATATTATTACTTAATTACTCTACATATGACTTTGCTGCTTATCAGCAATAATGACTATAAAATATATAGCTACAAGGTAAAATTGTTGCTGATGCATTAACCCTTCTATTTCTTTCATTTAAAATTTTACTAATATGATAGTCTGAAAACATGTTAGAATTTACAAACACAGGATGGCATTTTTCAAATCAAGCCACATGGACCTAGATTTGTTCCCACTGATTTCTTCGTGATTAATCTTAAGCCAATATTAACTACCTCTAAATTTATCAAGATCAAAATATGCATCAATAAATAATCAATACTAGCAGTTTAGAAAAGGTAAAGATGTTAAGCACACAGGATCTAAAGAGATTAAAAGTAAAGCATTTTTCTATTTGCCCAAGTACTTGCCAGTTGTTCTCAGACCTGCCAGTACTGACACAGTAATGGAGCAACGTTTTGTTGGCTTTAGGTCTGCTGGACAGTGAGACCCTGAACTCCAACTGCCTCATCTGCTTTTACAGATCTCTTGATTGAATTCAGAGTCTGTGGGAAGGGAAAGGTGTGGTCCTGTTCCAACCAGCAGCAAAACCACAGACAGGGATAAATCAGACCCAGGAAAATGATGGAATGCTGCTCCAATGTTCTCAGTTGCCTCCCCAAAGCTGCCTCCACCCATTCACTGTAAGCACGACTTTTTCAGTCATCCTCAACTTCCATGTAGTATCACATCTCAGCTGCTTAACTTTCCTGGCATCCCAGTCCCTATAACCACCATTTCTGTGAGGTCTTAAAGGTAACTCCTGTTTCCAAATGCCACCAATCCCTTCCCATGGCTTGGCTTTTCTATACCAGTCTCTGAAGAGTACTTGAATACCATGACACATGAAGCTGACAAGCTTTAGGTTACTCTGCCATGTCCTATTTTACTTACACTCTTCTTGAAATTAAAATTTCAGATAGAACCTGGGAAAATACTCAGCCCTCAATTATACTTAGGTGCAAGATAATTCAATTTAGGTTTTAAAATACTTGTTTGGATTTCACCAGTTAGGTTCTTGTGAACAAACAGGTTCTCCAGATAAAAAGTCTTATGTCTAAGACAGATGTTATACACAACAACCCATACTTGGACAGACTGTGGGAGCCTACATCTTCACCCAGAAGAAAAACTTGGCCTCCCCGAAAATTGCATGACGTAACAGACTGACATCTGCAGCCCATTAGGCAACTTGACAGGTATAACTAGCGGCTGTACCTCACAGGAGACAAAACAATCTACAATATCTGTCTACATTTCTTGCCTACAAGGCCTGTCAACTTATTTTGCCTGCTTTTGGGGCAGAGCTCTATAGCTCTCTGTACAAATGCAACTGTAACAGGGTTCTGTGCATATTTGAACATACTAAGGAAGTTAGTTTTCTTCATATAGTGTCTTTAATACATGAATTATAACTGAGGCACTCAGCAGACTGACACAGTACCTGAAGAATGCAGAAGTAATCCAATTCTCCCACCTACTGCTAGGTATGGTGATAGTAATTAAGTCAGCAAAAGGAACAGGGAAACTAAGTGATTAACCCTCTCAGCTTTCACTGATAAAAAGGAATGAGGGCGAACACTTCTTAGAATGTATTTTTAAATTCTCAACAATCCTTACCTCAAAGAACAGGACAGGAACCATGTCATTATAATGAAAACCAAGCTGGTGCTTCCATACTAGGAAATATGTTGAGTAAGTTCAGAGACAGACACCAACCATAGAAGAAATTGTGTGACGGAGATACTGTCAACCTTTACGTCACAAATTATTTACTTTGTCTAAAATAGTTTACTAGAAATATGAGAAGAAAATACGGTCTCTTTCATTATTTCTCGCTGGTTGGTGAGGTGTGATCCTCTTATATCTTTCCCTTTCCCACCCCAACAGTACTACACAATTCATAGACACCAGCACTGTGCAGTCTCAAGAACAACATTCTTGGCTACCTTACGATGATCTGCAAAAGTTCATTGTACAGCTTCAAAACACTTTGAAATTTATTAGTACTGATGGCCACCAAAGGATTAAAAAGGGAAAAAAAAAATCAGGTAAAGCAATGACTACATTGACTTAAAATGCTGCTAGAGTGCTTAAGATAATTTTCCCTGTGGCTTAATAAAAATCTGTTTGGAAAATGTTACTTTGGTTACATCATCTAGAATGTGTTAACTTGGTCATCCTATTAGGTGATTCAACTCACTCCAGCTGGTAGCTTGACATAAAATTAGTCCTAAGAGTGAAGGGATAATTGGCTTTTTGAGGTTTGTTTTATTTTAAATCTCAGTCTTTAAATACAAGAAACCAGTAGGTCAAGACAACCTTTGATCTTATTTCCCACAACAATCAAATAATTTAGAAGAATCCTCCACTGGCCACCCATTCTTTTCCACCTTACAGTACTATAACTTTCTTCAAAAAATCACAAAACTGATATCAAAGGTGGTCTTGCAGAATAAATATTGACTCATAAATTTGTAGAAAGGATAGTACTTGGAAAAAATACAGCCTTGCTGTAGCTACTAGTCTTATAGGAATTTAACCTCCAGCTTGCCTTCCCATGACAAAGATTTTACCTAAATCTTTCCAAGTTTTTCAATGACAGTAATTAAAAATGTTCACCCTTCTCTTTTTTTACTGTTAATTAAATCCCTTGTACACCCTACATTTTGATTTTAATCACCACAATATACCTAATATTCCCATTCAGGTAATTGGAAATGGAACAAAATTTTCCTCAGCTACTGAGCCAAATATATTACCATCCTAACTGAACAATTCTGTGAATCTTTTCCTGACAATTTAAAAAGTAGTCCTCTAATTCTTATGTTCAATTTCTGACAAAACTTCTTACAACCTGAAGTATTTGGCCATGTATACTTTATCCCACTTCCCTGTCTCCACTAAACAAATGACACCTGCCTCAGTATGCTGTACACTTACATATCCCTTTCAAAACAACACTTACTATTCTCATAATTCTGGACTTGAAAAACACCTTATGCTTCTTGTCCTGAACACACTAACCATAATTTTCTGACACAAGCTAATATGCACTCACTTCAAAGAGAAACAATACAGACAAATAATAAATACAGGAGCAATTTTTTTTCTTTTCTCTCCTCCCTCTTATTCCACTAAAATAAGTAGTAAAGTATTCTTCTTTAGTTTACTGGGGCAAAGTTATCTCCCATCTGGATTTTGCCGCTCTTTCTGATTCTTACTTGACTGCATATCACCACACTTTGCTGGTCAGAACTGACATGACCCATTTTTTTAAGCCATGCAGATACCTCTGTAGTGGTCCCAATGTCAGCAGAGGGGCTGTATGTGCTGGTATCTGGTGGAGCAGTACCCACACTGCTTTTAACTGGGGAGCTCGGAGGAGCAGGCCCCGCCATGGGCTCAGGATAGACAGAAGACTGATACAGAACTCCTTTCCTCTGAATTTTATTCCAGACTTTACTTGTGATCTCAGTCAGTTCATACAGAAGCTGCACCTAAAGGAAAAAATAAAAATTTTAACACAAAGCTTTTCTTAATAAGATGAAGGAAACATCATCAAAGTTCTCCACTGTGACTTGGAATACAGCAGAATTAAACTTCTCACCATTTATAATGTTCTGATAAGCAACTACACTGCAAATAAAATAATTAACATCAATTACAGTATGATGATTTTGAAAAAAATTATCTGTGCTGTGTGTAAACATATGGTACATAATTTAAAAACATTTTACTAATAAAATGTTACTAATAAATATTTTAACAATTAAACAAAGGTAATTTATCATTTATTCCATACTGCCTCCAAGAAAAGGCAAACATGTAAACATTATAAAACATTAACAATGCAAAAATTACTGATTTAAATTCTTTTAAAATAATGATCCCATGCAGCATGTGAAGCTGCTCTGGTTTGGAAGAATATCCACTATCAATAACCTCCTGGCATATGTCATTCCAATATTCAGAAACACACTGTTTAACTTGCACACTGTTTGACTCAGTTCTAAGATATTTACACAAGTTTTTGTAAATACGCATAAATCATGGAATTTGTATGACAACGCACTGCAAAATAGTGTATAAAACAAGCACAGAGAAAACTGCAAACAATATAGAAGCAGCTTCACAGCTGGATACCATACCCAACTTGCCATTATAAAAAATTGCAATTCTTATATTTATAAGAACTTCAAGCCTCAGGACACTTCTACTGCATGAAGCTGGCTTCTTATGTGGGCAGAACAGATGCAGGAAAACACTGTTGTCAATCTACATTTGATATAAACCAGCACTTGATTCTGTGCGTGAGAATGTGTGATGAATCTCAAAGTACAGGCTGCAGTCCTTTCTTAAGAGGTGAAGTGCTGGAATTTTATAAAAACCTCCTTAATTCATCTTGGATTTTCTTTTGAAGTTTCAAGGCTTACACAGAGCAGGTCATATAATCTTGTGACAGAATTTTTCCTTCAAGGAGGTAAACTTCCCAGTACATTTTTTGTCTTCATATACAGAGCAATCTACAGACAGATAACAATTCTGGCTGCGATGAAAAGCTCTTTCAGTTTTACTTTAAAATATTTTGTGTCTGCAGCACTCCAATATGCACTGGTAACCTTTAAATTCAACTCTCTAAGTTTTCCCAAGTCTTTTCCATGTCTTTCCAGGAAGATCATCTAATAACATCCCCACAATTGAGCAGTATAACATTAACTGGTGTCGATGCTTTGCTGGCAAAAAAGTCTCTAGAAATTTAATAGGATGCAGGCAGACATCCAAATCATACATGCTTGCCACTTCCTCCAGTCCCAACTTTTTTTCAAGAAACCAAAGGCTAATTTAAGCTATACTAGTTTTAATGAAGCAGGGCCTTCAGAAAATCATTGAAGTTAATAATTACTTCTATTGCCAGGGAGATTTTTTAAAATTGCTTGGGCTACAATCTTTGCAGCCACTCTGAAACAGTGGCTATTCCAGACAGCAGTAGCTATGTCTCCACACATCACCAGCAACATGACAGTGAAATAGTATCACCAAAATACTCTATCTTGCTCTGAAAATAGAATGTTCACCAAACAAGATAACACACTTTGATTAGAGGGAGATGACTTTCAAGGAGATATCTTTGAAAATAAAAATAGAAAAAAGTCCCACACCAAAACTTCATTAAAACAAAAACCATGGCACATGTCTACATGTAAATAAAATTTCAAAAATTCAGATAAAAGGGTAAAGTTACGTCTGATTATTTTCAATACACTTTATACCATTGGTTGTTACTCATTAAAATGGAAGGATTTCTACTCATGTTGCACTTTTTCAAATGAGTAGTCTTAATAGTTTGAAAATCCATTTCTGATTATATAGAAGGGCTAATGTAAGGCCTCTCTCCTTTGTAAGTAGTTTTGAGCACAACAGTTAACATACATTAATTATTTTTATAACACACTATTCAAGAGCACAAAACTGATAGGACAAAAAAAGAGTAACTGTGCCAGTATTTATTAAAAAACGCTTCCCCCAGTCACTGCTTCCACTCCCTCTTCTACAAAACCACACATAACTCAGTAAGACCCCTCTGACTACTTGGCAAAATCTGTAAAGCTCAACATGTTATAGTATTTTATACTTTAAAAATAATACATTACTACAAAACTGAAAACTAGAACCAAAGACAATATCCTGGCAATTTTGCACACTGGAAGTATCTACTGATTTTATGACCGTGAGAACATGGTTTCACATTAAATCATAATACTCATATAAATAAAATACTTCACCTTTGCTACCTTTTAATGAATTCACCAAATATCACCTACTTTTAAAGCTGTCATCTATAGACAAAATACAGCCTGTCATTTAAGGGATCAAATTTCATAGTTACTCTACTTTGAATGTATAACTATCAAATGCTGTTTATGTAACTGTATTTTTCATCTTCTGTTCTTCAACATCTGGTTAAAGAAGACTGATGGCTTTTTCCCCCTCCTTTTGCATAAGTAAAGCAGGGCAGACATGTAAGGCACATGCAAAGTTTGGAAGACAATAAACTCAAAATAATTTGTCTGCATCCTTTCAGTCATTAGAATACTTCAGTAAATTAATAACATTACAGTATGCAAGGACATCCTTTAAGACAACAACTTTCAGTCTGATATTACACTGCACGACTTTATTTTAACATTTCACTATGCTCATGATATAATTTATATGGAGCTTACAGTTTAAATTTTTAGTGCAACTATTTTCTTACAGTTTGCTAAACAAATTACTTGATTACACTTTAATAGGAATGCCCGAAAAATACTGTTTAGTTCAATTTTCTTTTTAATTCACAACTCAAATTTAGGTAAGGCTTGCACTTCATAACAATGCCATTCCACTTTCAATATTATTAATTCAAAATCTACTCTACTTGAACTACAGCAAACTTGGTCCAGATCAGTAAAATACAGGGTGCACTTTCTGAAAAACCTAAGAATGCCTTTGCTCCTTAATAAATATAAATGAGGTGGTAACTTTTGTTTACACATATTCATTCATCTGGGTTCTTTTTTCCCCCTTTGCTATTGGATACAATTATTTGCCTAAAACTCTTTATGTTGGAAGAAACGTTAGTTCTATGAAAACGCAGTAAAAAATTTACATTCAACCACTTCAATATATGAATGCACAGTGACAGCACCAGAGCATCTAATGGTACATCTGCAATTCATTTCACTCCATCAGCCAAAAGATGCATTTATACTACAGCTATTACATTTGGAGAAGAGTTTAAATTACAAAACTTGAGAGAGCTTCAAAGCAGTTCTTAATCTAAGCACCTTGATCTTGATAGCCCAGTTAAAAAAAAAATTAGATAGAGACCCTCCTCATGAAAATGCAGAACAATTGTACTTAAATCACGTTATTTTTAATTTCCTTTCATAAATCAATTAAATGTACCAACCTGGGGGTTGGAGCATTTTATTTCAAGGGACTCAAGGTCGACATGGAGGCAGACAACAAATGAGTGTCTGGATTCTGGCCCCGAAGGAAGGAGTTTCTGTGAAGTCACAGCTAAGGTGGAAGTACAGCCCATGGGTTCCACTAAATTAAGTGTCATTTGTTGTCCAAGAAGAGTATATACACTGAAATGGTGCAGACTGATTGTCCACGGAAAAGCATCACCTAATTATTAAAAAGAAGGGAAAACAGTTAAATAATTGCTTAATAAAAAATAGGCTATTAATATCACACAACTCAGTAAAGGCCTTATTCTAAACCACCTGAGAAATCAGCAAATATCAACAACCATTAAATTGATCCCAAACTCTTACAAATATAATTCAACCATCAATTCCATGCTGTACCTCAAAATCTAAACAAAGCAATAATTTTTTACAACTTTTTTAAAAATTGAAATCCATTGGGAATTTTAACCCTGAACTGTGAACAAATGTACAACACAATATTTAAAGAAGTCTTTTTGCTTCAGCATATGGATGTAGTTCAGAGGCAGTTCCTTTTATTACATACTCATACATATTCATACATTTTAACACTAAAAAGTGAATTCTACCCTCCAAAAATCTGTAGCTTGCATCTCAACTCAGCAGTGCCACAGAGTGAAGCCTCTCCCAAAGTACTGCTCAGGTGAGACTATCACAGTGCAGTTCTTCCCACTGCCTCCACTTCCTAGGAACAGAATGATGATGGATTTCCTCAAAATGAATTGCTAGAGACATACACTCAGCACTTCATTTCTTCTATTTAGGAGGAAGCCTAACCAGAGAAGTGCTTGGCATCCTAGCAAGAACAATCAGTGAGGGAATTGGTATACAGCTGAACAGAAAAATGCCTGCAGCTTCCATACAATCAGTTTCCTTTAGACTGTCAATAGATTGAAAAGAAAAGTTTCCAAAGCAGGACCACAGAGAGAATTATTTGGGTAGTTCTTCAAAGGGCCAACAGGAACTCTCTTCAGTGAAGGTAAATTTCAGCAGCTCTACCAGCTAGAGTTGAAAGGAACTGATAACACAGATTACAAAACCTGGAACAGAATCCCTGTGGTGGACTGACCCTGGCTGGATGTCAGGAGGGCACTGTTATCACTCCCCTTACTCAGCTGGACCAGGGAGAGAAAACACAACACAAGGCTTGCAGGTCGAGCATAGACATGAAGAGATGGCTCACCTGTTACTGTCACAGGCAGAACAGACACAACTTGGGAAAATTAATTCATTGCCAGTTAACATCAGAGAAGGGAAATGCAAACAAATCTAAAATCCCCTTCCTGGCATCCCTGCCCTCTTCCTGGGCTTAACTTCACTCCCAAATTCTCTCCCTTCAGCCTGCTGAGTGGCGCAGCACGACAGGGCATGGGGGTTGGGGTGAGTCCACACGTTAGTTTTGTCGCTTCTTCCTCTTCACACTCTGGCCCTGCTCCAGCAGGGACTCCCTTCCATGGGACACAGTCCTTCTTCAACTTCTCCAGTGTGGGCTCTTCACACAGACTTCTTCATTAACTAATCCAGCATGGATTCTTTCCATGATGACAGTCCTGCCGCAAACCTGCCCTAGCACAGGCTCCTCTCTCCATGGGTTCTTCCAGTAGCCTCCAGCATGGACACTCCCAGGGGCTGCAGCCTCCTCCAGGACTCATCTACCTGCCTTGGTGTGGTGGGGTCGTCCATGAGCTGCAGGATGGATATCTTCTCTACCACAGACCCTCACAGACTACAGGGGACAATCTGTGTTGTCACCATGGTCTTCACCACAGGCCACCATCTGCTTTGGTGGCTGAAGCAACCTTCTTTCCCTCCTCTCATGTGTTCTCACTCCTCTCTCCCAGTTTCTGCGGCACAGCAGGTTTTTTTCCCCTTATATACATTATTCAGAGGTGCTACCCCCACATCTGATGGGCTGAGCCTTGACCAACAGTGGGTCTATTGTCTGTCTGGAGCTGGTTGGAACTGGCTCTGTTGGACTTGAGGAAAGCTTTTGGCATGTTCTCACAAAAGTCAGCCCTGTAGTACACCCTGCTACCAAAATCTTGCCATGGAAACTAAATACAGTCTCCTGATTGTAGGATAACCAGGTCTCAGATTAAAAAAAATCGGGCTTTGAGAGAAACACTGAACAAAAATCCAAAGAATGCTCGAAAGAACTGAGGAAAACAAGTCAATGAGATGTATATGGGTAATCCTTATTTTACCTGAAACAGACATGGGTTTTTGCTCTTCAGAAGTGCAAGAACATAATAATTCAGGGGTTTTTTGTATTGTGCGGTTTTGCTTCTTGTTTGTTTGTTTTGCTGTTTGTTTTGTTTTCTTCAAAGCAAATCTTCATTCCATTTATCAGATTTCCTGATGAGAAAGTTGAGTCTTTTTGTTGCAAATTTGTGCCCAGCATGTGACTTTTCAATCCATCAAGCACAACTGCCTGTCCCAATACAAAATAACATAAAAGCAGCTGGATGCAGTCTGAGATCCACACACAGGATGCTGGTGAGCATCTACAAACCCCAACCTTGCCTGAAACCATCTTCATCTTTGGTGAGAGAACATTCATTTGGAGGAAGAGAAGGAGAAAAGCTCTCCTTTCTGTATGAAAATTCAGAATGTTTTTTAGAATGAGGTTTTATTTTTCAAGATTTGGGCCAGAAGTGATGGATGAGTCCAGATTAATCTGCTACCCCAGCAGCATCGGGGCCAGTGTTGAGAGTCAGAGGAGAGAGAAAGTGGCATACAAATACAGACGAACACTGGAACAGCCCTTTGGAGTCTCACGGGACAATAAAAAATTCAAACCAGCTTTTAAACGATGCATGAAGAGTGTGTTTGCTCCCTGGTGTGGCCTACAGTCAATACTGTCCTGCTGAGAAATCACAACACTAAGAAATAGCACAAACTGTTAACTGCGAGTATTGACAGAAATTAGAAGAGTTCTAAAATTAAAATAAAGCTGCATTCCATCATCTTTTTACTGTATTATTTTAGTAGGACTTCTATTGTTTCTTCCACAGGTGGCATCAACAATAAATTTTTATGGTTGGGAGCATGTATCAGAAAAGTCTGTGTGTGTCATCCTTAGAACAAACTGTGAACTTCAGTAGTTTATTTTGAAACTATTACATACCCAAGAATTCAGCTCAAAGTAACGTGAAAATATTTTGCGAAGTTTTCAGATTAAAAGTTTTGAAGCAGTTAATTTGTGGGGCTTTTCCAAGTTCAGTCAGCCAAAAAATACAAAATATTAATTGAAATAGGTGGAAAAAACTCAAATGCAAAGTCAGCTCTAATGACATGTTTCTAATTTCTATACATGAACCTTGTTCTTCTCTGTGACCACCACAGTAAATGAACAGTTTATATTTCATGGATTAGAAAGAAAGAAAATCTTAGGAAAAAATTGAATGTTAGCTGTGCTAAGCTGCATATGTTATCTACCTGAAAAGGAGAACACCCATCAAATTTTACCCATGTACAGAAACTACAGTATGTTGAAAAAACACTGTGGTAAAGGTGTGGTGAATTTACAACTATAAAATTCTCCCTAATGTCAACAACTACCTCTTCTTCAGCTCCATATACATTATGTACCCATTCCAATATTAAACTGTAACTCCTAACCTCATAAATCCTTGTTTTGCTGTCGAACCTATGACTTATTTGTTTTTAAAAAACCTGTACCTGTATTCATTTGCAATGTTTTTTTACGAAACTACTAAAAAAATTAACTCAAAGAATCAAAACATCAAAAGCAATACTGCTTATAGGATTTTTCCATTATTTCAAGAATGATTTACTGGTAGGAAGGAAGGAAAAGTCAGTGTCACACTTTGCAGACTTTTTCTCTACATCTAACCCTTCCCATCCATGTATACTATTATTTTGCCCCCTAACTGATGGGATTCTTTTACTCTGAAATATTATAACTAAACCTGGCATTGCTTTCAGTGGAACTACAGTGCAGCTCCCATCTCTAATGGCAAGGTTATAAAATATACACATGGAAGAGTTTCACTATGGTGGAAGATTCTGGTTAATTCCTGATCTACCATTATCATAAATCCTTATTTCTAATTTCTTAGAGCATCATCACTGATTTATACTTGAAAAATTATTTATCGAGCTATTTCAACTGCTTTGATAACTTGTTAAATTTATAAGTGATGCTTTCAGATATTTGGCAGTTGACTGACCCAATCAGACAATTTTCAAAGCACGGGCATTCATCATTCACCTGCTATTTGCAACTGTTTAGCAAGACTCCTTTACTGTGGAGTGCTTGAGTTATTTTCCCAGTCTAAAAAATATAGAATTTTTCTGTGTGCAAGCACTTTCTCTGGTACTTATTGATGCACTTTGTTTCTCCACTAGAGTTAATCACCAATGCTCATAATAAGACCTTCCATATGCATGACATACAATACTGATAAATGTCGAGTTTAAACATATGCAGCAAAAATTGGTGAGGTTATATTATTTGTCAGATTTCACAAATAAAGCCACCTCTCAGATTTAAATATTTAGAATACAGTGATTCATATGACTGCCAGTATAGTGCTATCTATATGAGAACATGAATATGATATCTACAACAATTTTAAGACATTTTGACCTCTACTCTCTAGAAAGTATTTTACTGTTCCTTACCTAGAGATCTGCATCTTTCTGTTTCTGACATAAGCAAACATATTTACAGAGACGGATTCATAAAAGTTACTGGTATGAACCCAGTCAGGAATATTATTATAATAACAATAATTAACTACGAAAAATCCAGAAACTAAAACAATTCAAAACATAAACTTCTAAACACAGAGGGATTTCATGAATGCCAAAACCATTTTCATTACTACTTTAAAACAGGGCAAAAGCAAAATTTTAGTTTCGTTCATGTTTTCAATTTATTTTCCTGTTAGAAGAGTTTAAATTTTTGGAAGACCACTTAGCAGTCCAGAAATTCTGATCATAACAACATATGTTGTCCAGCTTCAGTTACCACACTCAGCTCATCACTCTGTGTTGGAACTTACAGATGAGTTGCCAGGTATTTGAGGCTGATGTGCACAGAAAGTAACAACTCGCTCTAAGCGCTTCTCTGAACATTCCAGTTTTGCTCAAATTGAGTTTCTAACTATATAATTTCTTCTTAGTAACCATTTCACTCAAAGGGCAGCAACAGATAGAACAGAGGCCCTCCTCTGCACAAGGTGCCAAAACAGAGAAGACAGGCAACAGGGAAAAGTGACACTGGGAGAGGTTTCATCTGATATATGAAAGTATTTACAGAAAGAACAATCACTCACTGGAACAACCTCCCTAGGGATGTGCAGGCTTTCCAGTACTGAGCAGGGTACTGGATAATCTCATCTTGGGTCCCCTTTGCCATGAGTTTGGACCAGATGATCATTCAAGGCCATTTCCAAACTGGCCTTCCAGGCTCTATGATTCTGTGATTCTCTTTAAATATTCTCAGTGAATCTCCATCTGATTAATTTGTACTATAAAGATAATACCTCATGTAATTCAATACCTTACTTAACTGTATTTATTATTCAATAAAAGTTCAAAGGAACATCTCATTCTTTACATAGATAAATCCATTTATGGATTACTTACTCGGGATGACTGAGCTACATTATGTTTCTGAATCCAAGTACTGTTTTTAAAATGCTCTTTTAAGCAAATAACAATTATCTCAGAAAAGAAATGTATTGGAATTCTGAAAAAAAAATAGAAAGACCTGGTTGTGGGATAACAGATAAATTATTTTTACAGTATGTTGACATCTTGAGGTCAATAAGTATCAGGCTGAAATATCCCCAAATGAGAGCACGACTATGCTCCCTTTTCCTCTTCTTTTAGTTTTCCACGTAATAAGAAAAGTACATAAGTGAGCAAAGAGCTTTCTTAAAACTAACAATGTATCTTTGTGAACAGGCTTTTTGCTTATATATTTTTTATAAAAGAAGGAATGATTCAAGAAATAGTTACTAGGAAAAGCAAGGTTGCATAAAAATAATTTCAGAAAGATGTCAGCATATCTTAAGAACGATACTATGTCCCTAAAATGTTCTTCAAGGACAGAAAGCAAATCAAGAGACTCTCACAATAAAAGTCCATGAAAATTATTAACTCTTACAGGGAAAGAAACAAAGAAGGTGACTTTAAAGTTTTTTGGTTTTTTTTTAAATTAATAATCTGTTTAAGAGGGAGTTTTAGCATGGGAGAAGGCAACAACTCCATTAGAGAATCAAAAATATCTAGATTGTGAGAACTTCTGTTTGGCATTATTCCCAGAGCACAAAGCCACACACAAATAAATTCCTTACTATGGGCCTTATCCCAAACAGGGGATTCATTTCTCTCACTAGGATCTTTCCTTCAAGTCTTGGTCTGAAAACATTCAAATGACTTCTTTCAGAAATGGTATAAATTACACCATCAGTTTAAAACAAACAAGCAACTTTGGCTAAATTTATCTTCTATCTGTCACTACGATTAGCAAATTAGATCATTCCTACTGAAAGTTACTAGGAAAAACACATACACCTTTCTCCTCTTCTTTTTAATTTTTAAAAAAAATTTAGTTTCATGTGGCAGCATCTCTAATATGACTTTCAATATTAAGAAGTACACTTTCATTTCTGTTGCCATGAGTTAAGGTATAATATAAAAAGGAGAAGAGTCCAATATAAATGGTAGAATAAACAGAGAGAAACATCATGCTATAAATCCAAACAAATTTCAGATGGCAAATGCAGGACTAGCTCTTGAATGTGCTTTTGAACTAATTTTTAAAAATTGTTTGTGTTCCAGCAGCAAGTATGCAGAAAACAGAATAATTTTCCCAGAAAACGCTGTCCCG
>JAWWLZ010000082.1:130250770-130274931 GCA_035041345.1 Poliocrania exsul | reverse complement strand
AACTTCAATTTCCCCTGGCAGAGCTTGAGCCCGTGCCCCCTTGTCCTGTTGCTGAGTGCCTGGGAGAAGAGACCAACTCCCAGCTGGCTATGACTTCCCTTCAGGTAGTTCTAGACAGTGATGAGGACTGTCTAGACAACTTGCAAGAGTCCTTTATCCCCAGGGAAACGGCAGCAGAGACGCAGTGAGTGAATTCACATGGTCATTCAAGGAGTGAGCAACAGAGAAAGTGTTAAAGTACAGATAGAAGCTTTGAAAATACTGTCAGTAAACAAAGACAAATGTGATATTAACACTGTCGTGCAACCAAAAAGGGTCTTTCTGTGTGAAAGTGTGTGTTGGCTGGGGAATGGCCACAGTCAGCATTTTCTCCCACCAAATTCCCAATGATTACTCCACTATTTCTGGCAAAAAAATACCTATTTAACCCTGAGAACAAAACTAAAAAAGGACGGACACTTTTGTACAAATAAATAACAGCCATTCAGAGGCCCAACTGAGCAAATATATTACTAGTTACAAAAATGTGATATATATGTGTTCTGGAGTCCATGCCTGAATTTTTCTTACTATCACTTACCATTCCAAATACAATTTATATGATGAAGTAAGAATTTCAGCCTTTGGATTTGCAGTAACTTCTGATAAATGTGGAATTCTGCTAGTAGTCTGCCTTTTTAAAAATACATGGGGGTTCCTTAATCTTATAAACACAATCTAAAGTAAACAATAATTTTTTCTCTTTCAGCATTGAATTTCTGCATACAAAAAGAACATTTCATATACCTCAATGGTTTTGAGTTACTGATGTTTTTGAAAGCCATACAGTTTTGAGATCCACACAGTGACCTGAAGAAATTGTGCTGTCATAACAGAAAAGCCTTTTTACAAAGACCCCAGTACTTTCAGGCACCCTTGGTAAACATGTGTCAGACAAATTCCTCTATTTTACTGAAACTATTTAGCATCTATTTAATTTCATTCATCTTCCCAAATTAATCATGATATATTTCTTAATAGGCATGAATAAACAATAATCATTCCATTAATTCATTGAGCAGAAATAGTGACCTACTAATTCAAATACTTCAGATAATCCATTGATTTCTCACCAGCCAGATTTCTCTCACATTTGCCAGTTTTTTGCGTTCCAACGCATTAAGTTCATTTTAGCATGACCCTAATTAAGCATTCCAGCTGTATTTTAGGGATGAAAAAAGATCAGTAATTGCATCCATTTTTGTTAAGTACAGGTTCTTTTCTGCTTCACTGTACTCAGGAGATACTTTCTCAACTTCAGAAGAAACTGCAAGTAAAGACATCAGTCTGTCTGGACCTGTCTACTTTTAAAGCCTCATCCTGTCTCCAGTTTTATGGAGAAGTATTTAATAGTGATTCAGAAATATGTCAGGCATACTTTGAAGGAATTTTAATAATTACTTTGGTAAAGCTTTCAAAGTTGAATTATTAACACTTCCCACAACAACCAAGAAATTGAAGTTATAGTAAGTACCTAATGTCCAACTGAAGTTTTATTGTATCTACGCTCTCAAACGTTAGGAAGTGATTTTAAGGAAAGGTGAGGATCTTTCTTTGCTTGGTCTCCTATGGAAAAAGGCTTATGCAAGCCTATAGTCTATGCATGCAACTTGCTTGTTTTGTACCTCCTTTTGCATTGGCTGGTCAATATAAGTGAAATTTGACAGGATCAAAATTTCAAAGATATTATGGTTCTACATGTGCTGGGAAAATAAGTAAGTAGGCTAAAGCACCTAGAAACTGTCAACAGAAAGCTGTTCTTATTAGAATTCAGGCAATTTATACAGGACAGAGAACATAAGGGCCATCTAAGACAGAATTTTCAACTTTCTTGTTAGGACACCATCCTCCATCTGTGTGAAATACCAATAAATAGTAGACTAGGTGTAACTAAGTATTTATGAAACTTTCAAACTCTTCAATTATTTCTCTGTAAAAACAATAGTTCCAAAGAACAAACCATCAGTGTTGCAGACACAAGAGATTTTTTCCAAACTGGGATGCTTTGCCATCTTATATTTCTCTCCATATGCAGATACTCTCATACAACACATCTACACATCCTGCAGAATGAAACTACACTGGATTCTCTTCTCAGCTTGGAACTTGAGAGTAATACCGAATCTGCAGTGCAATTAAAAGACCAGTGAGCTGTGTGACCTGGCAGACCTGGTCTATGAAAAGTGCTGCCCCAAACCCACCATTGTTTAATTCTCTTTTGCAAACACCCTTGCAATCTGTCCAGCAGACAACAAAATGGAGCCATCAGGTGCCAGACACAGTGATGAAAAGCACTGCAGCTTCTGCAGGCATAATGTACACCCATGGCATGGCTGAAATGCAGTCACCACCTGTACTCTGACCAAACGTCTTCCCTCTTGCACAACATCAGCAAAGTTTGTTCAGAGTATGTATCAGCAGAGTATGTTTAGTTATGGGACAAGACATTCAGCTTTGGAACAGGTTATGGGGACTACTCCAACCAGAAAGTTCATGACTTATTAGATGATGCACTAAATTCCACTTACCTACTTATTCTGTGGCTGTAAGAAAAGTCAACTTTCAGGATTCTGAGTGAGAAAAAAATTAATCAGCTTTTCAGCCTAAGTAGATTCTTTCCATTGAAGGAGTTCGTCCTACTAAGAGCATGTGTGAGACTACTCTCCCACTGTTACTGAAAAATTTGATGCCATGGTGATAGGGTTACACCTCACAAGGCACTGTCAAACTTGTATCTGGGATATCATGGTTATTTCCAAACAGTGATAAATGTTGGATGTCATAGTAGATGTTGGTGAAATTAAATTTCATTGTAATAACTACAAAAAGACATCTCTAGAAGGCGGGGGGGGGGAGGAAGAAAAAGCACAAAAACCTCCACACCCCAATTTCATCTTTAATAATGCAAAATGTTATATTTTTTCAAAAACAGTGAAAATAATTACAATAATAAATATGAATTAAATTTAGGGGTTATTTTAATAATGAATGAGCACCCATCTTGGATGTGTGAACACAAACACTTTAGCTTTAATTACTATTCAACACTGTACACGAGACAGCTCACGAAGATTCACTCTGCACTGACTGTGGCCCACAGTGTCCTCCTGTGTAGGTCTGCTACATATATTACATAATTACATACACATATACCAATCACTTTGCAGCTATCCAGACAGAAGAGCTGTAACTATGCACAACTCTGTGTCTGCAAATCACTTTTCACTGAACTAACATGGAACTGCTGAATTGCTGAGAATGTGAGAAGTGGAGAAACAGAAGTAAACTTTTTTCAATATTCTTTATCACCTTGCTTGTTCACAGACACATCATACAAAATTTAAAACATATATTCTATTATTTAATTCTGTTTTGAAATCTCTGTGGTTAAGGAGATTTATAAATAACTACAATTTGAGACTTAAGAACAGAAACCCTGGATTTTCACAGACAGATACCATATAAATAGTAGTTCTGCTCTTTTCCCATGCTTCATTTTTGGCAAGGTCTCAGCAGCCATTAACTAATAAACTGAACTCAAGATCAATGTTTTAAATCATTTTACAGCTGTGATTACAAACTGCTTTCACTTAGTACAAGTACATAGGGTTGGTTTCTAGCAGTTCTCAAGGGAATGACTGCTGAGATCATTCCAGACTTGAAAAAAATTAATTCAAAATCGCCACCTGAATAGCATGATTTTAAGATGAAATAACTCAATTTGCAAGGACTATGCATATGTCCATATTATCAATGTAAGATCTCAGTTTTATGACAACTCAAAACATGTGTAGCTAGAGCCTTGATGATAAAGAAATAGGAGGCTTACAAGGATCATTAGAAGCAGAAGAATCACAGGCACTCTATTTTTAGTGCAATGAACTAAAGTCATATTCATCATATTCCATCACATTATACAGCTGTAAAGAAAGAAGTTGTGAAAGACCAGGTCCACTGAAACTTCTCTGAGAATGGGATCTCACATTTCACACTTGCATCCATCTAACCTTTCCTAACCACTGTAACTGGTGGCTTTGTAATCAGAGACCTTTTATTTTTGTGACACACAATCCATGTGAGCTTCTACTGCTGAATCTTCCACTGCAAAGCCAACTCTGACCAAGCTGACACAAGAGAACTCTCCAGGAAAAGCTTCCAACATCACATGAGCTTCCAGGAGGCTACACAGGGAACAAGCCTGCATGGCACTGCAGCATGACATGACTTGCCTTGCTTTCTTTAATTAAGGGAAATCTGTGTGGTCTACTGAAGCACACAGAGCAACCCTTTAACTCATTTCATTACTATACAAGGCTTTCAGTCCTTGACATTAATTTTAGATTTTTACTCACAATTTTTTCATGTAAATATAAAATACTTCAGGTATGTTACACCTGCCATTTTATCTCCAGAGTACAACAAATATATAAACCTTTTACTACATAGGTGTGCTGGTTTTCACTGGGGTAGAGCTAATTTTCTTCGCAATGGCTGGTAAGGGATGATGTTTTGGATTAGTGCTGAATACAGGGTTGATAAAATGGACATGTTTTGCCATTGCTGGGCAGGGCTTACCCAGAGCCAAGGCCTCTCCTGCTTTTAGTACTGTCACACTGGTGAGGAAGTTGGGGGTGCATGGGAGGTTGGGAGCAGACACAGCCAGGACAGGTGGCACAAACTGACCAAAGGGATATTCCATGCCACTCGACATGCTTGGTATATAAAGTGGGGGGATGTTTGAAGGGATGGCATTTGCCTCCTGCCTTATAATTTTATATATTTTATACATTTTTATATAGCTCTATAGTTCCTTTTTGAGGTAGCAACCAACAGTTTCTACCTCTGTGTGACACTCCTGAATTGCTGTGCTAAGGGTAAGACAGCCACTAGAACACCATGCCTGGGACACCTCTACCAAGACTAGAGTAACAATACACATTATAGTTGAAATAAGATGCCATTCTAGTCAAAGCCATAGAAGGGTCAGAGACCCTGGAGAAGCTCCAAAGAAGGGACGTGATGTAAAGACGATGATGATGGTGAAGCAGTAAGGGGTCTTGGGACCTACAACCCAGTTACAGAGGGGGGTGCCAAGGGGCAGTTCCGGGGTGGCACCAGGGTGGTACGAGGTCTGAGGGGTTCATGGCTGGGACGTAACCTTTAGTTCTGGTAATGAAGTAGTGTTATAAAATTTCTAAGACCCCTATACTGGCACACACATCTATATACTTTGTGAGCTAAAAAGCTTTTCAGTAAAGAACTGCTCTCTGCTTTACCCAGAATAATATTGCCTCGAAAGTTTTTGTCCTTGATTTTAGGCAACACTGCCAAGTAGCCATTACCTGTGATGGGGGCCTGCTCTCCTGGAGGTGGCTGAGCACCTGCATGTCCATGGGAAGTAGGGAATTAATTCCTTGCTTTGCTTTGCTTGCACAAGTGGCTTTTGCTTTCCCCATTAAACTGTCTTTACCTCAACCCACAGGTTTTCCAGCTTTTCCCTTTCTGCTTCTCTTCACACCCTGCTGGGGGAGAGTGAGCAAAGGGCTGTGCTGTGGCTATGGTCAAACCATGACAACAGCTCAGCCTTCACCCCAGCAGTTCCAGCCACAGGGCACCTTACCAATAAACCCAACAAACCCTCTGACATGTGTAAGTAGCTCCACTGAAAAATTAGTAACTTTTTTCAACAATTTTCTTAATGGCTAAAAGTTAATGAAATCAAATTCAATAATATTTTAAAGACTGCTTCTACTGCAAAACAGAAAATGCTTAGTCAATGTTATCTCTTTAGAGAATTAGCACCATCACCTTTCATTTCATAGTAACAAACTCTATGCTGCAAATTTGTTTAATAGAGAAGCCAAATACCTACTTCATCTCAAAAAATCCTCAGCACCTTAAGCTAAACTTGTTTGATAAAGTGAATGAGTAAAGCAAGTGGTAGTTAACACAAACGAGATCCACAAATGAACTTTTCATTTTTGCAGCAATATGTGTTGTACTAAGCAACTGAAAACAGATCTTGATATTGATTTCAAACTGAAAGGTGGAAGGAGTTGAGATGCAAGAAATCCTTCTTTTATTTTTATGATGCTATTGATAGTTTATAGTTTCATTTTTTATGTCTCTCACACACACACAAAAACACTCCAAAAGGTAAAATTGACATCCGTGGCCTTCCTAGATTTTGGACAATAATGTTTTCTTTTCGTAGGCAATTCTGGTGTGATCCTTATTACAGAAAAGATAATACTCAAGGTGAAGAATAACAAAGGCTGAAGACCAAAAAGGGCTGCCAAGCTGAGGAGGTACCAGACTGCGACACTAATTTTTAAAATCCAAATACAAAACCACTTCTGCAAATTATATGCCTACTTTTTATTAACTGGCAATTAAGAAAAACTGATTTAGAATATGTTCATGCAAATGAACATAGAATGTAGTATTTTCAAAATTACAAAAGTTTCTCTAGTGAATTACACTTTGTGCTTTGCAGGCACAGGTAGAATTAATCTCAAGAAGACAAAATTATGTCATTCATGATGTTGATAGAGCAGAACAGATGAAAAATACAGTTATAAGGAAAATATGCTTGGTAAAGTCATCTCACTACAGGCAAAAATAAAGGAAATGTATAAACAAATTGTAAAACTAAATGGATAAATTGTTAAAATGAAGAATATTCATAAATAAAATAGAAGTCTTTGCAATTAATCTACTGTTTTACTACCAATGACAACACAACAACCCACTAAAATTCAGTAAACAGAGTTTGCCCTGGATTGAGCCTTTTTTAATCTCAAAATAGCATTTAACTCTACTACGAATGGTCAAAATTGTAATCTTAGTTTCAGCAGCCAACATCTTTAAGTACTTCATGTTTATGTGGAAACAAACATCAATGCAAAGGAAGATGAAGAGAATTTGCATAGTATTTCAGAAGGATCACTACATGTCTCAGCCAGATAGTAATGTTTTTTGCATCATCACCTATTTTACTACTTGCAGACGGTATTATATGAAAAATAGACTAGAAATTCCCAGAAAGCCATATCATCTTGATTAGTGATAACAAAGTTTCAGTTTAGAGTCCCAAGCGGCCAGAAAATACTCCTAAACTTAGTAATTGCTTGAACTCCAGAAACAGAAGCACCAACAATTGCACTTTCTATGGGTGATTTTGAAAACAGTGAATTTAACCTTTTCATGCACAAATCTTGACTTCCATACAGGCCAGCAATGTAATTAGAGTGACTGAAATCAGAGATTAATCACAGTGAAGTCTGACAAAATTATGGACTAAGTACCAAGGCAAATAGCAGATATTCTATTGAAAGCAGATCTCCTTTATCTCATTTTACAAAATATTTGCCATGAGACTACCAGGGCCCCAAAGACAGCGCTAAATGAAAATGAGAAGGAAAATAAACACGTGTTTCAAAGTCATACATTTGATTATTTTTCCTTCAAAAATGTGTGACTTCTTTGGAGCTGCAAGCTGTCCCCCTGTGTGTGCACAGCTGATGCTGCTCAGTGTGGAGGTGTGTTACTGACAGAGGCTGCAGGAGCTGAAAGGCAAGTTTCTGTTCAGTGATCATACCTGTTACTGTTTTTGTTTTGACAGGACTGCTGGCATACTCAGAGGCTTGATTTGATTGCTGCCTTGCCAAAGGGGCACTGCCAACTGATGCTTCATCCTCTTTTTTTCGGGTCACTGACACACCAAGTGGAACAGCTCCTACAGACGGCTGGGAAAAGAAGTACGTTGTGAGACACCGAAAACCAAAACACCTTAATAGTGAATGATGGTCCTGTAATGAAGCATGTCTTAAACTAAATATTTTGAAATACATAGAGGACAACTTGAAACACTGATTGGAGCACAAATATTCTGAAAACTAATGGTGAAATGCTACATTCAGACTTGCACATTTAATTCCTTATTTCAGTCCCATTAGTCAGAAGAAAACCTCTACAACAAAAAAGTGAAATATAACTAACTTAAAATGCCATGGTTGGTGGCCAACTGAAATGCACATGAATAAAGCTGGCTGATCAACAAAGTAAAACCATTATCTGAATGTTTAATGGAAACTGAAAACTTTTAGCCAAATATGAGGATTTCAAAGAAATTTCTTAACTGTCATTAAGTTTTGAAATTAAAGATGCATTGATATTTATACAGTATTGTGCTTGTTCATCACATTTTAAATAGAAAATTTAACTGCCTACTACTGATTTGAACTGTTTTGTCTTTCACATATATCAATAAATCAGAAACTGCTCAAAATGTGACACTTACACAAACCTGAAGGCATTAAAACCTGCTTTGAAGGACTGCATCCTTATTTTAAGATTAGACAAGAGCAAAGTGTATTAATTCCCACAGGTTCTGGAACTGGAGGTCCACAAATGAATGTAGTCTATTGGCTTTGTTGTAATATTTTTTTAATTAATGCAAGCTACAAAAGATAAAATTATTAAAGAAAGACTGGATCCTCTGTGCTGCTGTACAGTTGGCTCTCAGTACTTTGCTGCAGCATCAGCTGCTGCATACACTGCAGATGCATCACAGTTCACAAAAGCAGAATGTTTCTACTGTTGATTTGGCAGAGGGTTATCATTTAAAGATGACAAAAGTTTTTTTCTGAAGATCAGACATTAGGATTATACGCATCTTAATTTTTGTGTAATTTAATTTTGTTCGCATTGGAGTGAAAATGTAACCCACATAACTGTGTAATGAGAAACCTCACACATTGCATTAGGAATCTCTGTGGGAAACAAATTCGTGTGAGGCAGGCAATGTGCTTGTAAATTTTCTCCAATAGAAAACAGATCACTGAATCAAGCAGTGTGCTACATGTGCACACATATAAAACCCCAAAACAAACAGAAAAATCATTTCATTGAAGGAGAATCACTTCCAAACGCCTTCATTTTCCACTATAAAAGTAAATTAAAATAAGAAAGACAACCAACTATTTAATCCTATTCCAGTGAAAACAATCAACTTCTATATACGTTGGTATGCAAAGTTAATAGAAAAATACTAATGTCAATGACAAACAGAACTCTCATCTCTCCTCCTCCCTCTGAACATACAGTCAGCTTTGTCTCCAAAGACCCTAAAAAGTCATTCTGGAATATAGTACCATGCCTTTTTGGTGTCCTCTCGCTATAACAACCACAAAAATCCCCTTCAGCTTTGAGAAGACAAGCTATACACCACAGAAATACTTCCCACATGCATACAGGGAGAGGATCTGAAGTTTTCTAAATTTTCATCAGACACTTTATGTAGCTTATTTTCAAAATCTAGCAATTTCTCTGGTGCAACCTTTCATAAGGCAAAGCCATCTGCAGCTTTCCCGTGATGGCAACTGTTGAGCCATGATTTGGCAGTTCTGGATGTAACATTGCAGGAACACTGACTTGCCAAAGTGAAGCAAGAATTTCTGAAGAATGAAGACAGTACAGGACAGTTCAAAACACAACAGGATGGAAATACTGTCTGAAGCATCTAGTTCTGAACCACTAAAGAAACGAATCAGCAAAATATACTAAGTCACACTACTAGTCATAGCGTGAAAAACATCAAGGCTATCATAGCCAGACAAAGCTGGAAAAAATTATGACCAAATCTTGAGTGGTTGAGTGCTGATCTGGACAATGAAACAGCTGTTTTATCTTTGCTCACTGAAATCAAGGCTGATGTTGCTGCTGATGACGCCCAGTACAATCTTGTCAGGTTTTTGGCAAAAGACTTCTGGTTAAAAGAATGCAGAAGATGAAAGATCAGCGTTGAACTAGATGGAAAAGGATCATCAAGATTTGGGTTTTAGCCACAAACTGATGAGGAAACTGTGGCTTGGGAAATAGCAGATGACAAGAGCCCCACAGCTGCAGGAGAAGATGAATCTGATGGGAAAGGAGGCATTGCAGGCAAGTGTTATCGTAAGAATGTCTTCATAAGAATCCAAAAAGATATCTACAAAGTAGTTTGTAGTAAAGCACCTACCTGGGATTAAGCTTTATGCTTACTAATTGGTAGTTTTATAAAGAAGATGAAGAACATGTAACAAAGCTCTAGAACTACAGCAACATTTATGTGAGGTTATTGTGTTGACACAAAGTCAATTCAGATTCCGTTCTAGAATACTGATCACAGTTCTATCAATGCAGGAATGTTCTGTGGCTATTATATACAGGATATTAAATTAATTACAATTTATGGAACTCAAAATAAGGAAATTTATCACTTTTCAAGTACAATTATGACCATTAACTTTTTAAGCAGTGGCTGGAAAACTAGAGAAAAGCTACTCTGTTCTGAATTTGATTTTTATTGGCACAAATAACCTAAGACACCGCACACCTAATTAAGTATCTGTACACAAAACACACACAAACAGGTATGTATTTGTGTGTGTAAATGGATGAACAGATATCAATTTATTCTTTTTTTAACTTCATTCTGTGTGGTCAACATGACTTTGGAAATGATAAAGATCTAAAATTGGAGAAAGGCTCAGAACAGTAATAGATAAAAACAAAACTGCCAGAAATACTAAGCCTCAAGTATTTCCTGATTTATGTGGAGATATGCCAGATAACTAAAGCCAAAATATCCTGTAAAAAGGGCTAGTGGAAATTTGCCCCAGGTCAATCAATATTTTATTTTTCTTGAGATTCTTGGTAATTTAATATTTTATTTCTGAATTATAATTTCCCATAACTGGGAGGCTGAAGAGACTGCAGGCAGATCTGGGAACATGAGAAATGCATTTTACAGAAAACTTGACCAACAGAGCAGATGAGTAGCTTTCATTTGAGGGATGCCTATACAGGCACCTCCCTGATAACAAACAAAGGAAAAAGAATATTCCAAGATAGCAAAATTAGCTATTATTACTGAATAAAAATCGAAGCACTGGCTTGTGAAGTGCTGAATTCAAAAGCATCATTCCAGACATGTGTTGCTGCCTTTGAAATGGTACCAAATGGGGCTACCCCACATGGTGGATAATTGATGGGTACATGTGCAGCAGCTTCCAACCAGCAAGCAGGAAGGAAAATTAACAGTCTTTGGAGTGGGGACAGGTGGCAGTTCTGCTGAAAACATGGTATTTATTGAACATCTAAGATCACTGCCACACAATCACTACCTTCCTCAGACAAGAATATTGATCTATGCTACAAGACTGGCCAAGCTGTGCCAGAACGAGCTGCAACAGCAAGAAGGATCTCCCCTTGCCCTCCCCCTAAAATTTCTATCATGAAATCACAAACAACATTGACTACAGAGTTACATTTCATTGCTTTGATTTCTGAGATTAATAATATACTTAAACTGCTTCAGAGATTTCAAAAACATTAGGCATTAGGCCTAGTTGCCAATTAAATTAATCCATAAACTTGCATTAATTAAAATTAATTGCTCAATAAAAAGACTAGGCATGTCTAACCCCTGGGGTTCACAAAAGCAGGTGAACTTCTAATTCAGATGAAATTCTGCAACTGCTTCAGGTAGGAATTTCAGGTATGGTCAGAAAAGTGCTCTGCTGGGATAAAGACCCATCACTGATGAGCTGCCATGTTTCCAAACATATGCAACAAACTGGTATCAGCCAAGAACCCCCCGCTGTCACTCCCTGATGAAAGCATTCCACCTGCAGTTTCAAGGGGCCTCTGGAAGCAGAACATACAAGGTTTGAGTCCGACCTGGCTTTAGTACCTTGAGCAAGCAGTGACTTCATTCCAGTACCCTTTAGAAACATACTTGCTTTCTGTGGGGCAAGAGGCGACAGATTCTGACAGGGATAAACACAAGGCTTCGGACCAGCAAGCAATATCAGAAATCAAAGCCTATTACAATTTCAGAAGTCTTTGCACATGAAGAAAATAATTGTATTTACTGTAAATATAAAATTGTTTCATTAAAGCCTTTCTGGATATTTATCAAGGCAGAAGAGAAAAACTGAGCAACACAGCTCTGCCCTCAACAGCCAACTTTGCAACAACATAGAAAAATCTTAAGTTTGGGAACTGAAACTTACTCTTACATGGTGCCATTAGTTCATTATCAGAATCATCTGGCTCTTAAAGAACCAAGGTTGTGCAATACTCCAAAAGTCATCCTAAGAAAAATTTAAAGCACAACTTGTTCTGGAAAAGTCTACTGACCAAGCCATGCTGATAAAATTATTTCACCTTAAACATTCCAGAGAGACCTCTGGTGCAGACTTCCAAATGAAGAAATGCTCAAAGTACACCATCAAGATGGACAATACCCACAGATCACAATGAACTTTCCAAAAATCAGTGAAAGGATTTTTTTATCACAGTAAAATTCCTAAGATAAGGGCAGTGAAAAGAGAAAATGAGCAGCGAAAAAGCAGAGTAGAAGCCAAAAAAACTGGATTAAACTGAATTGTTAATGACTAATTCTTTAATCTACCTATACAGCTGGGGAAAAATTCTTGTGGGATGCAGTCTTGTATTCTTGCAGTCTTGGTGTAGATGTTCATGAAAAGAGAGAGAAAATTGGATTCTGGATTAATGTAGGTGTGTTATATTCCAGTGTTTTAAAGCATGATGAATCTGGGAGAGGTGCAATGTATTTTTCTTAGTTCTTCCTGTATACAACTAAGGATGTTCACAGTGAGCTGTTGGGTTTAGATTTACTGTTTTACTGAAGCCCTCATTAGTAACACATGCATGTGTACAGAACAGCCAGAAAAATGACAGAAGTTATGGAGCCATACACATTTATATTATACTTCTATGTACAGATAAACATTCTGGATAGTTTAGTCTCCTGTAAAATTTCACAGAAATGCATAGTGCAAGAAAAGTGTTGGCAAGCCATGCAGGCTCTACAGTAATGTGCATTTGAGAAAGATGACGTGCTCGTTTTTCAATTCACTGCAGAGAGTATCACACATACCTGACTGTCCCACATCAAAGTACAGCTGGGGATTCTTTACAAAGGAAAACAAACACTTCACACTTTTATCTGTGCAAAGTTAAGCTTTTACAAGACAGTAAATATACGAAAAACACTATTGGTTTAAAAAAAAAAACAAGCCACATCTGAAAAAGTCGTCAAAAATAGTCATAATTTAATATTAAAAAAATCTAAAAATTACTAGGAAACCAGATGTCATTGCCATAAGACAAACCTGAAGAAAAAAAATCTTCAAAAAGTAGTCAAAATAAAATATTACACTACTGGAAACAAGGCCTGTAAATTTGGCTTTGTTCTGCATTTTCAGTGGGAGGCAATGATAACACGCTGTAAACAGCATACACACAACAGGTCACACCCTATAGCAGTATCCTTCCCAAATTCTGTTCTAATTAACGTTTTGTGAGGCATTAAATATGCCTTATGGCATTCAAATAGCACAGATATTTGGTCTGAATACCTTTTCTACAAGGCACTCAGACCAAGGAAACACAAAGGGTTTAAGCAGACCCTTACCACAGATGTGCTGAAGGACAGAACTGGTGCCCACATTGCACTTTTACATTGACTGCTGGTACACACAAAGCCCATTTCACAGAAACAATCCATACAGACTAAAGTATTCTTTAAAAAACGAACTCTGTTTTTGGCTGACACATCGAGTAACATTTTAAACCAAAACCAACTCAAACTTTTGTGTCAGAGTTTAAACTGCTTAAAATCTAGCACAGGTTCATCAGTCACCAAGAAGGATAAGATGTCTCAGGATTTTGCTGCTGCAACTCCATGGATTATTATCAGTTACTGAGAAAAATGGCAGTAACAAATGTATGTCATAGAAGTCTAACAAATCCAGGGAACAAGAAATGTGACATTTAACACCCAGATAATATAAAATATGTGATTACAATGTAGGATATAGGGATGGGAGTGCAATCTGGCTCATATTAATTTTTCCTTTGAGCAGTCACATGGACAGTAGGTAAAGCAGAATAATTACATTTTTATCAGATTTCTTATTAACACATTAGTTCTTAAAATGTAGACCTGAAGCGCAATACACTGACATTCAAAAAATTTACTCATGGCCAACATAATATTTCTTATATACATTGACATATTTAAACCTTTCTTAGTGATTTTATTTCATAGTTACAAAACAAGCGTCAGTACAAAAAAATATTTACCACTGAAAAACTTTCTCCAGAGCACTTTTCACCTATTCTTCAGTTTTTGAACTAAAGGAGAGCAAAATGCAAAAGTATATTTTTTAATTTATTTCTGCCATATTTTATACTAGAGAGTAGAAAGTCAATCCATTGGCCATTAGTACTATCAGATGACAGGTTAATAATAAGATGGCCTGACAAATTCACTCATTTTAACATACATATTAAGCCACTGGATGGGGCTTTGAGTAGCCTGATCTAGTGGAAGCCCCTTGCCCATGGCACGGGGGTTGCAATTGGATGATTTTTAAGGTCCTTTCCAATGCAAACCATTCTATGATTCTGTGATTTGAGCAACTCCTGGTTGTTGTGGTTTTTCTCTCAAACTAAGAATTTGGTGTATCTTCATAGGCATGATGCTCAGAAGGTGCTGAATTCAAAACAACTCTAAGATGTCTTTAGCTTACAAATCAAAACCTGAGGATTTTGAAAATATTTTTAAGTTACAGTCCTTTGATTTATAAAGTTTATTCCTTGCTCTGCACCAACTCAACATATTTCAGGTCATTATTATTACGAAGAAACAATATAACTTCATAAAATCAGTTCCAGCAATTCCTGCCACATTAATACATAGTGTGTTTTGGGTGTTCTGAGGGGGTTTTGTTTTTTTTTTAATCCATCAGCTTGCAAAGGTTTCTGGTGTTACTCACTGCACACACAGCACAGTGCTCCCAACAGCAAAGGTGTACCAGCACAGTCTTTTCCTACACAAAGCAGCATGTAACACTTGCTACATTTATTATCTGGAAAGACCATCAGCTGATGATGAGGTGAAAATGCTCTCATGATACCAAATATCTTTTCCTTACCTCATCCTGTAATCTGAGGTTTGCTGGGGTTTTTTTTATTTTTTCTGACACTAAACAACAGTATTTTTTTCTCCTTGCACATTATTCAGAGCTGTTAGATATGAAATCAACATAAAACACATCTGAAAAATGTGTATAAATCATGTAAGTATTATGCAATCTTTAATAAATTCTTTTGCTTACTTGAGTTTAGAAAAGGAAAGAACCAGGAGAATAGAAGAGCTAAGAAAGAGTCAGCTGAAGTATTTCATTATCTGCAGGAGTACACATTAAGTCAGGAAAATTCTGAGCTTCTTTTCCTATTGGAAAAGGCTTGGGTACCAAATGCCTTCACCTCAGTGTTTACCAGCAAGACCAGCCTTGAATCCCAGCTACCAGAGACTGGGCAAAAGGATGGAACAAGGAGGACCCACCCTAAAGGGGAGAGGATCAGGTCAGGGAATACTGGGCAAACCAGTAATTGCACAGAATGTACCCATGAGTGCAGAGAGAGCTGGCAGATGTGCTCACAAGATCACTTGTGATGTTCTTTGAACTATCATGGTAACTGGGAGAGGTGGCTGAGGACTGCAAGAAACCACATGTCAGCTGTACTTTCAAGATGGGACAGAAAGCCCAGAGAACTACATGTCTATCAGTCTCATCTCAGGGTGAGGAACAACAATCCTGGTAACTACTCCTAGGCACATGAATGAGAAGGTGGTGGCTGGGAGCAATCAGACCACAGACTCCAATAAACAGCAATGTACTCCAAGAGTCAGTAACAGACCCAACCCTGTTCAATAATCTCACGTGCCAGTATATGCTGGGGCTCCTGGCAGACACTACGCTGAGAAAGAGGCAACACAGTGCCCTTGCTGTAAAGTGAATGGTATCCTGGGCTGCACTACACTAGAGATTGCCAGCAAGTCAAGGGAAATGATCATTTCTCAGCGCTGTCTAATCCTGGATCCCCTAGAACAGGAGACACATGGGGATACTGGAGAGAGTCCAGCAATTGGCACGAAGATGATTAAGGTACCAGAGCATCTCACATACAAGGAAAGGCTGAGGGAGCTGGGATTGTTCAGTCTGGAGAAGGCTCAAGGGGACCTTCTCAATGTATAAAAATACCTCAAGGAAGAATGCAAAGAAGATGGAACCAGGCTCTTCTCAATGGTGCCCAGTGAACAGAGCAGAGGAAATGGGCACAAACAGAAGCACAGGGGGTTACCTCTGAATGCAAAAGAAACATGTTTTTACTGTGAGGATGTCTGAGCACTGAAACAGGCTCCTTATTCAGCAAGACCTTGTACAACTTACTCTAATAACTAACAGGATTTTGTAGACTTCACACTAAGTAGTTTGCCTCAAATTCAGTTCAAAGAGAGATGCTAATTCTGTTTCTGGCTAAGACAAACACAGGGAGCACTGGCTTTGCCATATCACCTTTTAATGAAAACATGCTGCACATTACACCATACAGTGCACAGACAGCAGAACTGCTCACTACAAACTGTTTCAGCAGTAGAGGGGTGAACCTCACAGGGCTGCATGTTCTGTTCCCACTAAGTAAAATCTCTAATTATGAGACAAACATCTAACGATTCTTACAACTGCCACTTAATAATTGACCACTTATAAAAGAGATAGAACATTAACCAACACAGACCACTAGTTCAATCAATTATGACAAATTTAAGCTCTTGAAAATTCTGCAAAACAGCAGTTAGAACTAAGTTTAGTATCAGGCAAAACCTGTGTTCTTCTTAGGGCAGGGGTGTGGGGTCCGAAAATCTGGATCAAAAACACATAAAGAAAATATTGTGCCACACAGACCCACAGACTCTGCTTCTTCTGCCTTTTCCAAGTAAATATGTACTTTGATATGATATACAGAATCTGCTACAGCATTCACTTCTGTCAAGTTATCAACTGTATGGTTCATCTCCTATTAAAATGTGGTTTAATAAGACTGGTGACTTTATAACCAATTATGTAATTATTTGATAGACCATCCCAATTTTTAAAATATGATGCATTGTTCAGACCCAGAAGACTTATGAGGTCTCAGTAGTTAAAACTAGTCACAAAATAATGATCCCAGTGATCACAAAAACATCTTCTTTGTTCTTTCAATTAAAAATGAAAAATCAAATTTTAATATGCAAAATTAATATTTTTAAAAATTCAAAGTAAAATCAACAGTATGTGTAACCAGCTACAGGCAAGAGGGTAACAAACAACAAATATTTGGAAAAAGATGCACTAAGGGCCGATAAAGAAGTGGAAGTTTCCCAGCTCCCACCCCTTTCCCTCCAAAACACGTACCTGCTGAATGTGCCTGCTGGCTCGTTTCTGAGGCTGGTAGATAAGCCAAGTATATAGGACTGGATCAACATTAATTGCTAATCCTTGTACACTGGACAAGAGAACTGCACCTACACACCATAGAAAAGAGAAAAAAATGTAAATCATCTGCTTAAGAATCTCCTTATATGTATTCAATTTTCTTGCACATAAATCATCTTTCATGCAGACTTTTGTTTCTCTTGGATTTACATATATGTTCATTTTAAATTCTAATCAAGAATAATAATTCAAGCGTTAATTTCTATAACTTCTCCAAAGTGAGGAACTTATCAACACTGCCAGTGTTATTGACACACACACACAAAAAGCAGCAAATTGCATTTTGATTATTACAGTTTTTTGCCAGGAAAAATGCTTGTTTTCACAAAGGTGTTTGTGTAACTGAATACACACAACATCTTTCCTCAAATTCTCAGCCAACATTAACACTGTGCAAAAAATGAGTCAATAAGACCCTTGACAGAAAGGGAAGAGTTTCATACATGACTCCCCAAAACCTCCACAAAAAATCCTCACGGTGTAGGACAGTGGGTTCTTTTAATACAGACAGTCTTACTTTAGGCTAGTGTTCTTCCCAAAGCTCCTCAGGACAAACATTTGTCATGTAAATATGGCTAGGAATATTCTTTAGAGGATGCGCTAGGCAAAATAAGGCAATTTTTTTAACTCTGATAAAATTAGCAATCTCAGTATTGTGAGCTCTTAGGATTTTATACTAAGTTTTTCAATATATCCTATTTTCTTTAAATCTCACTTTTGAATTCCTAGGATTACAAGACAGGGCTACCATATCTTAATTTCTTAAAAGTAAACTTCTAGTTTTCTTATGCTTGTGAAGAAAAACTTACAAGGAAAACATAAAGGCTTGAAATAGGAGAAAGACTATCTCAGTACACAGAAATGTCAGCATATACGTCAAGCCATGAACACAAACACAATTTATAAATCACTATTTCCATTAAATCTGCATTAAAAATGTGATGATACGTTGGTGGCATGTATTAATATAATTCAAAGGTATCTATTTTACTGAAAAAGTGTGGCAAGTAGAAGCAGGCAAAAGCTTTGCAATTCTACAACAAATTCATAAATAAAATAATGAAATAAATAACAAAGTAAATTTAAAACAGGAATCCTGGTTGCTGGAAGATTCCAGCACCAAGTTCTATAGAATTACAGTAGTTCATAATACTAAGCAACATAGTTCCTAAAGCAATACATACTACATTTATTCCATTGCATATAATGTAATTATGCAGCAATCTGAAGTTAATAATAAAATCAAATAAATTCAGAAAGCTTGACACACAATTCAATGTACTTTCCAAAAACCAGTAAAAACATGTGCCTCAAAACACACATCAGCAAAATTATAAATGGGAAATTAATTAAAAAAATATAAGTTACGAGTTTATTGTATATAACAATTTTAAAGCCAGCTGAATTCCAAACAGCAGAAGACCCACCGACCTGGGGCAACACAGGCAAAGCCTGATGAGCACAATGGGAAAAGGGCAGTCAAGGAATACATACAGATAAATCATCCGCCCAGCACAGGCTTGCATTTGGAACACACACTGTGAGCAACTCCTAGGCACTCTCCAGTCCATGTGAGCTGATGGTTTTAAATGTCAGTAATAAACCTTGGAAATAAATCTGCAGCTTCAGACAAAGCCAATGTCATGTAAGAAGAGCAGTGAATGTCTTCAGGCAGGATATGGAGGAAACCAGAAAAAGGAAGCAAGAGGTAACAGAGGACTGATAAAGTATCTGCTTCAATCACTAGCTTTTATAGGATGCTTGGATGCCAAAGAGAATCCTGCATCTTTAAGAGATAGTTGCCTCTTGTCAGCAATACTTAATGAACGGTTTAATGTATATGTGATACAATAAGTAGGAGTCAGACCTCCCAAAGAGTGAGGAATAAAGTCGGTCTACAGGCAAAGTCAACAGAGAATCCCACATTTCTAACAGACTCCAGAAAAGAAAGTAAGTATTACTATAGCACATCATGCTACAGTAACTTAACATAGTTTCTTGATTCCTGAAAAAAAAGGTACATGAAGTTTCATAAAATTAAGTCATGCCTTGAACCACAACTATCTTTTCCCCTCAACACAGTCACACTAGCACAACCCCCTAAAATTCTACAGTAAAGCAGCACAGAGAGCAAAATACTTTATTCTTCCAGGTGCCTTTTGATACCTTGTGTTTGGGATATAAAAGAATAAAACAAACCCCACCAAACACACAAGCTCAGTCACAGTAGTTAGAGGAGCAATTACATCATTTGCCATTCAATTTGACCATCAGGTGACTTTGGCTTCCTGCTAAGCCACTTCTGTCACTCTGAATTACTGAAATTCACTGCTGTATTTGCTACTCAGTCACTATAGTCAAACAGTAGTTTGATCACCTATGTAAAGTAGTTTCTTCAAAATAAGTATCTAGCAAAAAAAGTTTCTCGGATTTGCCTCCTGCTTTCATGCCAAGAAATAAGAATCCTTCCCAGTGTTAAGGAAGTTCTCACTGATGTGAGGATCAAGCTTTAAGTTGGCAGCAGACTCCTAACATGTCTAAGAAAAAAAAAAATTAATTGCTATTTTGTCTCTGTCAAAATGCAATGCTTGAGTTTCCTGGATTTCATTAAGATTGTGGTGAACTTTCTTTTCTTCCCCTCCCCTTTTCTCCTTTTAATTATATTTACATTTCAGAAAAAAAACAGACCTTAGTCCCATAGCAGCCTAGGGTTTCCTTTCCAGATCCCAGTTCTGGCCAGATTTATCTATTACATCTATCTAGTAAATGACTTGAAAAACAAGTATCAACCCAACATCACAGTCTTTAATGCTTGAGAATCCTTGAGAATCTCCTCAGTCATGGTGTCAATTGCCAGGCTCAGCTTGGGCAAATAATTTCTTTCCTCTACAGCTTTGTGTTCTGCCCTGAGGGAACAGAAGGAGAGGCTGCAGGTGGGTAGGGGAGGATGAGCAGAAGGCAGCAGGACACAGAGATGCCTGGCACTCTCATCCTGTGGATGAGCTTCCTGACAAGCCTCCTGGGACGGCGACAGCTGCACCAACCGCACTTGTCCTCCCAAGAGATGTGGGGCTGCAGAGAATACCCTGGGCCTCCTGCACTGGGCTGGCTGTGCCGCCACCTCCTCCCACCAGGAGTGCTGAGCACGGGCTGCTGGGGAAGCACCAGCCCAGCATCTGCACCCTCTCCTTCAAAGAGAAACTCCAGAATACAACAAGTGGGGGGAAAAAGGGAATGTAGTGCACTGCTGGTGAGTGGAAGAGGACACACTGGGGGCACAGCTGCAGAGAAAGAGAGGCCAGAAATAGAGGCAGAAGAGATGAAATGGGGCAGAGTCCAGAAGCAGAGTTGGAAGGAATGCTCAGTCACCATGAAAGAATACTAAAGTGACTCAATACCACAGAAACACAAGAGAAGGATGAAGGCAGCAGGACAGTGAAAGAGGAATGCAGAAGTGAATAAGGACTTTGGGAAGGAGAAGGGGCAACACTTGGCAAAAATGGCTGTCTTTTTGGAGATGCATAAACCTTGTGAAAGAGTAAACCACTACTGAGTCATTCCCAATTATCTTGGAGAAAAGAAAATTTACTAGGAAGAACAGACAATAACAGTTCAGCCATAAATTTGTTTATTGAAGCTCAACATTCAACACAACAGTAACACACCATGATGAAGCAGTGCTGTGATTTGTGCACCTGAGAACATATTTAATCTCTGCAACAATAAAGAATCACCTTGGCAGAATTCTTTCCAAACTCTGCTCTGTGTGTATGCAGTACCCAAACACCTTATTGTTATTTCCAGCAAAAACTTCCAACAACACATTTCAGATAATCCCCTACAAAATGAACTGAAGAATTCCTACAAGGAAAACAAAGTGTGAGTTATAGTCAGTTTAAGTTTTCTACTGGGGAGGGATCACAAAGATGAAGAAAGGGAATGACCAACAATGAAGCCCAGTTCTGACAAGCTTTGTATATTTTAAATAACTAACTAAAGAAAATATTACATCATCTTGCCATATAAACTGCACCATGAATTATTTTAGCATTGAGCCCTGATGACTCATAGATGTCTCAGGGCACATGAATGATAAGCAGATGCTAATACAGGTTGAGTTGGCATCATTAATTTAGTATCCAATCATTTTAAAGAATAACAGAGAACAGAAATAATTTTTTTGCTTATTTTCTTTCTGTTCTGAAAGGCATTTTCAGTAAGGCGCATTATAAATATGGAGATCAGCATTTTACACCCAAATCAATAGTTCTAGTTTATAAAAGTGTATAGGCAATTAATTCTTTCTGTTAGCTGACTCAGAACAGAAGCATTGTAAAGCCCTAAATGTGGAAATACCTAAGTCTGTTTAATTTTAGTCTGGGAGTCAACTAAGGGAAAAAGACTGCTCTTAACTACTCTGCTTACTGCCAACACGGCTCACTTACCCACATTCCAAACAGGCCTTACCAATTAGTTATCCTGTGGCACCAGAGCCATTTCCAGTAACATCTCAAAGTGAAGAATGAGAGCTTAAGAGTTTGAGATTGCTGTTCACAGTATAAAAATTAAACATACAAATTTGGCCTACTTTGCATTATCAAGGACAAGACAGTAAGCTTGTCTTGCAAAATCATCAGCTTATGGAAGAGACACAGTCCTGTATTTCATCCTAAATTGCCAAATGAGACAAGAGAAACACATCTGAAGCCACATCAAAGTTTATGTGACTGTGAAAAATTACTTTTACATTGCAACAGCTACAATAAGTTAATAAATTTTGTCTAACTACTGAAATATATGTCTGCATGTCTCTGTATTCAAGGTTGACTTGAATGACAACAGATGGAAACATTATCTCAATTTTACCTCAGACAAAAAACTCCAGGTCTACTGTACCTTCATAGAGTTTTACATTCCCCATAGTGCTTAGAGTAACTCTGAGATCAGTTAATTTAGTTACTTAGACCAATATTAGAATATTTCATTCAAACAAAAGTAGTGGGGTAACGTTTTCCCATAAATTAAGGTGCTTTGATCTGTAAAATCAAACACAGTTCCTTCATATGAGTTATTCTTTGCTCCAGAATACATACACCCCACAATACTGTAACAGTATTTTTTTCAATAAAAAAACCTTTTAATCTTAGGAAATATGCAGTAAGAACATACTTCTGCTATCATCACCTTGTAACTCTCCTACTGAGGTTTATAGCAAAAAACCATGAAAAAAATAAGAGGTCAACACCATTATTTTTATTTTTATTTCAAAAATAGAGAAAGTGAGGCAGAGAACTGCAGTTATTAAATTACACAGCAGGACCCATGGATAGAATTCACATGTTAAAGTTATGTGCCACAGCTAAGTGCCTGCTGTAACTAGTAGAAAAAAACCCCAAACATGTACAAGTGAGTCTTGTGTTAACCATAACTCTAAATCACATGGCCTAATTTCAATTGAATGTTCTAGCAAGCCATTTTTAGGGTTAAAGAAAAAATATCTTGTCTCTACCAATATACACACCCAAATACTCAGAAATGCTGAATTATAAGAATATAACATAGAATTATAGTCAAAGATGTAACACAACGAGGCAAAACTAAACTGCTGAATAGATTGGTTAACACAAAGGGCTGTACTTTTGGCATCTTTTTTTCTGAAGTATAAGAAGCCACATTTGTGCCAATCACTCTCAGCAGACAGGAGTTACAGAATACTCTGAGCTGGAAGGACCCACAGGGATCACTGAGTCCAGCCTGAGTGAATGGCTCATGTGGGGATTGAACCTGCAACCCTGGCACTAACAGCACCATGCTCTGACCAACCTGAAGCACAGCATGTCAAACCAACGTGGGGCCAACAACTTGCAGTTATTTCATACCATCTCTGCTCTTTGTTGTTAAGAACAGAATTGAGTCCATTTAGCATTTTGTCTTTCCTACTGAGGAATAACCTTGTGACATGCTGAGATGCAAGTTTTCGCAAAAATGCTAGAATATACATATTTAACTTGCGTGCTGCATGTTTTTTGGAAAAAGAAAAGTTATCTTGAAAGACTGCTTTATTTTCCAAACTCATTTGAGCAAAACTTTAATTTCCTTCAGAGAATATGGTGATGTGGGTTCAGGGAAACAGTTTAATAGGCAATAGCAATACCTTGGCAGGGAGGTTGGACTAGATCATCTCCAGAGGTCCCTTCCAACCCTAACAATTTTGTGATTCTGTGATCACAAAAAAAAAAAGAAAATATGCAGGCAGCTGTAGCATACAGAAATGTCAGCTTTATTTGCATGATTACTGAATTATCTCTCTGAAAATGTAATGACAATAGTCCTATGCTGATCTTTAATTCTAGGTGTTTATTGCAACAATGTCTCACTCAAGTATCATTTCCTTATGTTCCCTTTTAGGTCCTGTTGATATATTTAACCATCACAATTACTATTCTGCAATTATAAGAAGAATGAGGAATTCCAAATTCTACTGAAGAAAAGTCTATACAGATACAAAGCAAGAATATACTATAAAGACTTCCAAAACGTACTGTCAGAGAGTAAAGACAATGTTTCTGAAATGCTTTAGAAAACAAGACATGTTCAGAACACTTGGTTTGGTTTATTAAAATAAGGAGAAATACAATATTTGAGTTGCCCAGAGAGCTATGTTTCCACTCAGACACTGCAGGGTGGCCCAAGCTGACTCCAAGCAGGGGCTGTTACTGG
>JAWWLZ010000082.1:130233551-130244480 GCA_035041345.1 Poliocrania exsul | reverse complement strand
TAGTCGGCTAAATAATAATAATAATAATAATAATAATAATAATAATAATAATAATAATAATAATAATAATAATAATAGTTACTATTGTCCTCATTATTGCTTTTAAAAACCACATAAACTTCTCCAGTACAGGCCCTGCAAAATCACATACATTTAGGTCACAGTGGGAGTTTTTAAATATGTTGCCTTGAAAAAGTGATTTTTAAGTGAAAGCAACTTTCACATTTTTGCAGTGTCTTCTGAGAGAGATGTTACAACTAAACAGAAACATGTAACCTTTACTATTATTTTGGCAGGAAGCTGAACGCTGCAGCTTTATGATTTTGCAAATCTCATTTAAGATTTTTAGCAAAAAAGTGTTAAGTAAACCGTACAAAACATCTGCACAAGCTCTGTAAGAACACTGAGCTTATTTACAAAGCAAATATTACTGCAGATGGCTAACGATATATCATGTTGTCTTCAGAATACTAATTTTCTGAGCAGACCTTTGAGGGATGTGCTCCAGAAGAGCAGTATGTGCTCCTGCGTCATATTTTACAGATCAGCAAAAACTGTACCTGCTACAAAATATTTAGATCAAGTTTTTCTGCATGTTAGTGCACAAGCCAGGCTATAAAATATAACAAAAAAAGATATCCAATCACGTAAAAAAAAAAAGGAAAATAACTGAAGAGAGTTCTAAGCAATCAGACATTAAAAGGAACGCTTACTTAGAGCCATGCAATTTTGAATTTTCTGCCTGACACCACATGTTGGGGCCCTACGTGGTCCCTGCATGTAACCATAGCACCAGCTAAACAGAAGGTTTGCTCCTCCAGATATGGCAGAGCTGCACTCCTGTGCTGGGCTGGACTGGGACCAGTTCCAAAACCAGGAGGTGACCGTAACAGCGAGCCTGCCATGGAATTTCTTTACCTGAAGAGGAAAAAAAGCCAGAGGATTTTACCTCATCTTCTCTGGTTATTAAGGGAAATAATTCTGGCTGGCTGCTTCTTCCCCACCTCATTAACCTCACAGTCCTTTATTACAATTATAACACTGCACGTAGAAACCAGAATTCTGGAATAAAATACAGATGTTTACAAAGCCCTGTGCCTGTTTACAGCCTTATACTTTGGGAAACTAAGTGGATACTCGGCATTTGGGTTTGGATTTTGAGCGGGGCAGAATGGTGAGAACATTAGAAGCTGTTTAAACAGTGACTGATGCATATGCATTTCAGGTACGCAGTTGTCATTACAACAAAACTCCATCTTAGTTCATGCACCAAATAATTTTAAAGTTTCATTGAGTCACAGGTTTAAGAAAACACTAATTGATACATATTGCTAACAAAAGGAGCAGTACCCTACCCTGCTGTGTTGCAGTTACTTCCTACTCCTTCCCACATAATTAATTTTACTTGGAATAAACTTTATCTGCCTTTTTACTACTGCTGCATATCTACTTTCCCCTTTCATGTAGGCTTATATAAGTCCAAAGGTATAAATTTTCTGTAAACATTAATCTGCACTCAGCTATCTCCAGAGCGACAAGCTCGATGCTAAACAGTGTCCAACTGAAGGACATGACAAGATAGCTCAAAATAACTCTGTTTACTTAGCTCTTTCCAGTCCAAGACAAAAGCAGATGAACAGTGAATATGATGACCTTGGAAGTTTTTTACTTCAGGTTCTTATTTTACAGACATATGTAAAAGAAACTACGAAGATTCTTTTATATGATAGAGAGAATTTTTCTGAGAATAAATTCATGTCCTTTATAGCTAGGAATATCCATGTTGTTTTTACACAGTAACTAACTTAAGCACCTCCTTAATTTATGGAAAATAACTTTTACCCCTATCAATTCAGCTGTGTTTGCAGTATGCCTTAAAAAAAATAAAAAAAAAAGAAAAAGAAAAAAGAATAAAGAACTAAACCAAAACCCCAAAAGCAGTCTGCTACAGTTATGGACACATTGGAAGTACATTATTTAATAGAATTGGCTCTAAATTCTTCTACCCTCAGCTGGAAAGCTCCTGCCTGGATAGCAGTGAACACAGTAAGGTACACCGAGCAAGCCCCTTATTGTGCTGCCTGTACAGCTCGGTGGTTCTGAGAGCAGGTCCCCATCAGTGTCTGCCTCTGTCAGACACCAGCAGACCTGGCAGCACCCTCAGATACTCCATCAAATGCACCTGTTCCCAGTATCCTCACATATTCCAACACAGAGGATTGTATGCCAATGGATGCTTCTAATTCAATCACAGAATCAACGGACACTTCTAATTCAATCACGGAATCAATGGACACTTCTAATTCAATCACAGTAGCACAGAAAGAGTGAAAGAAAACACAAAACCAGAATTTAAATGTGACTGAAATTCAGCTGTGAGAAATGCAATAAGCAAATGTATCCAATTTCAAATGATACCGAAGATGAAAATTTAAAGGTGGATGGCAAGATTAACCTTGCTGAAGGTTATTTTTCCTCTCTGTTGCTAGGTGTGTATTCATAGGCTACAGTCAAGTCAAATATTTTTAAATATAAAGCATAATATTGTATGAAAGCTTTAAGTTTCCTGCCTCAGAAATATGGTAGAAAGGTCATCAACCAGTTAAAAACAGTCTGTCTTAAACATTTATTTTTTGTCAGAACAAAATGAAATTAATACTGATTGTGCTTAAAAATAAAGGTTAAAAAAAGGGTTCTCAAACATGAAAGATGAGCACTTTTAACATCAAAGAACCTACTGTACACTTCTTCATTAGATATGACTTTTTCACTTAAGCAGAATAAAAAGCAAATTAATGAACAGATCATCTGTGGATCTAATCTGATTTTTTGTAGTTGTTCCCATATCTTATTATGTCTCCAGCTGCAGTGGCCAGTGAAGCAGTTACAGGCACTGAAAAAAAGACAGCACTTTACAGCTGAGGTTTTGAACAGCAGCTATTTCATGTGCAGCACATGTTATACTGTGAAACATTGTGATATAATAACACTATGGGGATAACAACACACTATTTATAAATTAAAAACTATTTACTGATTAAAATTCACTAATTAATTCAGTCTTGAATGATCCTACAGAAGTACAACCATTAACAGGTTCTTCCCCACGTCACAAACACCTAGCTTTAACTCCTTTAATATATTCTACAGACAGATTTGTAAGGTAAGAGATACAAGTACTGCTGTAATACTTAGAAATGTTGAGATGCAGACTTGTTTTGGAGTCTTTGTTCTTACAACCGAAGAGAGAACTTTCTATGTAAAACACTCCTCCAAAATTATGTATTTATTTATCTATATGTGTATATATATTCTCTATTCTCACAGGATATGCAGACTGACTCCATCAGCCTTAGCAAGGACTCTGGACTCAAGAGACTGTCCCATTCAGGAAAGGATGGGAACCCCCCACAGATGCCACTTAAGAACAAACACACACAGCCCCCAGCACTTCCTAGCTCTGCCCTCACCTCCCAAGCCCCCAGCTCCACTGGGGAATGCTGGCTGGCATGGACTAATTCTGCACAATCTTTTCCTCTCAAGTTCCAGCAGCCACCTTCTGCTAACACACAGAACCCACGCACTGCTTGCAGTGCCTATTGCACATAACCCCAAAACCAGCACCACTTCCAGGTAGCTGTTTGAAGGGAAGATACAAAATAACTTTCACAGGATATGCAAGAATGCTATCATGTTAGAGATCTCACTGTGAATTAGAAAAAAAATCATTTATTCTAGCCACAAACTTCATGGTACTCAAGCCTCAGCATAGCAGGGTCAAATAACAAAAGTCCAAAGTAACGTACATCTTTATTACAGCAAAGTTTACTTTCCTGCCACTACTTCCACATTCAGAAACAGCCTACAATTCTGCATGTCTTTTAAGCATTTTCCCTTAGTGCAAACTATTTGTATATGTTCCCTAAGCTAAAGAGTCAAACAAATAGACTTTAGTGAAGAACCTTTCCCTCATTATTCTGTCATTACAAAGCAAGCATATAGTGTAAAATGGTAAGTGGATATACTGAGAGAAGCTATAGTCTCCCTTTACTATTCTTTTTTCACAGGCAACACAATTTTCATATTGTCCAATGGAAGCATCAAGCTGCCACACAGCAGTGTGGGATTTATTGATTACAAGGACACTGTAGATTCCAGGTGACAGCCCACAAATTACACCTTAGGTGCCTGAATTAGGAATGTATGGTATAGGCTGCCATGGTAAAAGGGAAGGGATAGGGGGCATCTTCTATCATCTTCTTTCTAGATCTTTCATTTGGTCAAGATGGAAAAAAGGTGTTATCAGAGAGTAAGTTATGAAAAAATACAGCTTGCTGTAGAATCAACTCTCCCCAGACACTATGGCCCCCTAAAGAGACCCAGCAGTGCCCTCTGGTGATTCAGGTCAAATTTTGCTGTGTTACCTGGGCAGAAAAATGTACCCCATAGTGCCCCTACAGAAGCTCCAGATAAAGGAGGAGGAGTCTGACACCCCAGATGGGGAATTACAAAGAGCACATCCCATCTGCATGTATTTGTACTGTGCTGTGACATTACTACAACATTTACTTTGCTGGAGTGAATAAAAATCTTATCTGCATTTGGAGACAAAAAGGCTCCAATGTCCATCATGTCTGACACTTGTTGCAAGTTGTCAGTCCTTTGCTGATGCTAAAGAAGACTGGATAAATGGAGCAGTTTTACAGGATGAGATAACAGAAGAGACGTGTTTTCTTGTTTGCTTGTTTTGTTTTGGGTAGTTATGTAAGATTCCCCACCAGAACAGGGCAGGTTCTCACAACCACATGGTAGAGTAATGCAACTGAAACAAACTAAGCACAGCAAACCAGCTGCACTATAGCAGGCTATCTTTTGGTCCTTCAACAAGTTCAGGAGCAACAATGGAAAATCGTAGCATGAGAATCTCTGCTGGTCTCAGTGGAATTCAAGTATTCAAAACCCACCCTAAGTATTTAACTGTATGGCAACATCTACAGGTTGGATTTCACAAATCAAAGCTTTTAACTATGTTCTTAAGGAATAACTAATTTAGGCTCTCATGTTTTGTGTCTTACTATCTCCAAAACCAAAGTTACTCTCACTGAGCTCTTAATCTTCCTTCCATCCATTCTGGTATCCAACAGCTTCCTTGTGTCTCATCTTCTTTGGCAATTCCATACTATTCCCAACACACCAAATACCTTTATTCTCACTGGCATTTTTTTCCCTTCAAATGTAACCAGGCCCTCAAGTACATGTAATAGTTTCACTTTTGACCCATCAGCATACCCTCTACTCTCACAGATGTGTTGTCCTACACCTACTCTTTTGGTTTTGTTTCTTAACAATGTTGAGTTTTCTAAACCTGTAATATAGCTTATTTTTGAAGGTACCATTTAATTTTACAGTGTGATTAATAACTTAGGAGTAATCTGATTTGAATTTCAGTTTTGGTAACTGAAGTTTTATAGCAATCATTAGACATAGGTCTCATATAGGAAGTAATTATCATCTATAAAGTTTCTACTAGGTCTGCATTATTTCTATTGGAAATTTAAACAAAAATTATCAAGAAAGGAGAATTGCTGTCTTGCTTATATTTTGATGGTGTAAGCTAAATATGAAAATAGCCTTTCAGCTGAACAAATTTAACAAGAATATAAATTAAAAGAAATTCAGAAAGACAGTATTCTGTGTGGCTGTGTTGTGGAGGTTTATATCAACCAAAGTTAAGGTAATAGGCCAAGAAACACACCTATGCTGGATTTCATTTCAGAGATTCACTGGAATGGTGCTGCAGAACAATCAGTTAACTTCAACCATGTGAATCTTTGCTTTTTCTCTTAAGGAAAGTAAGGCACAAGACAAGGAGTGTGTCACTCAGCTCCACTTCAACAGCTGTTCCCCCACTCAATTCTGTGTCAGCTCATCTTTCTCTGTAGTCATTTTACCACTATCTCCTGTGCAACTGGCTTTTGCATCTGCCCTAAAAGGGCACAGAAGAGCAGCAGATGCATCACCACTTAGCATGACTTTAATTCTTATCTGTCTGCAAATTGGGGTCAGAACTAAACACTCCTTTAACCTAATTTCTTTCCTAAAATACTAACACTCCTGCTAAACCATATTATATTCTAATTATCAATAGGTTATTAGGGACATGAATAATATGTTGCTGAGCTACTGTTTCATTTCCCATAGCTCTAAAATGTTTCCATTCCTCCTGTTTCCATCACAGTGAAAAGCAGTGTGTGCTGTCAGGCACGTGACGTGCTGATCTGTGACACTTTGCAGCATTGCCTGTTTGGAGGGCAAATTGCTAAAAATTATGACAGAGGACAAACACTCCTGTTGATAGCAGATAATCATGCAGAGCTTGCTATTCTTACAATAAAGGGGTATTTGCAATTCCCTTTTTAATTTTACATTATTCTGGGTTAGTTTAATTCCAGTATTGAAAATGAAAGCCTGAATCTTCTGATAAATCTGAAAAATTAGTTACTGAAAATATAATTCATTAGTATTTACAAAGGTTTACTGTACATATAAAAGTTGTAGTAAGTGGCTACATATCCCCCATTCCTTCCCTACAGAAAATGGACAAACACCATCCAAAATAAATTTACACTTCAGAGGCAAGATAATGTCTTTTCATCTGAACAAGGAGTTTTATCAAATTACACATATACAGCTGAAGAGAATGAAAGATCTCCTAGATGTCAAAAAGGGGAGGAAATACTGCTGCGTGCAGCAAAAACTGGTGTTTGGTACCGTTTTGAAGGTCTCAAAATGCAGAAGAAACAGAAAGCAGGCTTTCAACAAAAAAAAAAAAAATCAAACCATTATTGACTACATTTAATAGATTACAAAATGTTGCAAATGGTAATGTATATCAGTGTGTTTAAAACAAACTGGCGTTAAGCAAGCATATAGTGTAACTATAACACCGACTTTGTACTCATAAACATCCTTTCCACACAGAGCCCTTTGGGACAGTCAAAGAATTTACTGAATGAGCTACTTGGAATAAATAAAGAACACTCAACTTGGCCTGTAACACTTTAACTGATTAGAAAAAAGTTTTAACTGTTCCCCTAGTTGCCTGGATTTGGCCATTTTAAAAAAATGCTGCTGTGGCAACAGCAAATCTTTATTAATTCCTCATTTTTGGATTTTACTGCATGGGGCTTGTTAAAAATAAATCTTCAATCCAACCCGTTCAGGGCTGAAAACTTAGTACTATATAGCAAACCACACAAAAGCATGGAAAAAAAAATGAGTTACCTTTTTTTTAGCACTTACTCACAGAAACCACTGAACTCTGGCAATAAATTTAGCTTTAGTGACAGTTACACAAATTAAATAAGAAGATGCATTTCTTCCAGATTACCATGCTGAGCTTTAACAAAAATCACCTTCCATTTAGCTGAAAGTATCATCTACATGACTTTATTCCAAAGTTAGAGATAACATGTCGGATTTTATTTTTAAAATACTGAAATAGATTTTAAAAGTTTGCAGATAGACTTACATGAAAATAATTTATAAATAAAGCTAAAGTGCTTGAATCTCTATTTAGCAGTAAGATAAATTTCTAGAAAACCTGTGGACTACAGGTGCATTTTCAAAATTCCAAGTTATTGGTTTTGAAGTGCATATCTTTTCAAGTTATCTATTAAAGAGTATCAGCACTCACCTTGCCATATGTTGTTTTATTTAAGTACCAAGCAAGTAAAAGCAAAGTGAACTCTAAGAGCTCAGAGTTGACAAAAAAAAATTTAAAACTGCTTTATATACAACATGCCTTCCCTAGCTCCACTGTACATTCTGACTATATCCATATGGGGGCAGTAATGTTAAAGAAAATAAAACATCTTAATTAATTTGTTCACAGACAAACCCTTAAACTCAAGGTTCTCAATACAATACTAAAAATCTCATCCAGAGCCTAAGTCTATTTGTTGGTGTATTTCATTGTCCATACCAATAATGTGCCATCATTTTTGCATTGTAGTTACTGAATCCAAAGCAATACCTGCAATCCAGTGCTGCCCAAGACAGGCAGCAGATGGGGAGGAATCATTTGTTCAGAGTGTTTGTAGAAACAAGATGCTAAAACGGTTATTACGGATTGTCACCAGAGTAACACTTCCTGGATTAGGAGAACTTTATCTCAATGCAAATTATTCTATCAGGTCAGCTGCCTTTCCCCTCCATGGAGTGGCTGGAATCTTAGTGGAATAACCTGTGCCTGGACATCAGAGGAGCAGCTTCTCCCTTGAATTGAAGTTGGCTGGAACCAACAGCCTTGTCAGACTCACAGATGCAGGTTCTTTCAATCCTCATCCTGTACCCTCAGGCAAACTTTGCCAAACTAGCTACAAAAAACCACCACCAGGTGTGTCTCTGAAAGAAGCCAGTTCTTCCCCAGCCTTTCCACAAAACTAGATTAAGTCACCACCAATTATTCAATGGCTTCCTGAATATCCTGGTAGTCCAAAGGGAAGTAGTTCTTTACTGTTTGGTGAAAAGCTGTAGGAACACAGCAACAAGCTCCACGATTTATTATAAGAGAGGGCAGGAATGAGCTATAGAAATATAAATGTTTACAGTGTTGCACAGAAAATCCAACAAAAATCAAACCCCAGAATGTATGCCAAGCATACAGTGACCACTACCCTGATCCTCTTGCTAAAACTCACCATTTCTGTTCCCCAAACAGCCTTCCCAACACAACAGCTTTCCACCTTTCCTGGTAAAAGGGCTGAGGGGTGCTACCTGTGTGAGAACAGCTCCTCTGAGATGCAGCAGGCTTTGTTCCACAGAGAAATTTGAAAACACACTTGTTTAACACAAGTTGCCAGGCACTGTAATGTCGCAAAGCAACCAAAAGAAATAAATACAAAGTTTCTTTTGTGTTGAAGATTCAATGACAATTACTTAATTACTTAACTTATGCAGAAAAAAAATACACAAGTAAAGTGAATTATATCAACAGAACTCCAAACCACTGTTATAGCTGTGCTACATGGAGATGGAAATTATATAACCAGGTCATAAAATGATCACAGTGATATTTAGTTGGCTTTAAATACCACCATCCAAGGTGGTAAAACATTTTGAGCCTACTCAGTAAAAATCATGTGATTACCATAAAAACCAACATATCCCAAACACCATCATTTAAGGTGCAAAGGGTATGGCACTTGCATGTAATTCTGCAGAACTGAGGAGAAGTCTCCTTGCCTCCAGCTGTGTATATACATTTCTGGATGAAAACAGCCACTCCCATTAAATGCGATGAAGGCAAACTTATTTCTCCCTCACTCTGTATTTCCCAAGGCCAACTTTCTCATCTCTTTGCAATCTCCTCCATCCTCTCCTGCAGCTCATCCAGCCACTACTGACAAACATCTCCCAACTATTCATTCAACTGTTCACAGATTTTTCTTCAGTTTATTCTCACAGAATCAACAGAGCAAAGGGAAACACGAAAGTAACTTACTTTGAACTGTAAAGTAGGTAAAACTCTGAGCTGAAAAATGATTCTGTGAAAGAAAATCAGTCATTTGTAAATACTAATTTCATCTCAGGACTCAAACACCACTGAAGTCCCACTACACTGAGAAACAGGCAGACACATCCTACAAAGCCGTAACAGTAGATGATACAAATCTGGAACTACTGCACGAAGTATTTTGGTATTAACAAGATGTGCCCACTGAGCTCCCAGGCACTTTGAAAAAGAGAATAATTTAGTTCTCTACACAAGAATTCAGAAGACAAAGTTTGCAACCTAGATTTGAAAAATTCTAATGTGGTCTGCAAAATGACACACAGTACCACAACTTAGTAGATGCAATTCAATCCCGGTAGAGAGCAAATTCATATTTGATGATGGATAATATTTGCTTACTTTTTAATAATGACTTACTAGAATGTCTGTGACTTTTGTAATAAATTATAAGGGAAATGAGCAGAGAACTACCTAATTTCTCACTGTACTACAAAAATAACTACAACTGGCCACACTATCCAATGATTGTAACGCAAACCATTTTGAAAGTTAGAAGAAATGAAAAGGGCTAACAGAATGAGAGAAAACTTGGAATATAACTATAAATACATCAGGGCCACCTAGTCATTGTGAAGATGCAAATGCCTGATGCCATTTCTGAAGCAACTGGTCCAACAACACTTGACTTGCAGTCTTCAAACCAGCAGCAATGAGCTCTGTAACTTTGAGGTAAGCAGGGGTTGTATTAGGAGTAAAGAACATCCTTATTTGAGAGAGAATGACAACCTTGAAGTAGTGCTATGGGGTAAGGAAAGGAAAGTCTTATTATCTGTGATCATTAGCTCAGGAACAGACACTCTGCCATATAAAGGGCAGCAGAGGGTCAGAGGCACAGAGCATGCCTACTGATTATGCTGATGGCTATCACGCCAGCTGACAGCTGGGGAATTGTGGGGTGCATTACAAATGAAGTTGACTTTATGGCTGCAAAGATATCAGCTTTCTTCATAATTTGGAACTAACAGGGAGTTTCCTCTTAAGGCAGATGGATTTCTCTGGCCATTTGAGAAGGAACTTGGTCATTAATGCTAAGAACCTGTACAGAGAGAGAATGTTAACAACGGTCTTAATTGCACTTCTGACCAGAATACCCACAGAGATCTAGACTAGAGAGCTACTGTATCAGATAAAATTCTTTCCCCAGACATTTGTTTGTCCTACTCAATCAGGATTTCTCAGATAAACATTTTGGATTTGACACTAACAATTCTAACTTTACTTACAAAACGATGTGCTGAAAGGTTTTGGTTTTGAAAAGCAAACATGAAACATCCCTGGTGCACAAGTTTATACTGAAAGAAAGAAGTCTCAATATATCCTAATCCTTGTACGTGTATGGGGTTACTGCTAAA
>JAWWLZ010000082.1:130210724-130233451 GCA_035041345.1 Poliocrania exsul | reverse complement strand
TGGTGCACAAGTTTATACTGAAAGAAAGAAGTCTCAATATATCCTAATCCTTGTACGTGTATGGGGTTACTGCTAAACTGAGGGGTGCTAACTTCTCCACCTAAATCAAGAACATATTGTGCTCTCAAAGTAACAGAGCAATGTAGCAACAGTTTCCAAGTACTGTTCTTGAGTTTCTGTATGTAACTGTTTCCAGGACTAAGAAAAAGAAAAAAAAGAAGAACATAACGGTGGAGGAAAAAAAAATAAAAGAAAAAGAAGGAAATACTTGAGCATATCTACTTTTTAAGTCGTTGAGTCCAGTTCCCTTACCACAAAGAACTAACCCACTTTTCCCAACTGGGTTGAAAAACTTGCTGTTACCTAAAAGACATCATATTCAGAGTTTAACAACAATTGTAAGCACACTGCAGCAAATAAATCATTCCTGAACTCCACAGGCTGTAAATCAGGCTATTTTGAAATTTACTGCCCAAGTTGAGTGGAACATGGAGTGATTTTTTGCCTCTGATCCTTGTCAGACATTCCTATTTATTTTAAAAGACATGGACCATCTCAAAGGGACAGGATCAAACTATTGGGTACCTTTAATTTTGTTAATTATCCAGTGAGGTCACATATGCATATAATCCAACCTAGGAATACTCTGACACTGGGACTGGGATGTAATGAACCTGTGTGCTCCTAACCACAGCACCTGCAATATTCAGAGTAATGAGAACATCACCTTCTCACTGACAACTGATCACATCAGCTAAGCCCCATGACAAAACTGTGGTATTAGATACTGACCTGCATATTCTCTTAAAATGAAATTTCCAATAAAAAGTTTGGGATAGAGAGAAACAAGCATTTGTATGTATGTACTTGCACACATAAGGGTATATATGTACTTAGTCAAACTTCTTGTCTCCCCCACTTCCTCACCATCCCCCATGAAATCAGTCTATTAAATCAGTTTAGTATCCACCTGTTTTTTATCACATAGTTAAACAATTACATACATCCCGAAAGCCATGGCAAGATTTCACTAGCATCAAACTACCAGTTCAGATTGTATTACTTTTTATCTGTAGGGCAGAGCCTTTACAGGCTTCAATTTTTACAGATGAAATCCATTATTCATGTGAGACAATTATGTACCATATAATTTATTTATTTAGGCTCAATTTTCTTTCTGAGCACCTCAGATTGCTTTGTTATTTTTTTTTTTGCAGTCAGGTTGTCTACCATCTTAGGCATAAAGAAGCTGTAAGATGCTGATCCTGCTTCTTCAGATATCACATATGCAGAAGAAGTTTTCCTGCCTTAGAAATAGGAACATATGCATACACACTATATACACATTATCTACATCTTCACACACAGATACTGGCTTACTATCAGCATTCAGTTTCTTTCAAAAAGATCTCACATTCAGCATTAAAAACCAAAGCTTTTTTCATAATGAGATGTTTGAAACATCATGGTTGCAAGGACCAAGTCCTTTAGTACTTAGTATAAAACACAGGTGACTGCTGGACTTGACTCTGCCTGTGCCAGTAGTTGCTTGAGAATATATCAGAGCAAATCGAAACATCCTCCTTCGCAGCGGCAGCAAGGCTGACTGGGTGACCCAACAATCCTCTTCCAACTCCTGCTTCCATGTCAGCTGACAACTTCACAGAACAACAGTCTGTGAGGAGAAGTTTCAATGGAGTTTGGAAATGCAACACACAAAGACAACATAAGCAGTATAAAGAAATGAATGAAAATGAAATACACTTGGGAGATTGCTGGTCTTTGCCACTTCAAAGACAACTAACTTTTTTGCCATTTGAACATTTGTTGGCAGCAGATAAAACAAATGCCTTAGGCTTATGTATTTTCCATATTACAAAATAAAACTTTTCAATGCTATATTCACTAGTTGCAAACTCATGAAACACTGGTTGAATGAAAAACATGTATAGATTTACACATATAGAGAGTTAATAATTGTTGAGTTTTCCATCATCACAATGAATTAATGTTCAGAGCAATAAAATGCAGCCAAGAATCTATTAATAATTCAGCAAAATAATAGATGACAAGTTTGAAATCCCTTTGCAGGTTGTAACAGTGCCTTCCATTATAATTGAGAATCTGTCATCATTGTTACTTAAGACAGAGCAGGGTGAGGGTTTATACTTCCAGTCATCAAATTTAAATTTGCAGGAAATAAGTTGTGTTCACCATCCCCATTCTTTTCCAATAAAAGCTGTGGTCAGGAAAAGTAGCCTGTTGCATTGATGTAATCAGGTTTCATATCTTTCATTATAAATCTAATAAACAAAATTATATAAATTACAACCTGAATGCATGTAAGTCTATGGGACCTGAGGAGATGAATCCCAGTCCTGAGGGAATTGGCTGATGTAGTTGCCAAGCCACTCTCCATGACATTTGAAAAGCAATGGAAGTCCAAAGTCACAGGAAAAGGGGAAACATTGTACTCATCTTTAAAATGGGTAGAAAAGAGGAGCCTGGGAACTACTGGCCTGTCAGTCTCATCTCTCTGCCTGTGAGGATCATGGCACAGATCCTCCGAGGAGCCCAGCTTCTCCTACAAGTTTTCATGGAGGATCTGGATGTCATTCAACACAACCTGCAAGTCCTGCCTGATCAACCTTTTAGCCTTCCATGATGGAGAAACTACATCAGTGGACAAGGGAGAGTAACACATGTAATTTTTCTGGACTGCTGTAAAGCCTTTGACACAGTTCCCCACAACATCCTCCTCTCTAAATGGGAGAGAAAAGGACTTGATTGGTGGACTGTTACATGGATAAGAAAATGGTTGGATGGTCACATCCAGAGAGTAGTGGTCAACAGCTCTGAGTCCCCAGGGACATCAGGGACAAGTGGTGTCTCTCAGGGGTCTGTATTGGCACCAGTGTTACTTAGTATCTTCTTTAGCAGCACAGATGAAGGGACTGAGTGCACCCTCAGCAAATTTGCCAATGACACCAAGCTGAATGGTGCTGCTGACACACCTGAAGGATGGGATGCCATCCACAGGGACCTGGACAAGCTCAGAAGTGGGCCCATGGGAATCTCATGGTGTTTAACAAGACCAAGAACAAGGTGCAGTGCATGGGCTGGGGCAACTCCCAGTATCAGTACAGGGTGGGGATGAACGCATGGAGAGCAGCCCTGCCAAGGAGGACTTCGGGGTGCTGGTGGATGAGAGACTGGACAGGAGCTGCAATGTGCCCTTGCAGCCCAGAAAGCCAAACGTGTCCTGGGCTGCATCAAAAGTATGTCCAGCACAGCAAGGGAGGGGATTCTGCCCCTCTACTCTGCCCTTGTGAGACCCCACCTGGAGCACTGTGTCCAGCTCTGGGATCCTCAGCACAAGACTGGACCTCTGGAGTGAATCCAGAGGAGTGCTACCAAGATGATTAGAGGGAGCGAGCACCTCTCATGCAAGGAAAGGCTGAGAGAATTGATTTTTTTTCAGCCTGGAAATGAGAAGGCTTCTGTGTGACCTCATCATAGCATTCCAGGACCTGAAGGGAAGCTACAAGAAGGACAGGGAGGGACTTTTTACAAGAGCATGTAGTGACAGGACAGGGCGGAATGGATTCATGCTGAAAGAGAGTAGGTCTAGATTAGATATTAGGAGAAAGTTCTTTGCTGTGAGAGTGGTGAGGCACTGGAGCAGTTTACCCAGGAAAGTTGGATGCCCCATCCCTGGAGATGTTCAAAGCCAGGCTGGATGGAGCTCTGTCTAGTGTAGTGAAAAGTGTACCTGCCCATGGCAAGGGGGTTGAAACTAGATCATCTTTAAGTTGTCTTTCAACCCAAAGTATTCTATGATTCTGCTAGTATCATCATTTCCCAGTATTGAAAAAATATTGAAGGAGCCTGCCCTACAGCCTGCAATTCTAATACACAGTAATTTCACTAGTGGATTCCCAGACAGATATATTTATCTTTTTCTTCCTTACCTTCTGGAAAACAATGAATATTTCAATTAGATAAAACATTTCTCCTTATGACAGCAAGACTATCACTAAAGAACACCCCATATTTTTGGATCACTCTGCATTCACTCTGTCTCCTTTATGTTGTGTGCTCAGGATTCTCTTCATTACAGTCAAACAAGCACAAGTAAATTAAAAGTAACAAACTGCACATGAGGACACCTGTCAAGACAACAATGTCTAGTGCTGTGCTCATGAGGATGTGATCACTTTCTATTTTTGGCAAAGTACGACAACCTTCTCACTCTATCCAAAGCTCACTCTCTTGTCACCAGACTAAAACACTGCCCTAACTCTGCCAATGCTATCACTGCAGCTACTGATCACACTCCTCCCAGCAGCAAAACCCCAAGGACTTTCTCCTTGTCAGACCCCACAGAAGCTTGATAAGAAAGGTGTTAACAAAGGACATGGTTATCAAAGAGCTGTGCCATAGACAAATCTACAGATTAGCAACATAATCCAGTGAGACTTCAGTGACAGCTCTAAAGACCCAGTGCCTGTTCTGTATCAGATCTAGGTCCTTGACATTTTAAGGAAGTAAAATTATTACTGATTTAGGTTATCAAACCAAGAAGCCAGAAAGAGCAAACCAGCCAGCAGCCAGCTGGCCTCTTCAGTGGCAGCCACATACTACCAAGAGAGATAATGGCTTCACAGCATCCAACTATTTCTACTTAATACCAGAATTATGGGACTGTGTAGAGAAATGCTCTCATATCTTAAGAGACATTTAGGCTCTTTTCAAAAAATGAAAAGAAAAAAGAACCTACCAATTGGTACATTAGGACTAAGCTTTAACTTGAAATCTTTGTCAAATACAAAGTATGTGAGAAGAGCTCCTGAATTCTTAAGATCTAAAAAAAGAATTGTTACAATTCTAGTTTTCTGCATGTTGTCCTTTGCAAAAATAAACCAAACATTTAAAAGACATTTAATGGAATCTCTTCTTCAAAAAAAGCATAAAGAGAACCAGCTGAGCAATTTTTAAAATCCACATTTGAAGACTAAATATTTATGGAATAATGATCATTTTGCTCCTATGATACCACAGTCATAGTTCATGTGATTAAGCAACAAATGTCTTCCAGAAATCCATGTTCTTTAAACAGAACTTTGGAGCAGGTCTGCGTAAATAATCTAAATATATTAAACTCTTAAAATGTCAGTCACAAGATGAAATCTTTGTCACAAATTTATTCTAACTCCCCAATCTTGAGGATTCAGATTATTAATTTTCAATGCTTCCTACTTTTGAGAGGTAATATAACTTCACAGTTTCTGCAAGTTTCTTGCTAGCCCAAACTACTTTTTAAGCCATTCTACAGCATTTATTTTCTTTTTAAAAGGTGTAAGTGATGCTCATGAGGTAAACATTTCATGATCACTGGGCTTCAAGCAGGAGAAGGGGATACCACAGTAGAAAAACGTAAAGGAAAAATACTGGAAACACTCCTTTTATGAGGTTCCTGTAATCACATGCAGACTAATCTGGCTTTTGTTGGGCTCTCCGTCCAACCTCTACTATCATTAGATTTCTTATGCTCTCTTCTGGCCCCAAATCTTACTAAGTTCATGACCTTTTCAGCAAATAAATGTAAATTTTACTAGTATTGGCATAAAACAATCCTGTTGAAAAGCTAAAAATATTAAAGAAAGGCTCTTGCTATGAACAGCTGAAAAACCATGTTTAGTTTCTTGGAAAATAATTCATTCCTGAGTCCTGGAGTGCATATACAGGCACTCTCTGAGTCTCCTCCAAGTCCTAGTGCTCAGGAGAGTATATGATCTCCAAAGACTTCTAAAAGCTTCCCACGACTTTGGGGCAGGTCAAACACACACAGTGATGCCAGTGGAGATTATGACTGAAGAACAGAGTGGAGGTACTGCAATATTGCTCAACAATCCAGGTATGTGTACACCTTTTTTAATTTTTTTCCCCCCAATGGAACAGATTTATAAGCTGCTTTTTTACACAAATGATGCAACACTATTCAAATCATCTACAAAATTTTATGAGTAAAACTTTTACCTCAAATCACTGAAGATTTGCCAAAGTGGCTTTATTAGTACGTAGCACACTTAGAACTGAACTAAATGTGACTGTTGGCCATTAATCAACTTTTGGCTGACTTCTGCTTTCAGGCTTCTGTTCTCACAGCAAGCTCTATCACTCAGTTTTAAACCAGACTACAAGCATCAATCCGGGACAGACATTAAAAAGTCATATTAGTTGAAGGTTTATATGTTTTACCAGTGAAAAGCAATGCTGCTTCTTTCATTCTGGTGTGGCAGAGGCAAATATGTAAGTAAATATTGTCTGCTTGCATCTTATTCATGCAGCGTCTTACATTCTAAGATTCTGTTTTGAAATAACAACAGTTTATAAACTGAAATATCACTGACCCTTTGATAAAAGATTTAAGCTATGCAATTTACATTTTTTCTTATGTTTTGTCACAAACCAAGCAATAAATACACCTTTCTAAGAGAAATGTGAAGCACAACCTCTCAAATTTTCATCTGTAATCATTTTTTTCCATGTAGCAGCTTATGTAGTAATAATACAATAGAGATGGCAAAATACACAATCAATATCTGCTTATTCCATTCTTAATCATTATTTAAGAGTAACTAAAGTTTTAATTGTAAAATTACATTCAAAACAGTTATACAGATAAATTATAATTAGTAATAAAAATTTTCCAGTTAAGCAGATCTTGCAAAATAAGAGCCTCAAGAGACACTTGATGCACCATATACTGGAAGTTAAAAAGAGGTTCAGTGTCCCACATCTTATAAATACAAAGTAAAACTGAACTGGATTAAAGACCCATTCCCACACTTCCATGACTGAAAAACTGTTTATATTTCAGATATAAAGAAAATTAACTGGAAGAAATTTAGAAATAAAAGAAAATTAACTAAAAGAAAGTCAAATAACCAAAAGAACACTCTATTTGATTTTTACCTTGTGATTCTGAGACCTGGTTGAACAATATTTGGAGTTGCAATTACACACTCGTAATTTCCAAGGCTATAACACTGTTATATCATTGTCAGCAAAAGTTGCCTTGTTAAGCCTACCTTCCTTTTTTTGGTGGAGATAAAAACAAAAACTCACCTAGTTTGGCTTAATTAGCACCTAGTCAGTAAATTTTCTGTGCTCCAAGAACTAATAGTGGTTACATTCCATCAAAGAACGACAACCTCTGAGGGTTCCTCCACACTGCTTCTCTCAAATGACTGCCATCAGCTCATCCTATCTGGCTTTGAGCCAGCTTGTTCTCACCTAAATCCTGTACCTTCCTTAGACACTGACAAAGGCACTGTCCAATGGAAACACATCCAGCTGGGGGCCATCACTGCTATGCAATCACTGGTCCATGCACCACTATACAACATACTCAGCAGGTCGTTAAAACTCAAATATTTCAAGCCTACACTGAAAAAAAGAACTTGTAACTTTTGCTATCAAGCAGGGCAAAAAAATCCCACCCTTTTGAAGGATGACCAGAAACAAGCATTGAAACACATAAATGCATCATACTGAGAGCACACAAGAACGCCTACAAGAGAGAGGCCAGCTGCAATTTTAGTCTTTGCTACGTATCTTGCTTATATTTGACATGTCAAACAATGGCCATGACAATCATCAGCATTAATATTACTCTTTTAAATCTTTTTTCATGTATTTTTGATTTCTAAAATTCAAAACGAAGACCAAGTACGACAGAATTCCACAGATCATAAGTTAGCAAAACCTTCTGAGGAAGACTAGTAATGACTCTGTATTTTTCAACTTACCTTACTTAGGATTTCTATAATAAAACTATCAGTACCATGTATTAAGTGAGAGACAGCAGTAAGTCAAGAACTATCCACCTAATTAATTAATTCTACTAAAAAGCAGGGGCAGAACTTCTGTGAGTTAGACCTCAAACATTGCTGTAACTTAGCTCATCTTCTGAAAAAGCCCACATTTGGTTTTAATGTTACCAGCATTAGAGAATACATTGATCATCCTTCATAAACAGCTCTAATCATTACAATACACAACCATTGAATTTAAATTGTTCTAGAATCTGCCCCTGTCTACCATCAGACAGCTGAGACTATCTATTTTTAAAATTACTTTGTAAGCAGTTTTCACAATATTTAGTTTATTATACCCCCACACTGTCAGGGTTTAGTGGTCATTTCTTGTTCCCCAGATCTGGAGCAGTAGTGATTCCCAAAACAAGCTGTACCCCTTCTCTGTAATATCACTACTTGTCATTCCATTTTGTGAAATCTTATTCTAATGCCACTGGCCTGTTGGGATCTAAATAAGAAATACAAAAATTGTCGTGTGGTAAAAAAAACCCCAGACCCTCCCACTAAAACAAGGATTATCTGCTTCTAATCACAATCACGCACCCCTTTGTTGCTGTCATGTCTCTAATGATGTTATGGGGAGAACTTAAAGCCCTTCAGGTTAGCCCTTCTGATGGAGCAGCCCTTGAACAGAGAGTAGTGAGAGGATGAAGTGACCAAGTCATTACGGAGAGGTGATCTGCTCAAAATCCTCAGATTGACAGTTACGGATGAGCTTTTTTGTACCAGAAATAAATACACCTGCCTCACCACACCTGATCTAGGCCCTCCATCAACAAGCATCACCCACACAGAAAGGAAAAGCTCATCATAGATGTCTTCATTCCCTGGGTTACAAATTCAAGATCAGGGCATGCCTGAACAAAAATTTCAACTCCTTGGGAACTATGAAGTATTGAATACATTTTCTCCACACAGGCAATTACAAATTCCCAGAATTTAAATTGGTTCAGCCACATGTTTCCCAAAGCACTACTTTTAAAAAGAAAGCAAATGTATGGCAAAAGCAACCTTCTTCTCAGAGAAAATTTGATAGCATATTGTTACAGAACTTAAAGGTACATAATTTTTATAAGGATGCTTTGAAACAGGAATAATTTTTTTAGTTGTGTTAAAACCAAAGGGGATGACCCTCAGTTTTGTTCCTTTCACCAAGAACAAATTAAAAGAAATTTATGTTGTTTAATTTTCAATTCCTTTATTGTATTCTTACTTCAAAGCCAGTTCTCCAGCAGAGCCCCCATTGTTGGCTTAAAACAAACAAACAAAAATTTCCAAAGCTTTTATCTTTGCTACTGTCTGCAAGGATCTCCTCCAAACCCCTTCTAAGGACTTTATGCATGTTCAAATCTTCCATCCCATCCTGCATTCATTACTTCACCCCATTAACATTCCACGCAGAGAGCCCTTTGCTCGTTTTACGAGGCGAAACCACAGACCGTCAGGTTACCAAAGCCCTGCTGAGAACACTCCCCTCGGTGAAAATGTTCATCAGGAGTCTGTTTACATGGATTTGTAATGAATTATCAGCATTATGGAACTGAAGAAAAAGTAGAAAGGTTGGTAGTAAAAATACAAAACTTATCTCTATATCTATAAATAACATTGACCACTTTCTTCCTCGCTGATACAATTTCATCATATCACTGTTTATTAAATGATATTTAAAATATAATTAGTATACTTTACTACTTTATCTCAGGACTTTTTGTGTTATTTTACTCGGTGATAAGGTGGTAAAAGGGAAAGGTTTTATGGCTTGTAGGACATGTGGACTGATGTTTTCTCAAGTGTTCTGACTTAAAATTATTATTGCATTGGCACTTGTAATTCATTTGATGAGGAGGATGACTCAAGTCTCTCTGTATTCTTATACTCCACATACATAAATTAATACTTAAAAAACCCAGTATGAGTATGTTTTTCTGGAATCTGTCTCATCAGTACTCAACATAATTAACTGAAGAAAGATTAGGTTGGATGGGGCTTTGAGCAACCTGGTCTAGTGGAAAGTGAGGCTGGAACTTGATGATCTTTAATGGCCCTTCCAACCCACACCATTCTACAATACCAAAAAGGAGTAACCGTAAAACTTAAACACGAATAATACTAATTTCATAATTAAACTGTTTTTAATGCACAGTTCAAAATGAGTGTATACACCTGCATATACACCCACAGTGACACAGGAGCACAGCATTCAGACATTCACACTTTATCACACCACCCGACCTGCCACAGCTGTATCTTGGTGCTGAAGCGGCACCTCAGGTGCCTACGGGGCTTTAATTGAAGTCCTCTCTATTCAAAGGTTTCCTCCTATCTTGCAAAGCAACAGGACTTCTTTGCATCTTTCAACAGGGACAGAATAAGGCTGATACTAATTTTAGATTGAAAAAACATCACAAAAGTACACAGATTTATATCTATAAATACATTTCACTCCTCTAGTAGGAGTGCAGCTTGCAAAAAGGGAGAAATTCGATGCTACCCTTATTTTAGCTCTAACAAAGGATGAAAACAAAAATCAGAAAATCAGATGTTGAATAAAACCTAAAAAGGAAAACAATGCTAAAGAAACAAAGTGATATGCTTTAGAGAAGGTTTGCATACTATACAGCTGTTTACTTTTCTCTAGCTACTGAAACAAGATTATAGGACTAAAAGATTTTACTGAGACAATTGAGGGATTTTTCACCCAATGTAACAGAAGATACAACATATCAGTAAAATCTTCTTTGTATCCTTTATATCTTTATCATCATTAGAATAATACTACTACTACAAAGGCATGTGCATAAAAATGTTTATTTGGGTTAGTTAAGCTAGATGAATGACACTTCTTAACAAATTTAAGAAAGAACGGAATGGGAAACCATCTTGGAAATACAATTGTCAGTAAATTTTTATTCACGGTCTAGTTTTAATAATGAAAACTACTTACACATTTATGTACATCACCTTATTGTGGTTTTTAAGGATAAATACTGATACTTGGAATAATTTCACAAAAGAGATGCTCAACATTTTCCAAAGGCCATTTAGGCTTGCAAACAGAACAATTATCATGTCCAATTAGCTGGTTTCATACCATACCATTTCTCACAAACTGAAGTATAGTGAAGGTGGTTCAAGCAAGAACTAATTACATGAGTAATTAGCTTCCAATTTGATTCTCATTGCAAATCCTACCAATGGCACTAACCAAATATCCTCCAATCAAAAAAATCTTATTTACATGTGACACTACACAACTCTGTAATAACTTGACATCTCTACTTAGTAGCAACGCATTGCTGAGCTACTAATTTTACTTCTGTCCTAAAAAGAGGAAAAAAATTATTAAGGTCAGAAGTAAGTCAGAAAGGCTATTTTCACAGGGACAGGATGATTCAGAGGGAGCTGAGAATAACGACCAGCTCCAATAGGGAGCCAATTGCATTAAGAAATTGCTACCAAATACTTCCAAGATCTGCAATACAACTTGTTCGACCTCCAGTAAAAGGCCACTTCTTCCAGGCAATTGCCTGTTGTTGGTCCCTCGGGTGGTCCAAGACCTGGGTGGTCCAGTGATTTCAGCTTGGACAGCTTACTTCAGTTTTTACTGTATTTAACTGTCTCACATCACATTTTATTCTTCTGAAGAAAAAAATCAAACTCCATTAAAACAAGAAACAGGCTCTTACTTAAAACTTGCTGCCCGAACATTCATGTGAGTCTTATGGGAAAACTGGATCACAAAACCAAAACAAACAAACAAAAAGCTTTTACACTGCATCATTCCAAGCGAGATGAAGGACCCTAAGGACTGAAACCAATCCTGAACACAGAATACATCTGCACAGTAGTCTGACATCTTCAAATGCTGAGGCTACTATTCATGTCCTCACACCACACTGGGCAGAACTGTTGCATCATTTTTTTTCTCACTAGTGTGGGATGCAGGAAGAGAGGGAGTCAGTGCAGGTGAGGCTGAGCCACCTCCACAGTTGGCTACATTGCTTCACAACTCTCAATGGAGATTTACTGCCCAACTGTTTTTGCTGGGCCCTACTGCAAGCTCAGGTTTATCCTTCATTTTTCCCATCACACCAGTGTTACTTTTTTTCCCCCCTCCATGGTCTTATTCATTACTTTTATTTGATATGTAAAATTACACATAATTAAATTATTTTCACTATCAAACTGCATAAAACTTAGCAGTAGACCATTCAATTGTTCCACACACTGATTCATTACAAAGTCTAAGGAGATTAAAATTCAAAGGATAGTCCAGCAACATTGGTTTTGTAAACACTAGATGGTACCAGTATGTGGAAATAATGAACAATAAGCAACCAAACCAAAACAAAAATAACTGAAAGAACAGATCCTCATTTAAAAAATACAAATAATTTTTATTAAATCAGAAAATTCCGTTTGAATGGAAGAGGAGGAGGAGGCAACATTGCTTTATTTTCCTACAATCAAAAATATGTTCTGAATTTTCAAATGTACTTCTCCTTCTTTTCTTTAAACAGAGATGATTATATCAAAATGATTCTTCTCAGGATGGAAAAGAATTTTTATTAACTGGAGTCAAAAAGTTCTGAAAGATTCAAGAAACACACCAACAAATGCTTGAACTGCTAGTATTATCCCCCAAACTGCCCTCAGGAGGATTTAGCAATAATGCTGCTAAACAAATTTGAAGTTTTTTATCAGTTTCAAATTAAGAGTCAATTTAGCAACACATACTATAAAAATCTACTTATGCTTTTTATTTATACTTATTATTAATGTGTTCAGTGTTACACATCTCCTCAAAGAATTACATTCCCTGGGAAGGGGAACTATTACTAGTAAATAGATGATTCTTGAAGGCAGTTTTGCATGGGGGGGGTTAAAATAAGCACTGTCCCATTTTCCAGTGAATGCAATCCTCTTCCTTTTGGACTAAAAATGTGTAAGTTCATACACGCAAAATTTATACAACATACTTGCTTCATCAGAACTATTTAATCTTTAAAATATAATTTTAATATTTTAGAATGCTTAAAGTTAATAAATATGGAATAAACTAATTCCTCCCTCTCAGCATTAATACTGGTAAATTAGGCAGTACTCAGAAGTTACCACAACATCAGCCAGGTGAAGGCAGTGAGCAGATTCACAACAGACAACGCCTTGGGAGATTCTGTCTTCCCTTCTCCCAAGATCAGGCAGCCACTGGCATTTCAGGAGGGGAAAAAGTGCCCGAGAAAAAATCCTGTATTTGTTTCATTGAAATGCCTTTTAATAGCTTGAGCAAGCAAAAGAAATCTGTCTGCTGAAAGAGAAGCTTCAAACAGACAAAAATTCTTCCTTGACCCAAGGATAAACTCCAAATACAACCTGTGAAATCTCCCCACCAGATAGAAGCAGCATGTGAAACAGGAGAAAAAAAAACACCTTTAAATCTACCTATGCCTTAAGCAGTAAACACATTAAAAACCTTCAGTTGCAGAATTCTGCTGTGTTATTGTCTTTCATATGGAAAATGTATGAGCAGCATATGTAAATCTGCTCAAATCATTCTGCTGTTAAACAAACAAGCACATGCCTAGAGGGGACAGAATAAAGTAACTGGTCTCCTGATGATGAATAGCATTAACTTGCTTTGGCTTGCCAAGTCAGTAAGCAGTGTGAATTTAATGGCAATTAGCCCAGATCAAAGTTGAAGTACCATGAACAAAGTAAGTAAAACTGACAATATCAAAGGGGGGAAGCATATCATGAGTGACTGAAAAAAAATTACTTAGATTTATTTATAATGTTTGGAGTTGTTAATGAAAAAGGGCAGATCCGTACAAAATGTTTATTTTCTAAACAGTATTACCAACTAAGCAGATTTCTAGGAGATTGCTTTCATGAGTAAATTGGCCAAAAAAACTGACAGTGAAGTAAACTGTTCTGTAATAGTTCCCATTGTGGACACACTGCTCAGAACAGTATTTTCTCAAGAAATTAAACTCTGAGTCAAAGTCAAGCATTCTCCCTCATACCTGGCAAGTAATTTATCAGCAATTCAAAGCAACAGAAAAAGTTCACAGCTGCCAGAAAGAGGCAGAAGAGGAGAGAGTTGGTGTGTTTTATGTGCAGTAGGCATTAGGGACTATTAGTAATAGGAAAAGTATTCCTCTCATTAAATCTACATGTCCTAATTAAGACTGACATTTAAAAAGTTATAAATTTAAAATATACATGAATGATCTGGAAAAAACAGCTTTGCATTTTTTATTTTACTTTTAGTGCTTAAGGAGACCTCCACTTCCACGTAGTACCAGCAGGAATTAAATGCCTCTGTCAGAAATATTTACAAAACCCACAGCACGCTTACTAATATCTAATATTTAACCACTATCACTGTAAAATTTCAGGCTTCATGTAATACCTTCCAACTAAGTCTGAAAATATTCTTATGGTAATTCCCATAGCATTTAGCATGGATAGTACCATGTAGACAGAATCAGTAAGTTAGTAGAAGAAATTGAAATTAACAGAAGATTGCTTCTTTCCATTGTCATCACTAGTCCATTCTCTTAATACAGGGAAAATAATAAAGAACCAAATCAAGTTGCATTCTGTTTGAATTAAATGTATTAAAGCTCAGCACAGAGAAATGGTCTGGTATTATAAACACCAATGTATTTTTGACCTTAAGCTGAAGGGTAAAGACCTAGCAGTTCTTCAGCAATTAATCAGTCAGGTTTATGGGAGATTTGCTTGAGCAAGGACTAAGTTTCTCAGAAGATCAAAGATAACTGGTGTTACACCCTGCCCTAACCAGACCCAGATTCACACTTTCCATTACTTATTTACATTGATCTTATGACTATTTTTATAGATCCATCCAAATAAGTGTGCTTTTACTCTTTTACTAATATTTGTTTAATTAAGTTAATTAATTACAGGTTAACTGAAATGTTGTACAAAAGACCTCACGCAGCTTTCAAAGTGTAGGCTGAATCTAATCTCTTCTTTTTTTTCTTTTAACTAGCAGTAAGGATAAAGTCAATAAATTGTCAATTAATAACATACTTGCTTTGATGGCTCTTCAGTAATTTACTTTCATACCACTTAATAAATTTCTTAGGAAAACTTCTGGGATCACTGATACAGTACCTCTGCCATGGGAAAATTTCGTTTAAATCTGCTCTACTGCCAATAAACCAATAAGACTAACTGGCTGATAATCCTCCCACACTACACTGTTTAGGTATAGGCACTCAAGCAGCAAAAGTTTAATTTGTTCCGCTAATGGCACAGAAAACTACTCAAACTTATTCACCATATAAATTTGAACTTCAATCTGCTACTTTTTGTTATTCCTTAGGCAGAAAATTCAAGATATTGGATGTTTTGTAACTCAGACTATTTTCCTTTTCCTTGCTCCGAAGCATAACAATAATAATGGACACTATCAGTAACTAAATATTAAACTGTACTTCACAGAAGAAACATAGCAAAACAGCCTTAGAAGAGTCTGAATATTATTTGCATTGGCACACTGACATGCAGGGCATATTCTACTGTTCTAAGTAGGTGTAACATTATTCTTAAACACTAAAACCAGCCATGTCAGTCGCCTTGGACATATTTCAAGCTGCCACACAGTAGCTTTTGTTTAGAATTTCTAGTGGGATAACACATACTTTATTAGGTACAATAGATAATGTTTGTGAGGTAATTTAATTTATAAAAGCACATTACTTTAGTAAAGAAGCCATATGATGCTAAAAATACTGATTTTCTCTCAAGTTGTGCTGATAGCATTGATACTAGTTAATATAAACAAAAAGATCTGTTATGTATAAAAGAATTTGGCATGCAATGTTCATTTTAAAATGTTGTGTCAAATATTCATGACAGGCCAAGGCCAGGTAGAGTTCCCAAAATAACTATGACAACATATTTTATCATTATCTTATCTTTTGCAGGAAAAACTACTGGAAAGTAACAGAAAAACTCACTACATATATATATATATACACTAATGTACCATATTTTCTATCCAACTATGTATTAAGGTGAGTTAGTCTGCATTTTCCTAAAAAAAGATCAATTGCATTGCACTGCTACTGACAGCAACTAGGCAGAATCTGTCAAAAAACAAGTGTTTGGGCAGAAAACAAGTGTTTGGCTGACATTCTCCCTGGGGTATGAAGAACCAACTGGAGATTCGCCAAAGGGACTGAGTTATGGATAAAGGAAATAAAGAAACTATCTTCCTGTTCCACTAGTAATCCTTTGGAAAACCAGAGAATCTAGAGCTAAAATGATTTGTATTTTCTCCCAAGCTGTAGCTCTCCAATATATTTATAGGGTTAGGTCAAACAGTGCACTGTGGATGGCAGCATCATTTTTCTAAGCTTTCCTCCCAAATCTCAACAATACTCAGAGGATCCTATTCATAAAGAGAATAGGTATTTTGTTCTCTCCTTACACTAACATACATGTATATTTACGTATTTAAGAAAATTATGCCAGCTGTCTGATAACTAATTATATATTCCCACTTTTTAAAGCATAATCAAGAAACTGACTCTGGCCCTTCCAAATTCTTATTGTGCCATTCCAATTTGAGAAATGAAGGGTAGGAAGAGGGCTTTATCTCTTAAGAAAACAAAATAAATTCTCTATTGGAGCTAGTGGAGCTGCTGCCATTTGAGAAGGGGTGAAAAACTGTGGCAGCTCAATCCAGAGCCAAGCCACAGTCAAGGCTGCAAGGGTCAGTGCATCCTTCCTGCACATATCCCTCCACTGCACTCCTGAAACAGCCCAATAGAGTACCTCAGTGGCAAAGAGCAATGCAAACTATTCCAAAATGCTCCAGTTTACACAACAGTGCAAGATGAATACTGTCCTCCTTGGTTATACAGAATCATGGAATCTTTTAGGTTGGAAAAGGCTTTTAAAATCAGAGTCCATCCATTAACCTGGCCCTGCCAAGTTTACCACTGTACCATGTTCCTAAATGCCACATCTACATGTCTTTTAAATACCACCAGGGATTGTGACTCAATCACTTCCCTGGGCAGTCTATTCCAAAGCCTGACCACCCTTTCAGTAAATAAATTTTTCCTAATATCCAACTGAAACTTCCTCTGGCACAACTTGAAGCCATTTCCTCTTGTCCTATTGCTTGATAACTGTGAGAAGAGACAAGCCCCCACCCAGCTACACCCTCCTTTCACTGAGTGGTAGAGAGCAATAAGCTCACTCTAACCCTCCTTTTCTCCAGGCTAAACACCCCCAGCTCCCTCAACCACTCCTCACAGGACTTACTCTCTAAACCCTTCATGAGCTTCACTGCCCTTCTCTGGACTCACTCCTCAATGTCTTTCTTGTAGTGAGTGGTCCAGAACTGGACACTGGTGAGGCCACACCTTGAGTCCTATATCAAGTACAGGGGCACAGTCACCACTCTGGTCCTGCAGACCACACTATTTCTGATACAGGCCAGGATGCCATTGGTCTTCTTGGCCACCTGGGCACACTGCCAGGTCTTGTTCAGCCAGTGTCCATCAGCACCCCCAGGTCCTTTTCCGATGGGCAGCTTTCCAGTCACTCTTCCCCAAGCCTGTAACACTACACAGAGCTGTTGTGACTCAAGTGCAGGACCTGGCATTTTGGAGTTTTGTTTTTTAAATTTCTTCACTGTTTTGGGCTCCTTACGTATACAAGCCTCAGAGAGGAGGGCCCAATTAGGGCAGGGTTGGCTTATGACATCCAGTTTAGGACAGAACTGGGATTTTCAGCTGGCACTTTGGCTTGCTGAGCCTCATACAATTGTCCTCAGCCTACCAAACCTGTCTGTCAAGAGGGCTTTGCAGAGCCCTCCTACCCTTGAGCAGACCAACACTCCCACCCAACCTGGTGTTTTCTGCCAACTGACTGAGGGTGCACTCGATCCCCTCATCCAGATGATCAGTAAATATATGAAACAAGACTGGCCCCAGTACTGAATCCTGGGGAACCTCGCCAGTGACCAGTCACCACCTGGACTTAGTTCCATTCACCACCACTACTCATGGCCTGGCCATCCAGCCAGTTTTATGCCTAGTAAGGAGTACACCCATCCACAACATGAGCAACCAGTTTCTCCAAAAGAATGCTGTGGAAAAAGGTGTCAGGAGCTTTAATAAGTCCAGGTAGACAACATCCACAGCCTTTCCCTCATCCACTAAGCAGGCCACTCTGTCGTAGGAAATCAAATTGGATAAGCAGGACCTGCCTTTTTTAATCCCACACTGGCTGGACCTGATCCCCCGGTGGTCCTGCATGTGCCACATGACACTCAAGATGATCTGCTGCATAACATTCCCCAGCACCAAGGTCAGGCTGTCAGGCCTGTAGTTCCACAGGTCTTTCTTCTGGCCCTTCTTATAGATGGGTATCACACATTTTCCAACTCCCAGACACCTAGGACCTCCCCATCCCCACTACAGGCAGAAGTGCTGGCAAATGATTGAAAGCAGCTTTGTGAGCTCTTCTGCCAGCTCCCTTGGATGGATCCCATTTGAATCCATAGACACATGTAAATCAAAGTGGTATGACACATCACTGACCATTTCCCCTTGGATTATGGTGATGTCACTCTGCTCCCTGTCTCTGTTTCTGAGCTCAGGGGGATGAGTATCCAAAGAACAACTGGTCTTGTAACAAAAGACTGAGGCAGAGAAGGCATTAGGTACCTAAACCTTTTCCTCATCTTTTGCCACTGTGTTTGCCCCTCTATCCAATAACAGGTGGATATTGTCCTTAGCCCTCCTTTTGTTGCTGATGTATTTACAGGAACATTTTTCACTGTCTTCCATGGCAGTAGCCAGATTAAATTCCAATGGTGCTTTGGCCCTTTTAATTTTCTCCCTTCATAACCTCACAGCTTCTTTACAGTCCTTCTTAGTGGTCTGTCCCTTCTTCCAAAAGTCACAAGCTCTCCTTTTTCTCCCCAAGTTCAGCCAAAGCTTTCTGTTCAGCCAGATCATCTTTCTCAGTACATGGGGATGGCCTGCTACTGCATCTTTAAGACTTCCTTTTTAAATGATGTCCAGCCTTCCTGAACTCTTTTCCCCTCAAGGACTTTCTCCCAAGGAACTCTCTCAACCAATCTCCTAAACAGGCCAAAGTTTGCTCTCTGGAAGTTCAAAGCAGCAGCAGTTCTGCTGAAGCCCCTTCCTTACTTCTCCAAGAATTGAGAACTCTATCATTTCATGATCACTGTGCCCAAGAGGCCTCCAACCATCACATCATCCACCAGTCCTTCCGAGTTCACAACCGGTCCAGCTGGCGCCTTCCCTAGTTGACTTACTCACCAGCTGTGTCAAGAAGTTCCACACACTCCAGGAACCTCCAAGGCTGTTTCCTCTCCACTGTATTGTGTTTCAGCAGACATCTGGTAAGCTGAAGTCCCCCACGAGAACAAGAGCCAGTGACTGTGAGACTTCTCCCAGCTGCTTACAGAAGAGTTCATCTGTCTCTCCAGCCTGGCTGGGAGGTCTATAGGATGCTCTTACCATGATACCTGCCTTGTTGGCCTTCTCCCAGATTCTTAATATATAAAAACACTCACCCATTACCATCAAGCTCTAGACAACCAAAACACTCCCTAACATCCAGGGCTACTCCAACATCTCTCCTTCCTTGCCTACCCCTTCTGAAGAGTTTATAGCCATCCATTGCAGGACTCCAATTGTGCAAGTCATCCCATCACGTTTCCATGATGGCAACTGTGTCAGTTTTCCTGCTGCACAATGGCTTTCAGCTCCTCCTGTTTGTTGCCCATGCTCCATGGATTGGTGTGGACACAGTTCAACCGGGCTGGTAATCCTGCCACCCCTGGGGAGTGACAAGCCCTAATTCCTATGGAACTGTTCTCAGGCACTTCCATGGTTTCTAAAAATCCAATAACCCTTATGTCTTTGCTGCCGTATGGATTTCCAACCCCTGTGTCCACTGAAATGACAGACCAAAGGATCTTGCTGGCAAATCACACCTTAGGCAATGGTGAGCTGCTCCCAGGCTTATTTGTAGCAAGCTTGGTTTTATTCCCTTCCCATTTCAAAGCTAATTTAAAGCTTTTGCAATGAGTCCTGCTAACTCCTGTGCAAAAAGTAAACTTGAAGACCTACATCCAATAACTCTAGAAGGGCTGCCTCGGAAAAATGTAACAGAAGATTTTAACCATTACACTTCTACCTTTAAGGTGGATTATTCTTGCCTCTCAGCTTTCCTAGTACCAGGAAGGAAGGCACAGTCCTGAGTTTGTGGCTTATTTGCTGCCTTTGTGTAAAGAACACCTGCTCCTTCCATCATGATTTTGAGATAGTGATCTTCCAGAAAAAAAGACAATTATATGGTGTAAGCCAGAGATGTTCTGTTCCAGCAAACAGACTGAAAGGACAAGGAATCTTAATTCTGCTTGTAACAGAAAGAAGGAAAACACTACTTGACCAGTTCCTGAATGCTCCTTGATTAGGCACCCTGCAGCCTCATCAACTGCTGTCAGACAATTGTGAGTATCCCTGGATATACAGAACACCAACATTATTGTCTGTTTCCAAAGTGCAACCAAAGATGACACTGCCCTTACAGGTATTCCAACATGCACAATGTTCCTGCTCCAACTCACTACTCGTCATAGGAATATGCAAAATTCCTGCAGTAAAAGAAGAGTTGTTACTTCTATATTTTTGATTTGGGAAGTGTGAAGATACTTGAAACACATCTGGCACTTCTGAAAAAAAATCTCTGCCTCAAATGTAATGGGATGCACACCCTTTGGTATGGTGCAAGCATCTCAAGAAAAACTAGAGTTGAACAGTTAATTTCCTGTGTGTCTTTTCAAAGACAACACGGTATCAAGCTGTGAGGACCCTGGTGATGCCGTCATCTGCAAGAGACTGTGCAAGCTGCAACATCCCAACAGTGCAAAGAGACACACATCCATCTAGTGCATGGCTTTTACCAGCTATTATACTCCAATGTCCTCAGTGAGCACAAAGATAGTACTTTTGAAAATGCTATCCATACAAATGCTTTATTTTGATATTTTACACATCTTTAGTTATCATTTTCTCATTACAAGCACAATAAAAGAGAAAAACTGTATTTTAACAAAGGAAATATGGTCTTCAAATCAAGTTGGAATAAACTGTGCAATAAAAGTGTGCAAAAAGCAGACAAATATTCTGTTTCTTTGGTCCCAAATGTCCCAATGGCTCTAGAAAATAGAAATTCTTTAACCAGGGATGCAATGACTAAAACAATACCAACCTTGGTTAGCAATTCAAATGATCACACTTTGCTTTAGACTAAAGACACAGAGAACAGCTAGTAGCTGACATCTTACTTCAACATTTTACAGCTGCTCTAAAGCAGACTAAAGACATTTGAATGCATGCATGCATCTTATTTTCCCAGGATTTCAAAGTCCACATCCAGGCTGCTGCTCAGCCATTATAAATGAGTAATTCAAGTAGGGCATGACTGCTTCTTGTATTAACTTGATAAAGATGTTTCAGTTAGAGTGCATCAGCAGTTGTGTTAAGTCACCCCTTTCACAGGCTTATATTTACTCTGTGTTATGTTACCAGTGAAGGGGGAAAAAAGTATTATTGGTTTCAAGTTATTAAAAAGTCTTTACATTAAACGTAATATGATTATTATATTTTATTGCACCACTTTTCAAAACTCAGAAATATAAATATACCTTAATTATTTCCAGTTTAACTAAAAATAATTTCATCAACTGATTGCAACCTACACTAAAGTTTAATTTTATTAATTTAGACTTGCAACTGCTTAAAGGACTGATATGTGCAACTGTTTTCAGAAAATTCATTATACTGAAGACTACTCTGTATCCATAAGATTTTTCAAAAGTTAGTTTAAAACTGCAACTTTTATATAATAGGTTCATTTTAAGCTTATAATTGAATCACGAATTTATTGTTAAACATGTATGAAACAACTATTTTGCAATGATTTTAATATCTGAAAAATATTAACCAGAACTTGGGCTAAAACATCTTTCAAGTACTACAAAGGCATAGTGAACATACCTAATTTTCTTGTATGAATCTTCAGGTCACAACCTGAGAGAGAAGATTTGCTCAGTACTGAATTCTTCTTCTCTTATCACAGCACAGACATGACAAGAGATCTCAAAATTACATTTCATTCATTTATTGCCATTGAACAGATGACCAAACAGGAACATAGTTACACTAGAAATAAAAAATATCCTGTATATATAATTCACCCAAAGCCCAGTGCATTAAAGATGTACTTCATCGAATTTAAATAAACTGGACATCTGACCGATTACCTCTTATGCCATGTACAAATACAGGAAAGAATAATATGCAGAGGTGGTGATCCATCACATGTGCTCCATACCCCGCTCACTAATGTTGAGCCAGACACTGTATTTAATAATTCATTAGAGTCAATCACACCTTCTCTTATTTTTCCAATGAGTATTGTTTCTCTTTACAAAATTTCCATTATTTTCCCCACTTTGAGGGGGAAGAATCCCTATGATAGCCAGTTCTAATCATATACTTTCTATCTATTTACACGATGTTTCTGTATGGTTTAAGTAGTTTTATTCCAAAAACAAAACAAGCATAGGCACTTTTGAGGGCTGGGGGAGATAAGTCCTATGGAGAGAGGCTGAAGGAGCTGGGGTTTAGTCTGGAGAAGAGGAGGCTCAGAGGGGACCTCAGCACTTCTAGAACTACCCGAAGGGAAGTTCTAGCCAGGTGGGGGTTGGTCTCTTCTCCCAGGCACTCAGCAACAGGACAAGGGGGCACGGGCTCA
>JAWWLZ010000082.1:130200302-130210624 GCA_035041345.1 Poliocrania exsul | reverse complement strand
TTCTTTGCAGAGAGAGTAATCAGGCATTGGAATGGCCTGCCCAGAGAGGGGGTGGATTCCCCATCCCTGGAGGTTTTCAAACTGAGACTGGATGTGGCACTGAGTGCCATAATCTGGTAAATGGACTGGAGTTGGCCCAAGGGTTGGACTTGATGATCTTGGAGGTCTTTTCCAACCCAAACGATTCTAGGATTCTAAGAAGAGGCAGTCAGCCTCTTATTCATTCAAATTATCATTCTGATATATATCATTAATCTTCAGAAAGTATTTAATTTTTATTTATGGTTTGTATCATGTTATCAGAACATGGTCTTTTTTCCACTGGCATGACAGTCATTAACACAGAAATTCAAAAAAGACATGGCTCAAACTCTGATCAATCTGACCCCTTTCAGGTCCACCTTCCCACAAGCAGTGGGCTATTTTTCCAGGATTTCTGGACATGAGGCATACTTGTTCAGTTTGGCACAGATCCCAGCTGAGCAGCCCGAGGAGCTGCACAGTGACAGATGCTGCACAGAGGCTGAGTGGAAGAGTGGGTAGATGCAGGCAAACTCTCACTGTAAGAGCTGAAATGTTTGCAACAATCCAGCCTTTCCCTTCTCCTTGTCAGGGCACCCATTCCCTGTGTAACCATGAAATGTTCTCCTACATTCAGATAGCAGAACCTCCAAATAATTTGCTATTCTGCAAATACACAGTTTTCTAAATCACTTGGTGGAGAAATGACCTTTTTTTTTTTCCTGATTTGTCTATTTCACCTTGAAAATACATCAAAAATTAGGAAAACACTTGGGAGAGCCAGACTTCGCACTAACATGCTGTGCTACAAATGGAACTCAGTACCAACAATTAGGAATAGAAATGTGTTTGGATGGAAACTCAGGACTCAGCTGCAAATATGTTGCTCCAGCAAATGTTTGTCTTAACTGAACCAGCTGCAAGACCAGGGGAGCACCTAGAATCTTCTCTTTCAGACATGACTGCTGAAAAACAAACTGGGTGGGTTTTTTCCATTTTCAAAATGCCTTTTCCACTACTGTAGAGTGTAAATCAGATTAAAATTAGGAATTAAAAATATTTAGCTATTTTAATTAAACTACATATCCACTCTAATCCTATCACTGCATTTCTCAAATAGATTTAGCACTCCACGTGATACTGAGAATGTCAGGATAACCTCAAATATACAGCACTTGTGTCTGAAGTTGCTGTACTTAGAAATTTGTTATATGGGGTACTCAACATTAAAGGCTCACATTATATAAGCAGGCTAATTCTGGCTGTTAAGGAGAACTGAAAAGTTACACAGTGCACCTTTTCCCTCCTATCAATTTTAAGTACTTCTGCCACCTTACACAAGTATCTTGCAGCTATTAGTTCTATTTCAGTGCACAGGTAAAATGAAATCAGCTCACACAGCACAGAAGTGATTATGTGGTCTAAAGGTTACAAGTGAATAATAGTTCCTGCAGTACGAATTTCTATATGGTTTGCAGACCTTGAGATGCTTCACAGCACATGAAAAAAATCCAGAACTAATTTAAATGACCTTAAAAATCATCTGTTCAAAATCAGTTTGGTCAGCTATAGGAACATGTCCTAGCTTGAGGATCATCACATGGGTTACCTGGTTGAATTAAAAAAAATACAATACTGTTAAAATTTCTAACCTACTTTATCTACTCCTGGCTGCGAACTGCAGTTTCCTACACAAAACTATCTATTCAGTCACTTGGTAATGGCTCAGCTTTAATTGGTGACCACAACTGGCTATTTGTAACATGATAGGGAGAAACTTGTGTGGGAACTTCTGGACAGTAATGTTTGGGGAGAAAGGGACAATGTAGTTGAATATTCACTCTGACTGCATCCTAAACTATAAAAATGAGACTACTGGTACACTGGCATTATAACAGAACATTGGGATCTTGGGAGTGACCTGTAGCTTCTTTTGAACCTGCCACAGAGCTAAACCATGAAAATTACTAAAAAAAAGTTTAAATTTAGAAACAAATATATATATATTTAGATCATAATTTCTGCACTAAGATGCTTCATTTAGCACTGCTTTTTATCAAATGTGCTTTATTTCAGTACAACGTTATTTAAGTGCTTGTTACTAAAATTTCAAAGAAACAAAAGTTGACCTAGTTAAAATACATTTATATTTTACTACCAGGACTCTACTGTTTTTCAGTGATATCTATTTAGCATTTCATTACAAAAAGAAACCCCAATCTTCCACAAATCATTTACATCACTAAGGAGGTAGTGAGAGCAACATAATTCAATTATAAAACTTGGAAACAGTTTAAACACTATTTGAAAATAAACAGTTACAGTCCCTTATGCCCATGTCTGGGAAGCATCCAAATGGAAGCTAAAAATCCCATGGCATTTTTTCAGAATGGGAGGGAGTTATCCCAATATGCTGGCCAACATATATTTCCTCAATTAAAAACAGATTTCAATGTCCAGAGCTATATGTCAGCAATTGCTGAGAGCCCATACCTGCCACGTTTCCTGAACACTCCAAACCATCAATAAGTATCTAGTCACCTTGCTGAAATAGGATTTTCCAGATGCCAAAAGTGGAAAAGGTGAATGCATTTTCATAAATACATGAAACACAGACACATTAGCCTACATTGTCAAGAAAATAGAAATTATTCTTTGAACCCACTTGTAGAATTTTTTTTCAGTAACAGAGGTGCTAAATATGACTTTGGTGGCCATATGGAACACTTCTACACTGCCAGATTGTAAAGTGAACAGAAATCCTATGGAACACACAAGCACATACACAAAATAAAGGTAGTAGAAATAATCTCTCATCTGTCATTCCCTAAGTCCTACATATTTAATGAGTTAAAAGTTTAAAAAAGAAAAGGCTTTTTAACAACTATTTTTTTGTTATTTTTACAGAATTTTCTAAGTTATAAGCTGTTTAAAGAGAAGGCCAGGAGACTTCCTTTATGTACTTTAAAGTCTGTGTAAACTGTACTACCTTCCACTCGAGAGCTCATATCTTCAAGTGCCAATACTGAGCCTCCAAGTCCTATCCCAAGAAATACAACAGCAATTACATTATCTATGGGCAGAACACTGTTATCTTGAGTTAAAACAAAAGTCAGAAAATCACTTTTTTAAAAAAAAATTATGAGCCCAGAGGAGACCCAGGCTTTCCAGTTCCCTCAGTCAATGTCTGTGTTTCCCAGTGCAATGTCTACGGCTCCTGCTACATGGAGTTGAGTCCCATCTTCATTGTCCAAGTTTTGTTCTTATTTTGCCCTATTACCAAACTGTTAAGTGATACTATTAAGAAAAGGAAATGGGAAAAAGGCAAAAGCGCTTTTTTGACTGAAGGTATTACTCAACTTTCACAGTGCAGCTGAACAGTACATCTTAAAGTCAGTCAGGATTGAGAGAAAAACAGAAATGTTTTCAGGGAACTCAACAGCACAAGCTAACTTCCTAGCCACTGACAAGACAGTATAGTTTTCTCTCTCTTTTTTTTTCATCAATTTTTAAAGTACTACTTTACAAAACTCAGAATCCTAGTTAGGATTTTCAGAATTCTAGAACACATGTATTATTGAAGGATTTATGGCAAACTGAGAGAAACTGACCCCAACATAAGCAGAGAGATGAAAACACCTCTTCCCCCAGGAGGATTTGCGAAATTACTTTAGGGAAAGTTGAACAAACTGTCTTATTCCTGCATTGTGCAATTACCTTTCTATAACAAGAACTTACTGCCAGTTGCCAGATTTATGCAACTCACTGGAAAGAGTCCTAACATAGTTAGCATAGTATAGAATGTCCCTCCCTGGTGCTACTCCATGAACATGAACTGTACCATTGGAGCCAGCAGAGGAACAGGCTGCACTCGAGGACAAGTTTACCTCCCTCAGAGTAAGAACTAAGTGCTGGATCTTTGTAAGGCAGTCCATGCAAACATGATTCAAGTCTGCAAAAGTACTTTATAAGTAATTTAGCTGTGGTGCAGAGCATATTGGGCTGTGGAGTAATGGCTCAGGATGGAGCACACACAGAGCTGCCAAACGCAGAGAGAGGCTTAGACTTTCTCAGACAAGTATTAACTAACATACCACTGTTAGCAGCTTGCTCTTCCCCACACCATTCTCCCATCCTGAACTGCCCAGCAGTACCACCATCTCCTGCCCTTGTTTGAACTGTGGATAAACTTAAATTGTCAGACCATTTTGTTTGCTACAATCAACTAATTTCAAAATCATGAGAGAGAAGGGGAGGAAGAAATTGCATTAGCACAAAATGCTTTTGCCCAAAAGTTCTGCCAGAGAGAAAACTTCCAAATTTAGCCTCACAGTTCAGGCAGTTGAACTGCTATTTTAAATAAAATTTTGAAAACTACAAGACATTAACAGAAGATTTCTTCTAAAAATGTTTACTTAACTGAATTGAAATCCATTCTACTCCAAAATAAGACTACATGAATACTGTCTTTTCAGTAATTTGTACTATTAGCGTTCATATTTTTCCAAGGCAAAAGATGAGAAGAAGCCAGATTTTAAAAGCAATTAAGAGGATATAAATGCTGTGCACTGCAAGAGCACAGTTCTCCAAAGACCAGAGTCCTGGCAACTATCATAATCCTTTTGAAATTGTGCATATTAAGATTAAAGATCACTTTGTTCCTCTATTCCCACAACTCGTTGGTATGGTAAAAAGATCAGTCCCCTAGTTTTATATGTAACATCTTTAACATTTGCTCTCCTTTCTGTGCATGTGATTAAATGTAACATTTTGAAATCCCAAAGTTCTGAGAAAAACATAAATCCTTGTCCACAGCTGCTGTTTGACTCTGGAAACACATGCATTTTCTTTTCAAGCATTTACCATCAAAAAATCCCCAAGGACTTGAACTGGAGAACACCTGCATCTCTTCATTTAGTTCCAATAACAGAGCCTAAACTTCAAAATTACAAAAATAGATGCTATGTTCAGCTGCAGTTACATTCTGCCCCTAATTCCCGTGAACAAAAATGCTAAGAGCATGAAATCATTCAGCCAAGCTCTGTCATCGAGAGGATAAGATTTTTTGCACCAGAAGCCCAGTGGGAACTTGATAGAAAACTGGCAACAATTACAGATAAAGTACGTAGTGAAATCCTCAGGGAGAGAAAAGGAAATGTAATAAGATAGATGGGTATAATTTTTACACATTTATGTCCAAACCACAAATGTGAATTGTCTTTAATTACTCCAAGATACTAAGCATTTTTATTCATTCATTGTGCTAAAACTTTCCAAAATACTTAAAATTAGTCTACAATTCTCTTTTACAATGGTTTTTAAAATTTCTTTACTAGCACAAGCATTCACTTAAATTAGAACTGAGGACTTAAAAAATGTAATTGTTCCAGCTCAAAATCCAGACTTTGTAGTATCCCAAGTTCAAGCAGTCAAAATTAAATTAAAAAAAATACGTCAATGAGAGGCTTTTTTACCTGCAAAAAGGGGAAGATGGGGGCATATGTAGATTTATATGCATAAAACCAAACATTTGTAAAATCTCTCACCTCCTTTCAAGTAAGTTCTACCACATAAAAATAAGCTGGTTTATGAAAAGAAAAAAGTTTATGTTCCTGCTGGAACAACTTTTATGGCAACTTTTTCATGTCTGAAGATATGATTTCTTCGGTGTTTTTTTTTCCTTTAGCAGGAGCAGGGGATGAACAGAGTGATCTTATCTGTATTATAAAATATTGACAGAGGAGAGAAAAAAATCCGAAAGTTTTTGAAAGTTTGAGAAACATATCACTTAATAAAGAAATGCCAACTTTTGTAAGGCTGAAGATTTGTTCTTCAGATTTCATGCAGCTTTGACAAATTAGAGAAGCCTTCCCACTCTTGCTCTGCTCCCCTGGGTGTATAAATTTAACAAGTATGAGCATGAGATCAATACAGGTGATACAGTACTTTTGTTTAGTCCCTTATTTCACTGCTGCATTACTGAATATTTAAGCTGATCTCAAAGAAAACTTCATTAATTGTATTTTTTTATTTTAGTTCCTCTTGATTTATATGTAATAAAGCTGTCCATACACTGGCTGTGCACACACTCCCAATTATTCAACATGGCAAACCAAATAGAGCATAATCAGCTCCCCTCATCTATTCAGCAGCTGTTCATAATTAAACACTAACACCAGCATTCATTTTGCAATCTCTCCCTTTTCTCAAAGGCCAGGTGACACAAACAAGACCTGCAGCCTGCTCTGAGGGTTAATAAAGCCAGGGTTAGTTCAGAAAGAGTAAGAAGACCTCCCCAAGCCCTGGGGTAATGGAATAATCTCCTCTCTCTCATTTATTTTAGGTGCTGCAGTTGAAAGATTGGGGAGCATACCCACTGATTTTTACAACTATGCACAGACAGAGCTGGGGCAGTTTTTCATACAACAGAAGTATTCAAAATTAAAATCACCAGCATTCAGACTTGTATATAAGCATTAAAAAAAAATCATGTTTATGTTCTTTGCCTCTAAATACTTCCCCTGCCATAGGTGGATCTGTTTTCCACTGTGATAATGACACTCCTGCATGAAACAGTAAAACACTCCTGCTAAGTGATCATCAGTATATGCACTTGTTTTGTATTTGTTATGCACTGTATATGCTACACATCACACACTTTGATGCTGCCCTTTTTGAAAGTACATCTTGGAGGTTTTTAACTTGGATGCTTGTACTCAATGCAGGATGCTCCTGCTAGAATTGTAGAACCATATCCTTTCTCCTCTTCCTCTCAGCAGCAACAAGTGAAATAGCAAAAAATAAGATGATTTATCCCTCAAATTTTAAATATATCCTCAGGGCTATGTACAGTCAAGTGGTAAAAGGAATTTGCACAACCATGTTGACCACCCTGGATTGGATGATTCTAGAGATACAAGACAGTAGACAGCTGCTGAGTCAGAGAAAAGAGAAGGAATGGTCCCGTATCTGTTCTCAAGGTAAATAAACCCTGATTTATTCCAGAAACCCATGCTATATACACAACATCCTCCTTAGTAGGTTATATCCAAACAGCTGCTTTGATTTTTGACCAAGTTGCTTTTCATTCAACTTCACGAATTAATTTGTCCAAATTCCTATTCCAGACACTATTAGGAAAAATTTCATAAATAGTACAACTTCAGTACAGCTCTAACCAACCCTTGTATTCCTGAGGCATAAGTTTTTGCTGTATAGCTTTTTTAATTCCCAGAAGTGACTGCAAGTGAGAGCAAAAGCATTTCTATATGCTCTCAAAACACCTCATGTTTGCCCTATATGTAATATTCACAGTCATAATGAAAAGGATAGCCATACCTCCTGTATTAAACTGCCCAACTTCTTCACCAAGCATTTGAAAGCAAAGGCTGTTGTTAACTCCCTGGTCCTTTGTACAGAGTCTGAAATAATTGAAGCAATAACGTTTCCTGGTTTAATTCATGTTTAAAAGAAAAACCACTTGCAGAGTGCCATTCTTCCTGTTGACTGGGACCAAAGCTTTAGCAAGTCAGTCAGCTTTTCCTCCTCATTGTCACCAGACACAGGTGCCACCCTACAGATCCAGAGGAGCAGAGCTGGAGTGTGAACATGCAGGATACAGACTGTCATTGAGCACATGGGATCAGTACAGCTTTCCTGAGGCACTGAGGAGCTGGTGAAGGACCCAGCAAATTTTCAGCTCTAAAATCTTAACACATTGAATATATCCACAGTCATTACAAAACAGGTACCACAGACACTTGTCTATTACAGAAACAACTTTCTGGCTCTCCAAGTCCCTGCATGTGAGTCTGGCCAGCACTCCGTTTGTCAGGGCCTTAATTCTCATCGGCACCTCCTGTCACAACCTATCAAGGACTCCCTACTATTTAATTAGACTATCCATAATACAGATGAGCTAAAATGTATGTGAACCTTGTGACCCGTAACAAAGGCAGTAATTCTACAGTACAGATAAGTACCCACAGATCCTTTTAAATGTAATTACTGTTCTAAGACAAAAATCAGAAAATTAAACCAAAAATAGGCAAGACATGCAACAATTAATCATAGCAATAAACACTGTTATTATGAACATTTAAAAGGTATTTGAGACAACAGGTGCAACAAATTTTAACTTCTGTTTAAAAATGGATCTGAGTAACTCAGACACTGTGGAATCATGAACTGCTTTTTGGCAATGTTTTAGGGGCAGGAACTGAAAATAATTGTTATAAAAACACTGCTGTAAACATTTCCAGTGTGATGCTCTCCAAGAAACATGCAAGTAGAGTTACTGAAAAAACAACCTAACAACTGCTGGAGCACACAGTGCTTACAAATATTTACTCTGCATAAGAATCAAGTGTTGCTTACATATGCTCATAAAAATTACAATGACGGCAATAAATTCACTGTTACTTTTCAGACTAATGACATTCAACAACCATTACAGATGAAAAAAACAGAGAAAAAAAGCACACTGTTCAAGTTACTTTTCTGTTCCATAATATTGGAATCAGCTAATTCTTTTGCTTTCCTTAACCTAGCTACTTTTGGGGCTGGCTTTTTTCCCCATTTGATTCCATGCTCTGCATGGAAATTGAATAAACTTTGAAAAACACAAAAGCATGATTTTAAAAAAGCACCATACTGACAGCAAAACCTGGTTCCATGTGTATTTCACAAACTATACAAGAGTTATTTTAAACTAGACACATTTCAAAATGGTCAGTGTTGTTTACAACAGACCAATGTTTTGTTTAAAGACCACAGAAATCATAAGAATGTTAGGTAAAAGTATTTATGCCCACAAAGTCAGCAACACCCTTAAATTTATCCAAGCAACTCTCTAAAATTATTAACTTCTCTTCTAAATCCACCACAACGCCAAATTTGATGAGGTCAGGTGTGTGCCCTGTAGCATTTTAAAAATCACTTTTTTATTGCTAACAAATTTTACGATAAACAAATTCTTAATAATAAATTATGCTGTAAATTTATATGAACTATTTTGATTTCATTATGTCAACTTCTGTATAAGAAGCTCGACCCAACACCAGGAAGAAAGAACATAGCTGATACTTCCAACATGGATCCTTCTTCTCCACACCCCCCACACCCCCCAAGTTTACAAAAGTTTCCATATAAATAGTTTAAAAGGCAACCAACATCAATGAAGCATTCCTTATTAAAGAAGACATACATCAAGATGCAGCTTTTAGGGTTTTTGTCTCAGAGTAAGCTTGTTATAATGTGTGCAGTATGTGTAAAAGATACTTTGACATTTGGCACATTTTATATCAAGTCCTCTTTTGAAAATCACATTGGATCAGAAAAATGTAACGCGATACCAGCTTAACAGGAGTTTTGCACTTACCAGAATTATGGCAGTAGTCCATATACTGTGGAATTTGGATTGTAAAGGCTACCAAATCTGGAGCTAAAAGAGATTCTGGCTTTCTGCTCTCATTGAGCCATTTACTGCTGTGTAAGTCTCTGGTGTCAGAAGGTCCTTGAATTAAAGGAATCAGCTTCTCTTTTCCACCATCACCTAAGATAAAGATTAGACTTTTCACACCTTGTAGTATAATAAGATAAATTTTCAACACATAAACATTCACTAGCCCAAAGAGAACAGCTATTAACATGGTGAGTACAGAATTAAAACAAGAAATAGAAAGTGCAGTATCATAAACTACTGAATGACTTACTTAATGTCTACCCTGTAAATGCCTTGACATCCAGGAGGATTTCAAATAAAGTTATCAATTCCCTTTAAAATAGTAATTTCCCTCCCAGTTTTATAAAATAATCTGTTTAAATAATACCATGAACTTGATTTAAATACACTAAATTTTTAATGTTCTTGACATTAGGTGCCTTTAAGTAAGAAGGCATCATAGACCTTGATAAATCCCTGCATGCTCTTCCAGAAAAATTCTATTAAAGAAATAAAAAACCTGTATCTCACAGAGCCCTCAAAAACTTCACAAGCAAAATACATATTTGTGGCCTTAATGGAAAATAAGACATTAAACAATCAACATCAAAATAATCTTAAGAATAAAAAAAGGTGTAACTGTTCTGTGGTTTTCCCGTTTCTTGAGTGCTTTTAGATTAATATTTGCCTCAGCAGAACAAAAAAAGAAAAATATTTATTTTTTGTTTTAAATGTAAAAATTGACAATACTGAGGCAAGGCTGGATCATCGTGACATACTTAACAAAAAACCCTCTCTGATTCATAGGAACAATGAGTAAATTCTTGTTTCAGTAACTCTCCTTGTAAAAAGCAAGGCC
>JAWWLZ010000082.1:130174686-130194359 GCA_035041345.1 Poliocrania exsul | reverse complement strand
GCTTGGACAGTGACAGTGAAGTCCTCGGGACTGTCACAGCACCCGGTACTAACCGGGGCTGACCCTGCTGAGCATCCCAGATGTGACGGGATGGGATGGCAGGGAGGCTTGAACTGCCAGGGGACTGTCTCCAAAGAGACTGGAACTCAGGACCTTGGGATTCAGAGTCCAGAGTGCTCTCCTTTACACCATGGGATCACCCTTAGGTGATTATTAATATTTATTTAAACTACTATTATGTACTATTATGTACTAACAGCTCTGCCTTAGCAACCTGAGGGAAGAATGGCAGCAGCTCAGACCTGTGTGCCAAAGTGAGGCCACAGAGCAGCAGCAGCTGGTCCTGGGCATCCCCCACATCAGGGCAGGCCTGGGCAACACGGACAGTCACAAACCCCTCAGCCATGGGCAACCTCGACCTCATTCCACACTGCCAGACTTCTCCCACCCCACCACTGGACTGTGGCTCCTTTTCATCTAAATAGTCAACATTTAGAAAAGGAATACTGCCTTCCATCTTTAAACATATACAACATTGCAAATAGCTCTAAAATCTTGATGTGGAAAGCATAGTTTGGGGCAACTTAATATTAACTTCATTACTGCTAACAATCAGGCAACGAAAATTCTAAGCATACCTAACTGAAGCTATCATTTTAGATTTTGCAATATGACACTGTTCAGGACACAGGATTAAAGTGGCTTTAGTGCCACTGTTCTGCTTCTAAACAGAGGTTCAAAAAAAAGAAAACGATCAATTCTGCTTTCTGCACAACTCAAAAGCTGAATTTCAGATATTGCTGTATCGTTCAAGAAAAATGGTAGATGTTCAAATTGATGTGCTAAAGTAATTTTTGTTTTCCATGAAAATGCAAAAAAAACTATTAGAATCTGGACTTCTAACTCTCGAAAAGCATGTCCTATCAATCGTCATACCTATGGGTTGTCAGTGCTAAAAGTGACTTGGATGTAAATGTTTCCAGAATACAGACAAATAAGGACATGAGAAACTTTCACCATGAAGTATTTGAAGTAAGATCCTGAAAAAGACAAAGACTGACAGATGGACAGAGGTCACAGTGTCCACCTCCAGTAACACAGCCTTTAGCTGTAAGCATGCACTCACAATTGGTTGTTTCCATCTCTGTTGTACAAGCCTTCTCTCCCTTTCAAATACAGTCATTTTGCTGCACCTGAGGGTAAATAGTACCTCATGCAAAATGTCAACATGTAAAGTATATTAAAAGATTTTTTCTCATTAATGTATGTTAATATGATCACAAAAAACCTGAACTGCATTTTCTATCAAGTCTAGTTCGACTTTAATTGGGTTATCTTCAAACACATTAAGCCTAAGTTGCAATATATCTTAGGCTCTGAAACGTAGCCTTCATTTTACAAGCCTTATTTTAGTAAAAAGGAAGTAGCACCTGAAGAAAACTTTCCAGGAGAGCAAATTGTAGGATACAAGAACAAATTCTTAGATGAACCCTAAGCTAAGATTCATCCTGGATCTTACCTCCTGTTGCAACGGTGGAGCTCCTTTCTCTAAGACATACCTACTCAAATAAGCTATTTGGCAACTATAAAACTAATAAAGGTTTCCTATTAGTTTGTACTGCCCTTAAAAAGCCTCATTCACCACCACAAATGCAAACCTAACAGTGCTATGGCACATACCTACTATGCAAAAGGCAAGAAATGCCAGATCTCACCTGGACCTACACATGACTGGGAGCTTCCCTGTAGCACACATGACACCTGGTCAGCTGTTTGCTGTCAAACAGGTTATCCAATGGCTGAAACCTGTCACAAGCTCAGTTGGAGATACAGATATAGGTAGGACAACACAGTTATGGACCAGGAAAAGTTAACAAGTTGAAGGTTCTAGAGGATGGGCTGTAATCTTTTAAGAAGTACATAAACAGCAAAGGTTCATAAAAATTCAAAAGAAGGGCAGATGTGTTCACTAACAGTATTATAAAGAACATCTAAGGTGCAATCATTAACAGTTAATTTCCTGAGATGCTAGGGATGGTGGGAGAAGCAAAAGAGAACGTGAACATCCTTCACTTGGGAAGTGAAGAAAGGCAGCAGTTGCATGGTTTAACGACAGACAAGAGAGGTTGCTGCTTCAACCACAGTAAAGGAGTATGCAATGACAGGAAGATAGTAATTCAGACAGGTTAGGCAAGTAAAATATAATAGAGATTACATGGAAAGATTAAAATACAGTTTATTAATATTATCTTGAACAATCTTCCCATGGTTCTCCTTCTCAGAGAGTACATGCTGCTGTAAAAAAAATAGAAAGATCTGAGGATGCCCCTTTAAATGTTGTTTTCCATGCACACAGATGACAAGATTTCATTTTCTTCAAAGAAGAGTTTTGTTTCCAGTTGGAGTATTGCCCTTACTCAGTCACAGCTTTCTGTATCACATTGCATTTCTTTTTATCAATGTGCTCCTCCTGACAATTTAAATATAGATTGTTTAGGATATACACTTAAAAATACAGTGCTCTGAGTTTAACAAACATGTTTATATTTTCTTTTAAACAGTCTATGCAACTACTGAGAACTTAAAGAAAAATAGTATATTTAGTGTCTGGAATAGTGGTTTCTTACACCAGGAGGATATTAACCTTTAATCCTTGAAATCATTAAAGAAATGTTTGTAGAAATATTTTTAGCCTCTTTATCTGGTCAAAGTACTGGAAGTTAAGTCGTGTCTGTACAAACCAATCATTTCACCAGCAGTTTTATATTTCTTTAAAGCCTCATATAAAAAGCACCTGCTTAAAGTGAGTAATGGAGTTTTATATTCATTGCACTTAGGAACAGCGTATGTAACCTATTCCGTTTTCCTCCCTTGTGGAATATATTTCAGCTTATATTGCACAGCACATTACCGATGTGTATAAAGACTCTCTGATCAGCAATTTGGACTGCAGACAGCAACCTGCATGAGTACACTTTTTTCTCCCCTTCTTAAATACAGTATCCACTTGATTCACCAACCCAAATTAAAACCATCCTTTAAAGATGATGATCTCACCTTCACAGTGAATACACTAAGCCCATGCATGGAACACCATAACAGTATCAGGCTACAATCTGCAGTGTACACCCTGCACAACCAGCAAGCAATACACACGCTGTCAGCATTATAAAGACAGAAGCAAGTATACAATCTTTCCTGGCCAAAGCAGAGAAAATCTCCATTAGTGTGATTAATCTTTGAAATGCTAAAAATCTTACTGTCTATAATGAAAAAAGAGAAGGAAATCAAAATGCAGAGAGTCCTGTAACACAACACATATTAAAGACAAAATTTAATCCTGTAATTTGCATTTGGCAAAAAAAAAAAAAAAAGAATGCAAAAGGGTACTTCCTTCCTAGAGCTTATTAAAGCACATCCTTGTGACACCTTTGTAGTTGAGAAATTTAAGAAATTCTTAAATTCAGCCTCATCATAAGGTTTTCCTGAAGAATTTAGTACTGTATTTTAATAATAGTATGAACTCGCAATAGTCTAACAACAGTTGTCTTCAGCTACATCAGCATTCATATTGTATTCAAGTTTGTAATACAGGCATCACTGTAACAAAAAGAACACTATTTTTTTCATTAAAAAAGCAACAGTGGTTTTGAAATACAACTTAAATAATTTTTGTAAAGATTTTTTCAAAATTAACCAAAATCATACAATTGTATTCATGAATCCATTGTAACGTGTATTACTATATTACACACAGAAGACACATTGATTTCCATGTATTTCAAAGTGTTCTCAGCACTGATTTATCCCCTATGCACAGAGTCACATTTTCACAAAAACAGATGCTACGTTAAAGTAATTTACTCTTTGCATCTTCTTCCATCCACATATCTCTATGCTGATAAGTTTGAACTAACATGGAAAACAAATTTGCCAGAACAACTTAAATTAGGCACAGAATTACCCGTCAATATTATTGCACGTAAGTACTTACTCACTGAACTAAACAGGAAGAAGGGCTACATTACATTAGCTTGATTAGTACCTCATGGAAGGCTGCACAAGTTTTGAGGTCAAGGCAAGTTTACAGAGCCCATGAGCAGTGGAAGAATAGATATTCTGTAGTCACACATCTCAGGTAATATCTATGAGTGGGGAAGTACAAGTTTTCTAACTTACTCTAATTAGGTTAGCACTACAGTAAGCTTGTTTGTTACAAATTTTAACTGTCATATACGTAGTACAGTAAATCTTGATAAATCTACCCAATACTAAAAGAGCTGAAGAAAAGAAGACTTCAAAGTTAAAATTAAATCTTGGTAAACCTTCACAGTATCTTAGAATGATAACCAAGGGACATGTGGAAAAGGGAAAAAAAAAAGGCAACTTTTTAATACCTGGAAACAATACTACAAGCTTACTCTTTCTACAATGTTGTTTCTTTTACAATTAGACACCCTTAGCATAATTTTAAATCTGTATTAAATGTCCTTCTGGCATCATAGTTCAGCTTAGTTTTTAAAAAGGAGGGCTGTATGAATACCAGTTGCATGCTTTTCAACAGAAGGATGTAAACTTATTTAGTGATCTGTTTTTCTCTTTCATCTTATCTCTAGTTTCTGTGTAGATTTATAATGCTCATTGTTTCCAATTTTAACAAATCACCTAATGGCAGAAAGGAAAATATGTTAACCCTGGAATTATTTGCAGTTGTAGAAATCCTTTTTGTCTGGCTCATGCAAGGCCTGCAATCTGTTTTAAACACAGATTGTCTGTCTTTTGTCTGACAGCCACCAAGCTGCACAAATTACTTTCTGCCTGTTCACCTGTTTGCAGCTGTGTCTGTAAGCTAAGGATTCTGTAGTTTGACTTGAGCAACCATGCCAGGATTGATGACATGTGCTGCTGATAAACTGAGCAATTTGAAGAAATTACTGGCTAAACTTATTGAAAGACATCTGTGCATGGGCTGAGAACTAGAAGCCTTCAATTGTGTGTTTGCAACCTGCAGTGGCGGCAATCTGTTTGAAGTGATCTCCTTCTGTAAGAGAGCTGGCCCTGCCACAAAACAACTGAACCATCTTTGCACCAGAATTCTGCTTTTTTGGTCTTAAATATACTTCCTAAACAGGGGATATAACAACAATTAAGACTTTCTGCATTTGTCTAGCAGAAGTAACTTCTTTTGAAGTGTCTCCATTTTTCCCTCAGATTTTGCATTCTGTGTTACTTCCCAGCCCTCTCTGCTCTAAAGACAAGTTCTCAGCAGCTAATGGTAGTTTGAGGACCTCACTGGCACACTTACTATGTTAGCCAAGATGACAGACGTGCCTCTGCAGGATTATGGGGCACAGCTCAATTCTTCCTTCCACTTGCAGTACATTACCTCTTCAGCTAACTAGTATTAATGCCTGACATCTCTGCTCTAAAATTCGGTATCAAAAAACTGCATTTCTGAACCATGTGAACATGGATAATGTTTGAGCTTCTGGGGGATACTTGCAGATGTTCACTTACAGCACAAGAAGCCCAAGACTGATCTCTCAGGGTGAGCATGTGCATGCATATGTGTGTATGTATGAAATTCTTCGGGTTTAAAAAAGTTCCACCAGCCTGGTGAGCTGTGTGTGATGGCCAGTCATTTCCAAGCTGTGCATTATATTTAGCAAAATAAATTCCTAAGTCCTTTGGGACACATTCTACAGCGATATGCTTCAGTGTTGCTCCCACTTCCTTTGCTCTTACACATTTAGTATAAATGTGTTTCAAGGATACACTGTGACGCAGTAAGCCTCAGCAGAATTCTACACATTTTCAAATGTTTCAGTAGCCCAGAACAAACAACAAATTAAAAACATTACTAAAATTGTGTCATAGAGTAATGAGAAAAAAATTAATTGAAGGAAGAGTATATTAAGTCTAAAAAAAGTAACTGTTTAGAGAATTTCCACAGCATGTAGTCAGAAGCACAGAAATTGTCCACTTTCACATCTGCACATTAACCCTCTCTCCCCTAAGCTCTCATTTTAAGCATTTAAAAAGGATGAAGTATGCAGGACTTAAGTACCCAAAAGAAACTGTTCATTTCACTTTATTGTCTTTGCAGCTACTTCATACCAAAAGTCAAGGTACCAAGGAGAATGATTAATCAGGACTTGTATCTCTGTGCTGTTTGTTAGTTTTAGCAAATGAAATTAGTACTTCTATTTTAATTTCTTTAGTATTTGAAAGCATCTTTCCAAACAAGGTCTACTAACAATGACAACAATTTTCAAAACACGTATTATATTTGATGAAAAATTATCACTGTGCTCGAACACATTAGAAAATAAGAAAGCAAGGCTTTCAAGTTAAGTAGTATATAAACTGGGCTTTCCCACCTCAGAACCCATAAACTGGATTCACCACAGAGCTGAAGCAACTTCCTGGGAAAAAAGAATATACAGCATAGTGTATACGCGTACAATAAATCAAGCCCTGATTATGTGCAGCTAATAACTATACATCACTAATAATAAAACCCTTAAGATACCATGCTTCAGCAGATACCTAAGTAAATACAGCACATTTTATCTTTAGTGTCTATGCATATTGTGAGTTTGAGCATTTTTAATGTCAGCTTTTATTTTAAAAGAGCTAAGTCGTGAGAACATTCTTATGTACCACTTCATAACTCTGACACCAAGTATGTATAAAAAGATTAGCCTTTATTTGGTATAAAATCAGTTGGCAGTTTTACATCTGTGCAATGCAACATAAATACCCCAGCTGGCATCTCAAGCTCACACACATATGGACTTCAAAACAGAAACTTCCTTATTTGCAGCACTGCCAGGGTAATTTTGTATACTCTGCATACTACAGCTATTTGTCAGGCCCCTGCAGGTGTGCACTGCACATAAACACACAGCTGTAGTCCAGCAAGCCAAGTGTTCCATCAAACACATAAAGGGAGACCTCAGCAGCTGGATTAGTCATCCCTGCAACAGGTCCAGGGAGAACAATATGGGTTAGTATTTTTGGAAAAGCATGGATGGTAAATTTATGATTATGCTGGCCTTACCAAATAACTGCTGGATTGTGTCATTTTTATGCAATGTCTACTTATTAAAGTTTTTGTTAGAATGGCTGGAACAGACTGAATATTTTTTAGTTTTTAATATAAACAAGAAGGTAGTTTATGTATAAAATAGTTTATTAAGTGCAAAATGTTAAAAGGTTTTCATGCTAGTGGTTGGTTTTTGACAGATGTTACAATTATTTGCATTGGCTTTAACAGACAAATCGCTGGAATCAATTATAGTTAGTATATCAAAGTTCCTTACTAGTTATATATTATGCTTTATCACATTTACTATAACTACATAGGATTTTTCTATCTCTATTTTTTGCTCTAACTGCTTAGATCACAGGTGAATTCCTAAAACCACTCGATAAAGAGAAGTGTAGAACACTTTACTGTTATTAACTTGCTTATTTAAACTATGATTTTAATAAATTTAAAAAACCAACTAAAACTACTCAGCACTGTTTAGAAGACACCAGCATCCACAGAATTTCATGGTGGCCATACAGATGTTAAAAGTATTTTAATCAACCAGAAAAAGCAGTAAAACTAATTTTACGCAAGTTTTCTTCATATGTTAAAAGCAAGAATAGAATGAGTAAGAAAATTAATAAAACTTTTAAAATAATTTGCCACCTATTTATCCAGAATTTCCACTGTATGGTACATATTTCAGCATTTTAAAATTACTTCAGAGAAGATGAGAAACTGAACACTATCAGGACTAATTCGAGATGCATTTCATCCATTAAACTTTGAGTTCAGACATGCAGGCACCTGCACTTGCTTCTCTTTGGTGTTTGTTTAGAAACATAAAAACTTACCACCTTTTCTGCAGATGACACATTTACACACTGCAACAGCTCTGGTAGATTTCATGTGCTGGGAGGAAGCCGCCAATCCAGTAACTGGGCACAGTGGACATTCACCAGCACTGAGAGCATAACCATGTTTTGCCCTGCATGCAGCAGCACTTGGCAGCACCTGGGAACACCAGGAGCAGGAATCCATCCCCAACTGCCACTGCTTCATTAAGGTAATTGCATCATTTCACGAAAGAAGAGAAGGGGCTTCCTAAGGGGCACTTTCCTGAACATGACCTAATGACATTTCAAGACCGTGCATGTGTCATCCACCAGGAGTATCACTACTGGTGGCTCAGAAAGGTACATGAAGGTTATGGCAATATTATGGTAACGTAAGATCTAATCACTATAATCACTGAGAAGTAACTAACGATCACATAGTCATTTCCTCATGTCATATGCTGGTTTTTTTAAGCCAAACGGGTTGTAGTAAATGCTGAAAAGGCACTCGTGGCACCAGATAGAGATGAACAGTGGTCATCCATTCTCAGTATAAAAGCCACTAAAACATGTGGCTCCCAAAATCACAAACACTTCAAAACAAAAAATGGTTATTTAGATATAGGGTAAATGGAAAAGCAAAGTTAATTATTCCTTTTTCTGAAAACAACTATCTTTCTGAATCATAAGAGAAAATTTGTAATTACAGGGATACATATTTTGCACCCTTCTTGGATCAACAGGCTACAAAATATCAAAGATTTAACCATGGAATTACTCGTCTGGTAAACTGAGGACAGAGTCCGTATCAAAGACACAATAATAAATGGAATATGACAGAACAGCCTGATGGTTTCCAGGCAGTTTTCAAGATTTAATGGCATATTATACCACTGATGAACAAAACTCAAAGGAGCAATAAATGTTTTATTAAGAGCCTCTGATAATGAGTCAACCCCATTTCAGAAAAAATCCTAAAATACCTTTCTTAAAAAACAGCTAAAGATGATCACAGTATTATAGAGCAAAATAATGTGATGCCCATAAAGCAAAACTGTGCCTTTCCAAAAAGGTGACTTCTCAGACATCTTTAAGAAAGTGTTTGTTTGAATATTACAAAAAAAAAATTAAAAGAGTGATTAATGGTTGTAACTGTTAAAATTATGTAATAAACTATAATTATGTAAAAAACTATAGGAAAATATGAATCTTAGAGGGAAAGAGCAAAGAGAAGGACAAGGAGCATTGGTTTTCCCTGGGTGTTACAGTTATACAACGTTATAAATTGATCTATCAACCAGAAACGTATTTTCATCCTGGTTTTGGCAGGTATTTCCTTCCTGACTTCAAGAAAAAAAAAAGAATCCAACTTCAGGGCATTAATCTCTCTAAAGAAATATAAGGTCTTACAGGGACATCTATTCATTAGATAGGCGAAGATTCAAGTTTTGTAATAATTTTATTCATATTATACATATTAATCACTACACAACTATCACAGAACTATTACAGTGTTATACATGTAGATCTAAAGTATATTTTCTGATTGTAGACCAGGACAACCTTCTGGATTAGCTGCTGGTCACAATGACTGCTGTGCTATCCATCAGTCTCAGGGCTGCCCAGCTGCTCAGACTCAGCCTTTCCAGAAGCAAAAGCTTCAATAGCACCCATGAAAATGATGGACCCAGTCATGAGTTCCAACAGTACCACTGCATTTGGGTACTACAAATGCCTGTGCACAGGTGTCCATTAGGGAGGGCAGGGGTGGAATATGTTAGTAAGTGACAGAAGGCAAGGAAAGCCCTGAATACTACCATAGTAGGGCTCTGCAAAAGGCAAAGCCCTGTAGAAGCCAAGAGAAAATCAGGACCTACCTCCCTGAGCAGACTAAACATGGAACTTGGCTTAGCCTTGTTGTAGGTATGGATTTGAATCTGGTCTGAGCTCTCTGAGATAACCCCTTCCAATTAAAAAAAATGAATTAAAAAATCTGGGCACATCATAATGCAACTTTCCCTTAGGCTGTTCTCATATCCTGAGGAACTGCATTCCACTACAACTAAAACAAGCCACAGACCCTCTTCTTTGTCAAGAGATGTCAGACAAGCAACCACTTTCAACACGAGGTTCTTTACAGGAAGAAAAGTCAACTTATTTGAGCTAACTGATAGGGTCTCATAATGCAAGATGTGTCTACACAGCTAGATGACAGGGATAACTGTATTTTGTTTTGCCTACACAAGTCAAATCACATTTACAATGTCTTCAAAATCAAGTCATTTACACATTTGTTTTCTTTTAATTTAAAACTCAGATTCAAAAATTTGCCTGCCTTAGCTGGCAGGGATTTCAGGCACAGTTATATTATGTGTATCTTAATCAGATCTTGCCTAAGACTGTATCAAACCCTTTCAGAACAAATCAAATGAAAGAATCTAGGACAGTAATGTCATTGCTAAACTTCATTTTCTGCTACAGATAGTATGCCATTGTTTTACATTAAATTAATAAAAGTTAAAGCACATAAGAGCCCCACTTGGGAACTATTCAAGAATATAGAATATGCACTGCTGAGTAAGAGCATTTCATGCCTCCCAAATTTTTATGCATTCATTGCACAAGACAGTCCTACACAATGTTAAGTCAGCAGACCTTAATAATTTAGTGTCGTCTATACATCTTTCCTATTGCAGGAAAACTAAAAGTTATTGCTCAAACTGCAACAACAGAAAATGCTCACAGTTAATCCATTGATACTACATATTAAAGAAGAGAATAATAAACAATTACTGCAAGGATACAACGGTTGCCTAAATTAAAGTTTGAGACTCAGCAGTGACTTAAATTTTAGAATCCACCATCACTAATATTAGTGTTCTGCAAGAAGCAAAAGAAAATATTGTTCCAGTTCAAAAAGTCTGTAACAGAAACAGGAATGCGATGCAGAGATACATTCCATTTACAAAAATGGATACAAATGCAGAAGCAGTAAAAAAAGTTTGTAGTACAAAGAAACATGGGGAAAAACTGCAAAGGTTCTGTAACTTTCAACTTCATTTTAGTTAAATCTTAACCTGGTAAATGTTACAATTGAAGAGTCACCCTGCATCTTAAAATGAATATTGACTGCATCGCCAGAACATTTTAGAAACCTGGTAATACCCAAATTGATAAAGAACTTCCTATATTGAGAACTACACTACCATTGCCCAAACAGCTGAAGCAACACTATCAAACTGTAACCAAATCCAGACCCCTTGGGGCATCACACAGACTGTGCTTGCTTCTCCCTCCATTCCTACCTCCACCTTCCCCCCCCACCATTTTTCTTAAAATACAAGCTATTTTATAGGGTGACTGTAATATGATACTATGATCATTGCTGATTGCAGTTAGAAACAGACCCTTCTAATCCAGCTGCTCTCCACTTCAACAAATGCCATTTAAAAGCTACTTCATAAAAACATTATTGCTTCATACTTAAAAGACATTAAGTCAAGATTTTGGAAATTCCATTCACTTGATTGTATCAGCAAGTGCACTATATGTTAGATTTATCATTAAACAAAATCCATGAGAACTGTTTTCCAGACTTCAGTTAATGCTCTTATGACACATTTGGCCAATGAAAAGGGATGAAAACCAGTAGTGCTTTGAAGCAATAGCCAGTGAATGCCGCTGTGGTTTACCAAAAGTGGGATGCACAACATATTAGACCACAGTTAATGAAATTAAACAATTTCTTATGTTTTTTAAATGTGTGCTGTATTACTTGCTTGGAAACTACACAACTGCTTCAGTTTTGAGATTTTACTTTTTTTGTAGTAAATTGTATCTCTTACATCTACTGGTAATTAAATCAGTAAGCAACTACCACAGTTATGTATTTTACACTATTTAAGGCAAAATAACTGAATCAATAAACTGCGTGTTCTTTTTTGTTTCCACATAAAATTGAAGTTCTAACTTTATGTTCCTTACTCAAAGAGATCCAGGGAAAAGATTATTGTGAGGAAAAATAGGATAAAGTACTTGCATGCTATGTACTTGTATAAGATGTGCATTGATAAGTAGTTTCCTTCCATAACACGCCCATGAAATGTGGATTTAATGTAATGCTTTCTTGACAGAAAAAAATACTTCTGGCAGATATTTTTGCACCATAGATTTCTAAAGCTTTAACTCCAGCCTTCAAGTACAACTTCTTCAAAGAAGTGAAGTGCCTTATTTATGAAAATAAAACACTATTTGTCCTCTATTGTTCTTAAGTCTTAAAAAAACCCAAACAGATAATTAATCTTCAAAATCCATTTACATCTCTAGCAGTTTTAAGTATTCACAAACTACGGTTAAAGCCCAGCTAAATTAAATCCTTAAAGATGACTACATGTCTCTATTATATAACAATACACTATGACAATACACTGCATATTCTCTTATTTACATCAATAAAACTCTGAAAGATAGTATTTTTCCTTGGAATTTAAGACAGAGCTTACAGACAAAAATTAATTTCTTTCTAGCAGTCTAACCAGCTGTTGTCTCAAGCTAAGAACTCGATTCTCCTAAGTCCTTCAAACTTTCCAAACGCAACTCTTCACACACTGTATTGTACCAAGTTAATTTATGACTATGCAATGTTAACTAATAAACTTTTTCAGTTACCATGATTAGTTAAAAGTAAACTGAGGGACAGTCATTTTTACATTGCATCACTTTAAGAAGCCACTACTATTCATCCCAAGGAACTATCATGCCACAGTTTTGCTACTTATAATTATCAGCGGAGTGAGAAGATTTATATGTGAGCTCTTAGTCACAAAAGAGCAGCAAAAACAATCTGTAAGAGAAAGGCAAATGGCAACAGCCCCTCTACTAGCCCAAATCAGAAGCGCTACTGTCTTCTTTTTCCTACTGAGAAACATTTCATTAAATATTTGGAAAAACAGTGATATAAAAATTAGAACTCCAATACTGGAGGGTGGGGTAGGGGAGTGGGGAAATAAAGATATGGGAATTTCCATTATCGGGACTTTTTTCAGACCAATCACTATTTAAAACTCAACAGTGAAGCTCTCAATGAAATTTCCAATATTTAATTTATAATTTCCACATATATTAAAACAGAAGTCTCCTAAAGTGAAATGAGATTATTGTGCTTAACAGAAAACTGTCCTTATTAGCAGAAGTGTTGAATAACATGGCCTTTAACACAAGTTACACTGCACACCAAAGTGGCAGCAAACTTCAGAACTCATAGCCTCATTTCCATAATCATTTTCAGATGCCTAGATTGCATTAAATACAGTACCATCTTAAAAATGAAAAGCAGACATTCCTTTGAAAATTAATTCAATATTTAGCATGTCAGATTCAAAAAATATCTCCTCCTTTTATAATGCAGAAAACTTGGAACATAATAAATACTATAAGGATGTTTGTTATTTTATTGGCCTTAATTTTGTCCTACAAGCACAAGCATACACTACAGTTGTGGAAAGATGGCATTCAGGTCTAGGAAACTGTATCATAAGACTGTAAGCCATAAATCTTTCTCTGAAAATAAACATACTCAGAATGTTAGGAAAAAAATCCAACATGGAATCTTCTTTATCATGCATTTTCACAGATCTCACATTAACTATTCCTGCTCAACAGTCTCTAGCCACTTCTCAGAAAGAAACACACACATCAGAACATTTCTCCTTATTGGATTATTTTCCCAAAAAGAAATATTCAAGCCTCCATTTCATGGATATTCCTATCTTAAATTCGGCCTGCCCTGCGGAAGCCAGAGCTAAGGGGTCCATGCAGGAACGCTAATTAGGAATTGCTGGGAACATTGATTCTCTCCATGCCAGCTTTTGAAGAGGATCAAACCCTTCCCTACAGTCTCTATCTGGGTTATCCACATTCAAGTTAATTCAGCTCTGAGGGCAATTGCTTATGGAACAAAACTAAAATGACTCCATCTGTAACAGTGCTCATTTGTAGTTATTACTTCCAGAGACAAGTCTGTGGTTGTTCTCATCATGGCTAATTGAGCTCAACTATTAAACCCTTCACTGTGAAGAACTTGATTATCTCTTTTGGATAAACAGGATTTCTTGGGAGCATCACTAAAGAATTAGTAAAGGCAAGTAGAGCTAAGTGACATCCTCCCCGAAGATCATACTACAAGATTTGGTAAATTAGGCTTTAAACTGCATCTTCCTTCAGGACTTTCCATTATGCTACTGCAACATACAGGAACAGAAATTATTTTTTCAGTGCTAAGAAGCCTCTACTCTGCAAATACATAATAAACCACAATAGTGAAATTTCAAATTACATCCATGCTTCAAAGAACATGTATATAAGCATGGGAGCAAGGGAGAAACCCTTTCTAAGTTCAACTATAGAATCAATAATATATTCCAAAGTGAAGCTTCTCCATTTACATCACAGTGCATTCGCTACCTCTTGGAGTGAATACACAGCATATGATAAAACGTAGTTCCCAGGACTTCAGACAACGTCAATAAATACAGGAAATAAATTTTTTCAACACACCAACCAGAATGCATAATTAATAATCAGACATATGTTTCAAATTAATTCCCAGAGGAAACAGTAACTAATAAACTTTTCACAGAGTACACAGAAGCAATGACTAGACCGGCAAGATGAAATGGCTACTGATATTGAGTACAGTAACTTCCAATAGGCTTCATTCTGTCACGGGAAACTACACATCTGCCCTTACATCCACAGGGGCAAAGATCTGGATTATCTTGCCAACCCCAAATAATTCACTGCTACAGGAGACAACACACAAAAGACAGACCACACAAAAGGCATAAACTATTTACAACAGGATATCAAAGAAAGAGAAGACGTTAACATGACTTGTGCAAGTCAATTTAGCCCATAACAGTGATCTGAATTATAAAAAAAAAAAGTAAAGGTATCTAACACAGGTGGCAAAGCCACCCTAAGGAGACATATTACCCTAATACTTCCTCAAATGTGTTTGAATCTTAAGGGAGTATGTCCATACTGATACGGACACATAAATGCAATGTGTAAAATAAAAGAAAACGAGACAGATTTCTTTTTTTTTTAAATTTCTTCTGCTAATCATGTCATCACTGTAGGGTAAGACCAAAGAAGGATTATTCCTGATCTTGCTGATGATCAAATTTTGTTTGTCCAGAAGACAATTCTAATGTTAAAAACAGAGGCTGCTGAAGGACTGTTGTTAACCACAAATAATCTTGTTAACCAAGTTGCCAGGCATGACAGTTCTTACTAAAAACATTATAACTGGGTTTATACCATGGATAATATTAATGCTTAGAACAGTCTGGATACAAATAGTTTTCCTTGCACTGCACACCCCTGCAGCTATACAGAGGCTGCTTCACAACTCTACAATGGCAGGATCACTTTGTAAACACAATCTCTATATGTACCTTCCTACAATAAAAAAAAAAAAATCTATGTTCTCCACTCCTACTTTCAATTTCTCCTTTACATCTCCAAAACAGGTGACAACCCTTCACTGTTATTTTCCCCTCTAAGGCCAGAAAAAAAAACAGGTGAGTTTTTTACAACTGAGTATCTGCAGAAATCTCACTACAGAAGAGTGGATAAGTAGTGACAACTTCTGAAGTGACCACCAAACAGGAATAGTATAGAAAAGAAATTAAAACTTTGCTTTACAAAAAGTTACTCACTCCTTCAAAACCGAGGGACTAAATCCCACCTACACACTGACTGCAGTTACCTGCTTTGTAAATTTTCAATGTAGGGATTTTAATTAAAAAAATTCAGCTGTTTTATCTCTAAGAGTAACGCACGAAGTATTTTTGGCACAATGCTACACGTTACAGCACAGCAGAACATAGAATTTCATCAACTTTGACATACTTTTGAGACAGTATGGACTTTCATCCAGGGCAAACAATAAGAAGTTCATGTTAATTTTTACACTAACCACATAAAGAATATAAAGGATCTTAACCTGCAAGACTGTCCCTCTCTTGGAACTTAAAAGAAGCTGATGCATTAAAAATGAGCTTGAGATTGCTGGAGAGGGTGATACCAAGATCAGCTTATAAATTCATGCAGCTTTGAGGCATTCTCCCTTGGGGCAATGCTATCATCCCCCCTGCCTTGAGCTGCCTCACACGCTTTTGTGGGCACATTATAAGCCAAAAAAATGGTAAAAAATGATGGAAAAATAATCCTCAGAAGGAAAACTTCCAGCTGGATCTACAAGCTGAACTAACTGCTCACATATCTGCCTATTACAAGTGGGAAAGCCGCTGTCAGGGCACACTGCTTTACACAGTAGTATGATCCTACACCCGAAAAATGAAAGGAAATCACATCCTCTAAGACAGTACAGAGGGGGTTTTAAAACCCTCTTAACTTCATCAACATGCCTACGATCAAAATCTGGCACCAAGACACTTCAGTAGTGTGTACAGGAGCAACAGGTGCCAAAAGTTTCTAGAAGACTGTGACTTTGTAAGAGATAGACGGAAGGGTTACATGTTTATTCCTTGAACTGTAAAGATTTCCATTACGAGTATGATTAGACAAAAAAAAAAAAAATCTGACTCAAACACACTCTACCTGTGAGACTGAGGGAGCAGAAAGCAAAACTGAATCCATTAGAGATGAGATGACAATGACAAAGAAAGAACACAAACTACTGATTTGTAATGTACTTAATATCCTTCCTTGCTAAGGTAAACATTATTTTTTTTGAGCTGCTTCCTGGGAATCTCCAGCTTGAGGGCCCTGTTTTGTTAAATTAGTGATACTGCAGAACAGCTATCAATGTCACCACTACATTATTACATTTAAGTGTTAAAACCCACTATGGATTCAACTACATAGTAGTAAAAAAAGAAATAGTTTCATTATATATTAGGCACTATACTTATTGCTGAAGGATGTTTCAAATTTAAACCACTTAGAGTTTAACTAAAGATCTGGAATCAGGGAAATGAGGAGGCAGATGTGTAGGTAGGACTGATAAACTTAGAATTTGCAGTTTCCATCTCCCGACCCTGCAAATAAATTGACTAGAAAAATATTTCCAGCAAGTGTTTAGAAATATTAGATTTGATTTTTTTCCCATAAAATGACAAAAATTAAAAATGTGTATTTCGTTACAGGGTCCCTGTAAGTAATTACAGATCACAGAAGCTCAGATGCTTTGTATGCTCAGTTCTCCTGTTGACATAGAATCCATACTTTTGAGGACTGAGATCCTCTTTTCATAAATTTAGTCTCCATTTCTTGTTCAAATTTATATCATCCTGGATTTTACTTCAGTGATCCCAATAGCCATGTAATGCAAATCATACTGTGCAATGACCCTATTACTATCATTTGATATTCTTCCTAAATCATGTATTTTGTAATATGTAACAGTGAGGGGTTTCCCCAACAATTCTGTGAAAAAGATTATTTCAGATTTGAAATGATGAAAAGTTCTGGGAGAATAGAAAAATAATTTAGCATGTTTTTAAATACAATATTCATACCCCTATCCAAATGCCACTAAACCAAACTGATGCACAGGCAGTCATGACTCAGGTAAATGACACATGAAAATGAACAATCATAAAAACCGCGCGAGAAGTAAGAAGACTTCTTAATGAAAAAACATAGAAATGTTTCCATATGTTTTAAGAAGTATTCTTTACCCTTTAAATGAGCACATTCAGATTTAGTTGCTGGCTTTGTTTCAGAGAAACCCCATCTGTACACTACATCGCTTACAGGCACATCTCAGTCATGCAATAGCTATGTCACAGCTCATATATCAAATAAAAATCACATTCAAGGCCACACAACCTTATATACCCAAAGTCTTCCATTCTATTTTAAGTAATCCTAAGAGAGCTCTTATTGCACCTCACTGCTGATGTCACATGACTTTCGTTGGGAAACAGAGTCCTACAACTGAAATATCAAACAGTTCTTAACACAGATGAGAATGATATAAAGGACAACTCTACTGTACTTATATATTCTGGAAGTGAGTTTTTTTCAACAAAGAAACAGGTGTGGAACTAAAAGCATAAGAATAGTAGCACTGCACAACATTATGCTGTACTGTGAAAAGCAGGATAAAACACACAACTCACAGTAGGCTTAAGGAATTCATCTGACAGATTCCAAGGCTAATAAAACTGATTGTCCACATCAAGGACAGAAAGCAAAGAAGTTATCTAACCTTTCTGACAAAGGTTTCAGTATCAGAAACCTGCATTTAAAACCAACAGCAAGGACAGCTGAACAGTCAAAAGGCTTCTACCCACATTACATGGCAGCCCATAAACCATTGGTTTTTGTAGCAAGGAAATACTACGAACAGCTATGTTAGAAATAATGAAATCATACAAACCAAGGCACTGCCTCCACAGAACACCTTGAGCAAACAGAATGCTGCTGTGTACCTTTTTCCTCTCATTATCAAGAATTTTCCCTTGCCAAACAGAAATTGTGCAAAATAAAAAAATACCCAAGGTAGCTAATTATAAATGCCTTACAACAAAAACCAACTGTATTCAATTAAAAAGAGATTCATTCTTGCCAATGTCTAAAATTACAACATATCTCTGAATTACAGGCAATGCATATAAAGATGATTATTCAATAGTTGCTGCTTGATAACTTCCTGAGAAGGTACAGCTTCCACTAGCATATGATATTGCTGAGCCACTATAAAACAAAATGTTTGTTGCGCTGTTTTGTTTTTGGTTTTGTTCATTTTAAAGATTACACTGATGAATGACACAGCAATCATCAGGAAATTATATTACACTTATTCAATTTCAAACAGCTCATTTCATGGGGTTGATCTTACCAACATTTAGTAACTTGTATTTAATAAACAGCTAGTAAAGAAAAAAAAGAAAGATGAGCCAACTCCTATAACATGTCACAATGAGCAAGCTCAGTTAACGTGTGTAATGATTCGGTATTGTAAGCCTGAATTCTCATAATACTAACAAAACATTGAGGTTTTTAATCATCACTCACTCCACATTGGATAATATGCAACAGAATGAACAGAAGCCTCATATAAAGAAGATACACACAGAAGAAGATACAAATTCAATATAAACCAATAGCAAAATACACAACTTCAGCTAGCACCAAAAAGCTAACAAGGGTCAACTGTACTAAACAGACACACCCTGAACAGAGGACAGTTCAAAAATCATATGGTGTTAGAAAACTGGGAGAAACAACATTTCAAACAGAAAATCTGTGAAACATCAAGTAACAAAATGAAAAAGGAAAAGAAGGAAGCCTTGCAATCATTCAGCCTCAATTCTTTTAAAATACAGGCCATGGGATTCTCCTCCCGCACTTAAACAACAGCATGAATCTATCACACAGCCCTATAGTCCCAGAGAGTTGTTGCAATCATTAACTACTGTCAACATAAAAAAGCATCTTTTTAACTGGTATTTGTTTTGGATAGTGGAACTCATTGCACCTCAATTTGCTAGAGAGATGTTACATTTTGAATAAATGATTCAGTTGACTCGAACAGGAGTAGGTTTGCCTCTTACAAAGAAACTTTTTCAGACCTGTATGTAATTTCTGTTATTAGTCTCATCTCCCACTCCAAAGTCCAGTTAAGCCTTAAGATGTTGAGTGACTTTTCAAAATTATGACTTGCACAGCATTTGGAGTTGTTCTTCGAGACTCCTAGGAGGACAAGACAGCACCAATCTGAAGTATGACCATCACAGAGTCGTTCCTCAACATTATGCTCTTTCTTA
>JAWWLZ010000082.1:130138919-130173399 GCA_035041345.1 Poliocrania exsul | reverse complement strand
GTTTGGTCCAATGCTACTCCCTTTTTTAAATATTTTTCCCTTGTATTTAGGAAATATTCTGTACATGTAGAGACTTTGTGCAAATGTACAGAAGGCAAATTTTATGAATCAAAGGAGTTGTTCTTACTGCTGAATATGGTAGAGGTACTACCTTGGTGATAAGCTCAAAATCTGCTGGCAAGCTGTGTTTCATTGATAACATATGGAATTCTGCAACATACGAATAGACAGCGGCATTAAAGCGATCCCACTGGGAAAGCAGCCTGGACACGAAGCACACATCAAAGCACGTTTTATAAAAAGCTCTCTTGAAAGACAGAAGATCAAGTGCTTAGCACTTTGGTGATCACAACCACCTCATCTAAGCCCAGTGATCGGAATACTGAGTTAACCAAGGAAACCAGGAGCTATGAGAGCTACAGCAAGATGCAATCTTATGAGCTTTCAACAGAACTGCAAATGCCATTATGTCAGTGCCTCAAAGCTTTGCTTTAAAGCTTACACTCAGCCTAAACTGAGTAGACAAACATCTATGAACTACTAATGTCTCTGAAGTTATCTGGTTTGTTGGCACAAACAGTATATTTTCAGGTGCAATTTCCTAAGACTGTGCCCAGATTAGTGCACTTAACCTTCTGAACTGTACATTATCTTTGTTAGACACAACTCCACAGCATTCGAAAAGCTGTTGAATACACACAGAAATTATGTTCTTTAAAAGCCAAGAGGACTCAATAAGAATCTGCAAAAAGATTAAGTATAATAGATATGTAACAGGTGTTTTACATTGTATACACTACAACTCTAAACTTGCCAGTCAGAGGTTTACTGCCAAGAGTGTATCAAGCACACAGTCGTAACTACTTACAACTGCAATACTCACTGTTAAGCACTTGTACAAAAACTGCACTTAAATCCTGGGAAGCATAAAGGACAGTATGACTAGGTTAAAACAAAAAATTGAAATAAATTGTCCTCCCTGTTCCCAGTTCCTTTGCTTGTAACAGACCATAACAAAACCCACTTTGCTTTGGTACACTTCAGATGGAAGGCAGGTTCCCTTCTGGCAGGCAGGGCTGCCACCCTTCTCCATCCTACTGGGTAAAAATGAACTCACCTCTGATCACAAATCATAACAAGACTCTTATGATATCCAAAGTCTCTCTGACAAAACACATATTTTATTCTCAACTCTAGTCATCCTTTGGAAGAGCTGAAGTCTGAAACCTTCCCTTTTATGAAGCAAACAACTAAACCACATTCTAATTTAACTCCTCCTTTTGCTGAACTCCCCATAGATGGATGGCTGACATTCTTCACAATGGTAACAAATCTGAAGGTGCTCAGAAAAGACTAATTCTGCATCTCAAAATTTAACTGAGGTCTGGATTTCTTAAATGACACATTGGTATGTATGTTAAAGGAGAGCAACAGAGTTTCATATATTTCTACGACAGGCAAAATTTCAGAAAACAAAAAAATCAGAAAGCTGAATGAACGCAGCTATCCAACAACACGGCACAACCACATTTGCAGGATGTATTTTTGCCATCCAAACTGAAACCAGAAGACATCAGGTAACGTCGAGTACAATCCACTGAGTTGACACTAAATAGTCTGATACTGAGATAGCAAAGAATGGATTTTTAAAAAACATTTCCTTTGAATAAATGGTAAAATGTAAGAAAAATATTCTGGAAGATAGATGACCATGAAAATCTCATGGACTCCTTGACTTGCTAAAATACTAAGTTGAAACAGCTCTAAGTCAGTTTAAAAAATCTTCTTGGTCTTCTTGGCTTGTAGTAAAGCAAGTGGTGAATAATTTATTAGTATTGTTATTCATTATTACTTCAAAATTTTCTCCAGTAATTCCAATTACTAAAATACCTGGTTTAAGATGATTTGGCTCCATCAAAAATCTGAGTTTACACATGGGAAAATAAAAAGTGCTAACTAATGCAAGAATACAGCAGTTACGTAACAAAGTGCTGTATCAGCTGTGGTGGGGCACATGAGGCAGGTAAAAGCCAAGCAATCTATCATAAGAAGAGAACTCAAAGTATCAGCAGAGGTACGCAGATAGCTAGCTTCTATAATATTGGAATTCTTGCATTTTGCCCTAAAATATCCAGTATTCACAACTCTCAGAAAACAGAACCAGACTGCAATATAATCCCACTATGGTGACAATTCATTTGAAGAACTAAATGCAGCTTCTCACCAAGATCAGATCCCTTAGATCATTTAAGCTTTTGTTCTTCAAACAGCAGGTTTCCACGTCTTAAAATTGGAAGATTTGAATAATTACTGGAATAGTTCAAAACACTCTTCGCATCAGTTGAAACTTAAAACATTTCTGTAACACTACTCGAGACCTGCATTTCTTCTTCATTTCTCTATTATCTAGTCCTTCCTCATGGCCTGAATAACTGATGAGGGAAATGGTTACCATAAACCCCAGTTCAGAAAAAGCTTCTTTAATGAGGAGAAACAACATTTGAAGCTACCATGCAAGAGGCAATTTTCTTCATTTATACCTAACTGATCAGGTCCCCTGTTGTTTATTAAAGAAGAAAAAGGCAAAGCCAAAGGAGAAAGGAAAAAGATTGAAATCAAGAAGGCCAGTAAAAAAAAGGGCTAACTGTCACAGGATCTGACAAAAACAGTAAAAGGAAGAAGAAATCATGAGTAAGATGCAGCAACAAAGCCAAGGTGTAAAGACAGGAGAAATCAGCATAAGACTGCGTAGTATCTGGACTCATTTATCATGTTACCCGCAAAACAAAAAAACAAACCAAACCAAAATAATAAAAGATATTTGAGTTGATCTGTATCCATAGCAGCCTTATGATTCAGTTGTGAAAAAAAGAAACTAAGACTAGGAACTGTGCTTATTTAGATGATCTTCAACTAAAACAAAGGTGTTCCTGGAAACAGCTCCGATTGCTGAATCAGCAGCAGCCCCAGTTACAAAGTATGTTTGAGAGCATGTTAAGCAGATGTAGGGAGCTCTTAATTTACACAAGACAAAGCTCTCAAAGTCCAGGAGTTATGGTTAAATATAGAACTGCAACATCTTCTCTGAATCCAACATTTTAATTAACATTTCTCATACTGTGATACGGATCTTTACAATATTACAAAGTAAGGAATACTTTTTTCAGTAGTACAACACTTCAAAGCAAGATCAAAGCAGCTACATCTGCTTATGCCATCTTTAATTTTCCTATTACACTTCACACAAAGAGAAGTGACATTCACTGGACACTGTTAAATAACACTGTAACAGAACATATCCCTCTCTACATGAGTTTCTTAATAATTACCCTCCAACAGCAAAACCAAAACTGTAAAATGTTAATTTAAGAGTTTTCTTGCTTAGTACAGCTTCCTGAGAATTTAATGTTTTGCTAACTTTGCGGTTTTGCTACTACTTTTTTATGTTACTGTGTATTGCTACTATTGGTAGAATTTTTCTCCAAAAGAACTGCCTGCCTTTAGAGATATAATACTAAGTAAAAAATTAATGGGCAAGAGCCGCTATAATTGTAGCTCAGTCTTTTCCAGGAAAAATACACTTTCTGTCCTTACCATTATTACATATATCTTGCATTAATTATATTCTCTGACTACGAAATGGACTAGACACACAGAAAAAACATTAATTCTTTACTGCAAGTAACACAATAATTACTTCTCATACAGTCTGTGTTTTTAACAGCTTAACAACTCTCCCACATGATATATTCCTGGAGAAGAATATATTTTTCTTGAATATCTATGCCACTAAAAAATGGGATTTGGATCTATAATCTCTAGGTTTAAACTGATCACAATGTATGTAGCTTTTATAAAAGCCTGATTTAATATAATACGAAATTGCATGTTACGTCAGACTAAAAATTGCTATTGCAGCACATAATGCTCTGGAATCTTTCTGTGGCAAGAAAACCACTGGTATTTATCGTCTTACTCGCCACAAGAACAAAATGCTCCCACTAATGTTAAGTGGGTTTCCATGCCATTCACTACTACTTTACATAAAATAACTTTAGAGCACACTGGTATTTTCTGACTGTTAGTATTGTAGACACTGTTCTAGTAAGTTTTAAGCAGCAGTCCAATACTTGGAATCTGTCCCATGACTTTAACTTAGTGCAACTTCTATTTAATCAAGACTACATACATTACATAAACTCACTACTCAAGTTATATCTTGATTATTACATATTTACGAACAGAAAACATGTTTTTACCACACTAAATAGTTGCTTATTCTTAAACCTAACTACTTTTGATTATGCCTTGGGGTTTTTTTCCTAAAGCAAAGCGTATTACAAAAATAAACACATTTTTACTACATTCAGTTCCTCACAGGAACTATTTCAGTTTTATCTTTACTATTTTCTCATTTCATTCATCTTTCTTAATAATCTATTAAATTAAAAATTTCCTTGCTGACATTTCTTGCCTCATCAAGGTCAAAACATCTAACTAGCCTGTTATTTTATAAACTGCAAAATTCCTCATTCTGAATAAAAAGGAGGAAGACACGTCATAAGGTGTTTCAATTTCTTTTAAAATTATTCAAGTTGTTTTGGAAAATAAAAAGAAATAAGTAAACATAATAAAAAACACACAATGAAACAATAAACAGAAAACATTATACCATAATAAACAAACTATTCATCACTTCTTTGTGTTCTAGCACCTGTATGCACTTTCATTTTCTTCTCAGAAAATCTCACTATATAAACTGATCGAATATTCAACACAATAGGATCCTTTAATCTGAAGGGGGAGAGATACTGACTTCTGGAATTTCCACAACTGCCAAACAAGCACAGAGTAGTGGTCTGAGCTGGAATTAAGTCATTTTACACATTAGTATACTCACTAATCAGACAACAGTGTGCCTGAGTTTCCATGTACTGACAGCACCAACACTCAGGTTAAATCTAGTTGGCATGAGAATTAGAACTGGAAATGGATTTCAGAGTCGCCATTGCTGAGTTTGAGCACCAGTTAGGACTCCTCAGCTATAGGGCTTTTCTTCATGTTTAATAAGGCCAAAACCAGCAGTAACACCCCTGACATATTAGCAGCCCTTCTGTACGTGTGGGAAGGATGTGATAAAGGCTCTTCAGTGAGCACAGTGAGAGGATGAAAGCCAATGGTTATATATAGAAATAAGAGAGGTTCTGCCTGGCCAGGAGGAGAAGCTTTCTCTCATGAGAACAGTTGAGCAGTGGCACAGGTTGCACAGAGAGATGGGGTGTTCTTACCCTCGGAGATTTTCAAGGCCTGACTGGGTAAGGAACTTTTTCTGATCCCGTAACTGACTCTGATTTCAGCAGAATATTGAACTAGAAACTTCCTATAGTCCCTTGAACTTTTTGACAACTCTATTTTTTTTTGCCAGAAAAGAAATAGTTTCCTTTTGCTCTTCTGGAAAGCATAGTTCAGCAACAGCAGTGAATGGTATCAATGCTTCTGCTGCAGAACCTCTGCACAAATCTCCTTCTTAAAAAACACACACATCAAAAAAAATGCCATAGCCTTCTCATTGATGATTTATTCTTACATCAGCAACCACTGATAGCTTTCTGATTCACTAAATTTGACAAGCTCTCTGGGCCCTCCTGCCAAAAAGAATCTTTCCTTCTTTTACCTCTGAAGCTTTCTGTTGTGTGTGCCCTGAGTGCTTCCCAGAAAATTCCCAGCTCCTATTACGCAGCAGATTCATGACTTATGTTCTTCCCAGGGTTCTTGTCATAGCACTGAATTCCAGTAGTTTAGTCTCAACTTGCTCTATTGGCCTTACAAGGGAAACCACCATCTCAGCCTGTTTTTCACCTGATCAGTACTGGGCAGCAAGAATAAGGCAAAAAGGCAGCCCATCTCCCTGCTGCCCGAGCACACCTTTCTTAATAGAACAAGAAATAACACCACACTAACAGCTGAACAAACAAAACAGGTGCTCTCAGTCACAGCTTCCACTGCTATTTGTGCAAATGAACTGCAGGCTCTGGAGTCAGAGCACTATTTATAGCTCTAAGCTTGGGTGTGTTGGTGTTTTGGTAGCCCACCAACATACTCAAAGTTTGCTGTTCACTTTGACATACACACTGAACGCAGCTCTCCTGCAGTTCCGAAATAATTCAACTTAAGAAACTTATATACATTTATGTATAGCCATAGATCTCATGCATGCTTGTATTCCTTTCACAGCCTACTGATTCTTTTAGCTTTTCTTTTTCTCCTTCATTGTGCTGTTGACAGTATGTACATGTCCACTTTGACCACAACAGACATTTAAAAAGTACATTTTAAGTACAGTAGACTCTTTTGCACAACATTACAAATCAAAGTTAAGCTTCCATGCATGCCTTAAGTATGCCTACCACCATGCTGTATTTTTCAATTTCAAAGCTTATTAGTGTTTATTAATTAGACCAGAAAAAATTAAAAGGCAATCATAATTACTGGCTTCCATGCATACTTGGCATGTTAATTCCCTCTTTCAGACCACTACAGAATCATTGCTTCTGGCAGAGGATTTATTAAGAAGATACTCAGCAAGATAAATCCCAACGATTACATATTGAAATGATAAAATGTCCCACTTATCTCCTTTCACTGCAAGTCAGCTCATGACTTAAGAACATCACTGAAAATGTTTACAAAAAGAAGAAATTAAAGCTTATACACAACTACATTAAGCTTAAATAGTTAAGCTAAAGAAAAAAATGTGCTTAGGTTGCTTATCCTTGCCAATTTTCCACCTGAAATTAGAATTGATAATCTACCAGACTTTCACAGAAATGTAAAACTTATAAAAATAACACCATTTCCACACTGCATTCTGAGCCTCCATGAGGGATGAGGACACCCACACAGGACAGTAAGCTGTTTATACTCTGCAAGTTCTATACAGCTCTGTCCTGCCACTCCCAAGCAGTTACTTAACAGAATACACTCTTACACTTTGATTTTAAAATGTTTAACTCATATCCCTCAAAATGAATGCCAAAAATGGCCATGTAATGTGGAACAAACAAAGATTAAATGCCAAAATGTCACAAGAAAGCGATTAGAGTTGAACAACCTGTGTTACCGCTGAACTTCCAAATGTTGGGCTTTTGTTGGCTTTTGTGTTTTTGGAGTTTGGTGGCAGGGGAACAGGCAAGAGGGAAAATGTAGTTTTAAAAGCAGGGGTATTAGAAAGGCAAGTCACTTATTTCAGCCTTTTTCCTAAGTGGTTAAAAGAACTATGCAGCAGCTCCACAGCCCTTTTTTATATGTACACCTGGGAAGAATACTGAATCCTGTTACTTTCCTCAGTGTTACCCTGATGTGGTTTAGACCAGATGTTTAAATGTTACAGTATGTACATTTTCTTCTCTTCTTCCAAGGCAAAAGCAAAATAAGAGGAATATTTGACTTCACTCCACAAGAGACCTATTTAATAGTTTGGCGGTTATGTAAGTAAAGGTAGCTTGGCTAAGTCAATGTTGACGACATACAGAACGACATGATCCTAATGAGTTGGAAAATATTGGCTCTCATGAGATTCAACCAGATGCTACTGCGCTGAGAAAGCTACTGTATTATTGAATTTCATTTTTATGAGGTAAAATTTATTATTCAACCATTAAGGTATCCCACATGAAATCTTGCATAAAATAGTTTTACAGTTACTTTCTGGAAAGTAGATTTTATTTTAACTTTAAGACATCATTTACATGAGGGATTCAAATGCCTATTTGATCACCTTCAACAGAGAAATGTAAGGTCTGCAAGCAATTTTCCCAAAAATACCAGATTAATGGAACCGAACTGTCAACAAAATAATGAACTACCTGAATAGGACAAGGAAAAAGTGGTAGCAAGTTCCAGTTTTCCAGAGTAAACTAAAGCCATGTGTGACTGTGTATGTATTTTCTTGGCAGGCTGAAATGGTTAGAAACCGTGTGCTTCAGGTACTTACTAACAAATAATGGAAAAAATACACAGTAAAATTACTCCATAGGATTAATCATGCTCAACCTTTGAAAGATCTTAACTGACATCCTTTTCCTAACATTTTGGTATTTTGCACAATTACTTTTGTTAAAAAAAATTGTATAATAATTGTAATAATGTTATTAACATCTATACACACAATAATGTACAAAGCATGATGTACATCAGATTCTTCTTTGTTTCTACTGTTACAGTGATAGAAACACAAAATCAGGATGTTTCACAAGCATGAGCAAGCATAAGAACTAACATTAACTGAAACGTAACGTGCTGTTGTGCTTATACACCAGAAGGATTATACAATAAAACCAAAACATAAATTTCCGAAGAATTACACTTGGATTGAAGACTGCTTTTGTTCTATTTTTCTGTTTGAGATGCAATGCATTAAAAAAGTTAGTAATGCCTTTTCCTTGACCCATGAAAAAGAGCAAAAAGCTGTTTGCAGCTGTTTTACTTATCCATTTCTTACGTTGCATTTTGTCACTTGTATTCCCATCTCCAATTTAAATTTTCTACTCTTTTTGTTCTTGCACAACTATTTTAGGCAGTATGCATCAATCTTGTACTTGAATGGTAAAGCCTAGTCATTGAAATAGTAAGTTACACTGTTTACATTATCTCAATTTTTTTAATTGTCTTGGCTTCTCAGAATCCTAAAAGCACCAGCCCACATTTGAAAAGAACTTGCCAAGTAGGCATTTAAATATATGAATTACAAAAGGTGTCACTGCAATGAAGGGAGTTAAGTGCTTTCAAAAATTCCATTAAATTCCACATCAATTATAATCAAAAGCCTGCTCTTAGCAGAATTAAATAGTCTCAAGCTAAGAAAGACTAAATATTTAAACATGTCTATAAAAAATATTTAGTGTAAAAATCATACATCTTTCTTGACATACTCATTTTGTCTGTCCCCCACAAGTTCTGAGGTCAATCAGCTACTCATAGCACTGTACACATCTTTTTACTTTTACCTTTTGAGACTTCAAATTTTTGTTTTTTTTCAGACAGCTTGCTTTTGGACAAGTTAATAAGGAGAGATCTGATGAAACAGCAATCTAGTAACAAACTAAGAAATATTTGAGCAAAGTGTTTTTCTCCTAGTAGGAAAAGGTTTCTGAAGAGCAAGGGGAGGGAAGTAAACACGGAACAGATGAGTGCCAATCTTCAAGCAATCTTCCCTTCCTCGTATTCCATTAAATCTATTCCCAAGAAGAATTTGTAAAGGATAAAGCTTGGAAAGGTTGTTCTGAACCCCTAGAGGAACGTCAGCCTCAAATACTTTTGAAAGTTTTGGAGCAGGAAAACATTTCTGCTCCAGGTAAAACTTTAGGACAGAACCCCAGATACCAGCTATAAATTCTGTTCCTCTGTTTGTGGAAATACACAGAGCAGAGCTCCCTTGTTAAACTAGTTCCATAGAAGGGCTTTCAGCAGTTACCTTGCAGACAGGTTCCCAAAGAGGCCTGGAGACCATGTGAGTGTCAAAGGGCCAACAGACGTGTGTTCTTCTCTGAGGTTCTACTCTCCTCCTGCAACTCATGTACCTGTACTTCTCTTGCTATTAAATTCTGTCTTTCTTAACTTTTAGTGCTTTACTACTTTAACTTTTTCTACCTGCTTCTCACTGTTTTATCTTCCTCTGAAGCTCTCTTCCCTTTTTATTAGATGATCCTCTTTCTTTTTTTCTTCCTTTTCATTTTTTATTTCTTTTTTCCTCCCTAATTTCATCTGCTCTTTTCCTACAGAGTATCTTAGCCCATATTGTCAGCACAGTTTCAGTGATACAGTTTTAAAACTGTGAAGAGATGGTTGTGTTGGAGAAACAATACAACGAGGGATCATAATTGCTGCTAAAAAACATCTTTGGTAAGAGGATACAAAGGCTCATGTTGTCCCTCCTGAGTTCAAGCAATACTGAATCAGTATGTTAAGGAAGCGCATCACTCCCTAAAGCTCTTGGCACAAAGCCCAAATAAAGACATAAGCCCCAATAAAGCTCAGCAACAACTGTTTCAGCCCAATAATGCTCTTCAATCACACATGAAAAGTGGGAATACAGACATAGGCAGTTGAGAAAGATGTAGGCTATGCCAATAAATGGCAAACACATTTGAGACTAGCTATGAGCTACTAGAGAAGAAAAATTTCAAGTCTCAGTATATTTCAAAATCAGCAGAACAGATCTGGGCTGCCAGCTAACAGATCATTTAGATAGGAGGCAACATTTCGTTCACAGAGGACAAAAAATGCATGGAGGTGTAATGTGTAACAAGAATGTGCAAAATCCTGTGATCCAGCCTGGAGCAGGCAAATTTGCTTAAAAACTCTGGATAACAGCAGATCATTAAAAATACGAACACAAAGTACGTAAGTCCTCCTTTTTTTTTTTTTTAGAATACTGTCATGTTGTGTATGGGAAGGCCTTTTTTACTTATTTTTAAAAGGGTGGATAAAAATCTTGATAGGCACATAGTTGTTTGTCCAGCTATATTTCCAATTAGTCAGAAAGATGGCTTTTAGAAGTTTGAAAATGCAAACATAGAGGATAATAGACAACAAGGGGATCTTGAACCATATTATTAATTTTTCCTGCAAGAATACCACAATTTCATGGAAATATAATCAGAAAAAAGCAAAGGAACTAAAGTGAAGAGCTATAAAAGAAATTAAAGCAAATGAGTTTACACTTGCATTATTTGTACTAAATTGATCAAAGAAACAATTAATCCACAACACCATGTGGATGGAAAGCTATTTTCTCTAAGTATTACCTCTGTGTGTACCTAAAATGAGTTGGCCCAGATGGAAAACACACTGCCATTGAAAAAAAGGCTATTATTTCCTTGAGATGTTAGATTATATAACAAGAGCTCATCTGTACACCAACAAAGATTCCCAGAGATACAATGGCAGGAGTTAAAATACATTACTGGGCAGGCCACCACATGAGCCACCAAGACTGATCTGCACCAGCCCAGAGGAGCACAGGGCAACAGCAGGCAGGAACTCCAATCAAGGACTCCCAGGGAACACTCATCAGCTGATGTTTCCTGTTGGACAAACTAATTTGAGTATTAGTAGAAGAATATCAGTGTTTAACAGATGTTTCTTGTTAGCTGAAAACTTCCTTACTGACTGCATTACCCTCATAGTTACTTAACTGAAAATTAAAAAAAAAAAAATGAAAAAAGGAGAAAAAGAGTTGAAATTTAAACCTCCCTGTGCAAATACAGTCAAGTATTTTTTTAGAAGCTTATACATATACACGTTACTGTTAAAAATCTGTGAGAGCTGACACCAAGTAAAAGGATGACTTTCAACAAGACATGATACTACGTTTTACACAACAGTACACCAATAAAAGGCAGTTGGTTTACAGAACCAACCACGACAAGAATGAGGACAAAAGGATAGACAGCGATCATTTCACAGCCTTGGACACAAAGCTGCCTTCATCTACTTAGTGTGAAGTACAACTTCAGAAGTGTAAAGTTTACCAGGTCAAGCGTTAAGCCATGAACAAGAAAAGATCAAAACAAGTGGACTATATTGGTCATTTACTTTAAGTACTTAAAATGTGTGCTCCAGATTTCTGTTCTGCAGAGATGTTCTTAGCAGAGTTGTATCACAGTTCATTAAACAGACAGACCGAAACATATTAAATGATGGAACAGGTTAGTCTGAAACTGTGCAAACCCTAAGACCATCTGAAGTGACCAAATGACTGCATTTTCAGATTTCTCCAAGGTGTGGATTGTAAATCTGCTCCCTTCAGAAACACCATGACTTGAAAATAAAACCTCACAATCTCATCTTGAAGTGACCCCACACAGAATAAAGGATTAAAAAGAGTAAGTGACTGTTGGAAAATAAGGAAAACTTCAGCACTAAAAACATTTATTCCAAGGATTACACAAAATCCAACAGTTCTTTTGCAACATTAGATCAGCACAGATTTAACTTTAATATAAACAGGAGTGAAAAAGAAAACTAGCATTGAGAAAAACAGGACTGAAAGATTTCCAGTGGTCTAATCTACCATTCTTTCCCAAGTCATTATTTTCTACATCTGAATCATTCTTGTAACACATTCTTCAAGACTGGTAGTGATGGACATTCCAAAATACCTCAGTTATTCCTGTTATGGTTTTATTCACAACAAATAAACAATAAGAGCTATTAAAAAAAAAAAAAAGGCATTTTCTGCGTGACCTTTATGTCCTTGAAGACTTTGGTTCCCTCAGTAAATTGGTCAAAATGCTTAGTTTATTTATTAAGGATGACAGGCAACAAATTTCATTATTTATGTCACCAAGACTTACATATCTTCAGCAGTTTCACAACAGTGAAGTAACATCTATTTATGAAACCGGATGAGAAACATCTGCAGCACTTCTAAAAAATTCAGTGTATGCCATTGATTAATAAAGCCCTTAATAATCCAGCTTCACCTCTGAATGATCCTAAGTTAAAACACTGCACCATATAAGGTAGCAAGGGGGGATGTTTCAAATGAGGGAAGCATGGAAAAATTATCCTGTATGGGAAAATTAAATGCATCCAGAAATTGGTGCCAAGGAGTGAAGCTGGGTGGCTTAGCTTACATCCTGGATTTTAGGCATAAGCCATAAATACCCATATACACACAAAAAACATTCTGTCTGTTAACTACTAAGTGAAAACCTGGATTTAAAGGATATAGCTGTATTCACAATCACTAGCAGTACTCTGTACCACAATAAATACTTAACCAAAATTATCCCATATTTACCTGAAGTTTGGAAAACCTCATTCAGTAAAGCTTCATTTACAACCACCGAACTGACATTTCCAACAGGATGACACCAGCTCTGATAAATAGTTTGAAGCAGAAGGGTTTGAGCTCTAGTTGCTTGAATTGTCAAATTGGGGAGCTCAAAAATGCATTCTGTTAGTGGGACATGAGCTCTCTTGGTCCTGTTTGAGGGCGGAAAAAAAAAGAAAATCATTACTTTGCTGCATGAAAATAACAATTTTAAAACTAAATACAGAATATCAGACTACTAGAAGTTTGTAAGGTTGGAACTGTGTGCCTATTAGATTTCTTCTTGTAAGAGCTGATTCTAGTTATTCTGAAATGAAACCTAAATAGGACTTGTTACATGATTTGACTTTATATCTTCCTCCAAAACATGACAGGAAAAATCATTTATTTTTATCTAATTATCTCTTGGTTTTAAAATACTTAATAAAAGCAATTCCAAAATAATGCAGTTATTAAAAACACAGAAAACACCTGTTCAAAAACTACATGTTCTGAAGTTTGTTATTTAAAAAACTTAGAGTGAATTGCTACATGAGACATGGCCAATGATCCAATAAACATACAGACAGTATTCACACATCCAAATACAAACAGGCACACATTCCACATTTCACTGACACAGAGCTCATTAAGTGGTTCTGCTGTTTTTCAATGCCTTTTACCTTTCAGTTGAGGAGAAGGAACAGGAGAGGACAGGCAGTGGGTAGTGCAAAGTAAAGGATACTTTGTTTGGAAATAAATTCTTCTATGACAATATAATCCACCATCAACAACAACGCTTTACAAAGACTATAGCAAAGCCAGTAACTTACTTTTTCTTCCTAACATACACACTATTACCTGAAATAAAGGAACAAATTGATTTGCTACATTCAATAAAAACTAAAAAGGTTCTTTAACCCTCTCATTTTGGAGCCTTTTCCTGCAGCATGTTTACAACATTGCTCTTCTTGCCCTAATCACCTCCTGCTCCATCACTGAAACACACTTCTTGTGCTGTTCAGCATTATTTTCTCTGAGGCCCCACATGGCAGGGATGGTTGAAACTAGATGATCTTCAAGGTCCCATCTAACATTAACCATTCTGTGATTCCATGAAAAATAACCACTGATGCACATATTGGTTCATTCTCCTGGAAAATCTCTTCAATTAGAAGATTTTAGGGACATCCTTCAAGCCACTTATAAATAAAACACAGATTAATGTTCCATTGGGAATGAAAACCTCAAATGAGTAAAGCTCACACAATCCCCTGGCCCTGGGGAAAAAAACATGCTTTGCCAAAATGCTCAGGGACTGAAGATGCAATACATGCAAACACTGAATGGTTCTTTAGATCAGCAAAATCAAAACCTTTCAAGCAACTCTCAGAAGCAGTCACAATACACTGCATCTCCTCTCTGGGTCCAGAAGAAAATGCTTGCAGCTGTATGACCTAACACATGGGAGAGAACACCAGAAGTACAGACTCTGCAGGAGGCTCCAGGAACTCAGAAACAGGCCATTCCTGATGCTCAAACTCAAAAAACTTCACAGCATGAAGCAACACAAAATTGCCTTACTAAGAAGTAGCCTTCCTTGAAAATCCTCCATCTGACTGGGAGAGTGCCCCTTCATCAAGATGATTGTGAAGAAAAAAATACTTCACTTCTCAAACCCATGACCATTATGCTCTAAATGAAGGAGTAGAATAGAGAAATATTTGCTGTTAACACCTTCAGTCCATAAACTGCAGATAAGGCCTGTATGACATGTGAAACATGGTTTGGAAATAAGCATTCTGACCATCTGAAGACATCTAACAACTACTATGGTTTTACAGCCAAAGGTAATGTCATCACTTGGAATTTGGACTTGGACATACAAGCATTCACCTTAAGTCAGAGTTCCTCCCTTAATCTCTTGTCAATACAAGAAAAGAGCAAACTGAAAACCATCTTCTCTGGAATAAGAGGAATTAACCTCAATTAGTTAGTTATCTACAGTATAAACAAACCTCCACATCTAAGACAGTGGTCAGGAACCTTTTGAAGTAAAAGGAAACAGCACATAGAGACATACTAGAGATCCAGTCACTCTAGACCTGGGCATTAAATTATATGCTTTCAGCAGGTCACTGTTTCTGCCCACTGCTATAAAGGGACATTTCAATACTTCTCAGCTGTGGATGTCTACACCAGAAATCAAAGTGTCAAACAAAGCCCATCTACAACACCCAATTCCATTGCTCCTCACTAAAAATAAACGCAAGGAAATAAAAGAAAAACTGATTCCTACAAAAGAAGATGCACATAGAAGATTCTCAAAACATGGATGCAAATACAGAATGAAGGACAAAGAACGAACAAAATCAGATGTTGTAACGTTGTGTAATAGTGATCAATATTATTTAGACTGAGGTTTTCCAGCTTCATAAAGCTTGGAATCAGGATTACCTGCCTCAAAAATGTTGACAAGGGGAAGAAACCAGTAACATTTTTGATCAAATATCAGAAAATAACGAAGTTTGAAAATTAGAACTACTTTAAGGAGAGGCAAAACAAAACCTGAAAATAATACCAGTATTAAGTCAGGCAAATAGAGAAAGAGGCTGCCTGGTTTAAAAAACACCAAAAAAACCTCAAACCAAAAACGAAACCTACAAACACACTAACCCAGACGGCCATAAGGAACAAAGAGCCTGGAACATTCTGACCATTTGTATCACAAGAGGACACGTCAATATCACTGTCTTGTGGATACAGTTGGATAAAACACATCTCCCACTTCAGCTCCTCCTCAGGTACACAAACAATCCTCCGTGCAAAAGCACATCTATCCCTACAGACACTCAGAGCAAAGCTCTGGGCTCCATGAAAAGCACAGGTGGAGGCTACAACACTAACTTTTCCTACTGTTCATCCCAAGTGACAATTTGAGCCTGCTTTTATAAAATTTCCTAGACTTTAAGTCTAAGCTTGGCTATTTATCAATTTAAGCATAAGGTGTGCACAAGTAAAGGAGTATATAAAGCAATTCTGCTCTTCGGAAAATTCATTTCTGTAAAACAAATGTGTATATACAAAATGAGTAATTTATTTTAAAACTCAAGATTAGACAGCACAACACATTTCTTCATAGAACTGAAGTTGGACAAGTAGCTTGACATGCTAGCAAAACTTTTGCAGGCATTACCTGGAAAGAAATGTAATACATGTCGATATCAGAATGTTTCCTGGTATTCATTTTTTGTTTTTCCCCTTCAAGCCACGCACTCTAATCCTTTATTATTTAACTTACTGCAAAAGTGGACTGTAACACTTTCCATTCTGGTTATTTTTCCTTTTGTTGTCCTTTCAGACAACCTTTTTTCTATTTTCCCCCTCTTATTTCTGAGTACTACTTTACAGGATTAACACTAAGTATTTCAGAGTAAAGTGTCTGAATATTTCAAAAGACTCCCCTAATGTAAAATTGGGAAGGACAAAGGAAAGCAGAAAACATTTTTCAGCAAAATTTGTGACAAAAATGACTCTGCAATAATTCCATGTAAAATAACCAATTTGTATTAACAGAGTCATGTATTTCAGAGGGACACTGAGGAGCTGTGACCATTACACCATACAATATGGCAGTGGAAAAGACTTCCCTTCAGAAGCTTCACTATTCAACTAATACATATTACAGCTACTGTACTGACCTATGCTACAGTCAAAACTAAAAGTTTGACATAAAATAGTCCCTTAGGAGTAATAGCAGTGAATGCTTTTTTTTTAACCCTATGCAAATTCTACACTTACTGTACTTTAACAATCCTGTAGGAATAAGGTCCATTGGGGATTTTTTGCAGGTAACTTTGCGGGAATGGGAAGTCGAAAATAAATCCTTTTTTATAGGAAAAAAAAATCAAAGCAGGGGGAAGCATTGCACCATGTGTGCAGCAAATGCTGCTTAAAGGAAATTTTAACTAGACCTGGGTAGTGATGAAAGTACAATTATAATTCAAGATTTATTATAATAGTTTTGAAACAGAAATAATGCATTTAAAAGATCTTAAAATATAAGTTTGCTACCAACCTGCACCTGTTAATACAGAAAATACATCATTAATAAGGTATTGAGCTATATTTAACCAAGTTTTATGACCCAAGAGATATATTCAAGCAATAAATGAAAATATAAGTACAAATACTTTTTTCAGTAAACCAAGTCAGATCTGTGTTTCTATACTGCATCATTAAATTTGTATTAATCAACTGAATGTGGCTTCATATCAAAACTCATCACCATATTAAAACAGTTATGGTACATTGTTGGGGTCTAAAACCACTATTTAAACTGCATTTTAAAACTGCAGCAGCAATAGAAATAATTATTTCTCAAATCTTTATACTCAAAAGAGTTAAGATGCAGTTCTGAACACATGTTCATTTAACTGAACAGGTTAAAAAACTACCAATTCAAACACTCTTCTCTAGGGGGAAATAAATCCTAATGTAACTAGCAGGATAGGCTACTCATTAAAGCTGAACTTGGACAAGTTCCAGAGTAAATTTAAGGAAATATGAACAAGCAAGTCTTGCTGTGTAGTGGCATAGAGTGAAAATGAATCTGTCCTAATTAAATGATTTTTAAATACACTTTGGTTGTACCCAGTTTGCTGACAAACTGTAATACAGACTTGCTGAAATATTTGGACGAATCTGGCATACCATTAAAGAAAATAGATTTCTTCGCTGTTTTTGAATGAAAACATGAATTGGACCTTATTATACACCAAGCATAGGCACCACTATAACCAATTCACAGACCCATTATGAAATATTTTCAGTTTTTAGACTATAGGAACAGCAACTCGTTCTTGTAAAATCAACACCTCACAATGATTGAAAGAATATAGTGGTGAACAGCTGGGCCCAGAGGTTTATACAGAGTCCCCAACTGCAAAGCTGGAACCTACAAAATGCTTGAAAAAATCTGATTTTTGTTATTACTCATATCCTGTACAGTAAAATACGATTAGTTCATTTTTTCCAGAATAACAAAAGCAGTAACCTGCTACTAGAACCCAGCAACCGTGCCTTAGAAGAACCTGAAGGTAATTTAAATGCCCAAATAATTTCAGCCAGCATTTACACATCTTTCTTCTTAGGCAAACAGGAAGTGTGTGCTGGTTTTATATGAGATGAACGAAGGCTTCATCTACAGACCTACAAGAAAACTGCATTTCTACTTCATCTGACATTTCATATCAACTTACAGAAAATGACCATTTTGATCCTTTTTCTTAACATTTAAGCCACTATTATTGTTGTAAAGGAAACAATGTCTAGCTACTTAATGACAAATATCAAACCTCTGAAGGGGACACACAGGAAGGAAAGTGAGAAGCAGTGACCTCACAGTTACTGTAACTTTACCTGCCATGAAAAAATGGTGGGAGACTGGGAGAAAAAACAAATGCCTGGACGGTGAGCATAGTCCCAACTGCTTAATTTCCCCCAACTTGATTCCAGCCACACTAAGCATCAGATGAGTCTTTCCACCCACTGGATTAAAAGTTTAACAAAGCAGGCAAGAAAGCAATCTGGGCCCACTTCTAGTTTGGTCGTTGCCTCTGTGCCAGATGCAACAGATCTGAACAAAAATCCTTTCAACACCAACAACAGATTGGAGGTTTTCAATTTTATTTTTAGACATATGATAAACCAAGGTGGCTGCTGCAACTTCAATGCAGGAACATCTTAAACCTGCAGCTGTACTAAAGAAACATATTTAGGATGTTTAGATCAAATTCAGCTTACTGGCTCATCAGTGGGACAGATGTTAGAAATCTGAACTCCTACCAAATTGCAAGTGAAGGTCAGTGACTAATTCCTACTCCTTTCTCTCTAAAAAACTCCTTTTCTAATTACTAGTTAATGTTTGTCTCCAGAAATAATCACTAAAGCAATATGAGCAATCTATAAAGGAATAAAATTACAAGTTCCCTGCTCTAAAGAGATTACAACCAGGCCTCAATCTTTATGCACTTAATATATATGGGTTACACACATCAAACAACTTAATCTTATGCATAAAGTTACATCTTTAAAGAACTGCATCTTCAGAAATCCACAAAGTATGGGGTGGAAATCAGAAAACAAGGGATCAGAAGCTTTCCTCATGGAATGCCATCTATGCCAATTCAGGACTTTTCTTCATACTTACATTTAGAAAATCCAGTCTTTCTTTACTTCTGCTAAAAGTTCTAAATTTTTCACTTGGATCTAGGAATCTTCCTGTCATTGAGGTGGGTATTAGTGAGAACAAGGGAAGGGATATGACATTTATCTGCATTATGTTTAACAAGATCCAAGTGTAATGACCATGAGAAAAGTCAGTACTCATTACAGAGACTAAAGATCAAAATGTATTAAAAGCAAAAATAATCAGAAACAAGTCTGGAAAGAAAAAAGGACTTTCTATAGGGTAGCACTGGCTTGATGACAGTGGTACAGAGGAAATCATATGAGAAGCAGAGAACTTTTACTTCTACATTTAAATTTTACCTTGTATCTTTTCATGAGAAGTAGTTCCTACCTGAAAAAGCAGTACTGACAAACTGAATGATATTGTTATCATTTATCTCGTAGGTAAATGTTGCAGGGGAGGCAGGGAGGAATCAGCAGGAACTTGGGATACGCTGCAACTAAACACCTGAGAACGATCAAAACCATTGGAGGTAACCAGATAAAAGTTGCTAGTGACCATAAACCTTCAAACTGCAAAGACTTGTGTTTATTAGAACAAAGCAAGCATTAGTATTTTGTGTAGCTTTTAAAAATCCAGTATCATTGGTTTATACACCACAGTGTAATCCAATCTCAGTAGCCACAGGGGTGGTACCCGGTGTGCAGAATGGGCTCCCCACAGAGCAGCTTTACTGTCCAGGGAGGTAACCCCATCCTCTTCTTTCTCCTCTCCTCCTTCCCCCTCCACACAACCCCAGAAGCAGCAGAAACAGCCATTAAATCAATCATCTCAGTCTGCCACACAGAGCCATTTGGTTGCCATTAGCAGGTAAAACAGGGAGCCAGAGGGGCTCAAACACAGTGGTGGCTCAGTGAAGAAAACTGCACTGACAAACCCAGTTCAAAGGTCTTTGAGGGAACTAACACAGTTTCTAATTCCTTGCTGAAGACTCAAAGGCTGAATAGAGCCCCAGCTTCAAGTAAACACTAACAACTGATCTCCATTTGAAAACCCATCCAAAAAGCTAAGTTGGTTATGATTTGGGAGTTTCTGTCTCCTACTAAAAAATTATAAAGTGTTTATTTTGTTTTATAAATAGAGAAAACATTTTGGTGGGAAAAAACCACATTTATACCAGGAGAAAAAAAGTTACTTGAAATGCTGGGAAATCTTTTATAGTCATCAGAGAAGTAAGAAGGTGCCTGTCTGCATTAGCACAACAAAAATAGTATTTGAACAAAAGTATTGCACTGAATGGAGATGTCCCAAACCAAATACACAAGACTGAAAGAAACAAAGCCATCTTTAAAAAGCCATGTCTGTAGTGCCATATCTTTCCCTCATCATCCCCTGCTGAATGGGGATATATTCACAGAGAACTGAAGAATTCTGTTAAATCCAGAAAGGTAAATCACAATGGTTGGGCTTGGAAGGGAGATCATTTAATCCAACCTCACTGCTAAATAAGAGCACTTAACTCCACTCTTTGCCTTACAGTACCTCAAAAGCCAATTCCACGAGCCCTTAAGATAGAAGTTAGAGCATCAAAAGGAAGTTGCTGGAAGCAGGGAAGGGTGTTTTGTTTTTCTGATTACCAGAAAAGCCTTTAATATAGCAAAGGATGGATCAAGGATGTCTTCCAACAGCAAGGACATGAATGGACAAGGTGTGTTAATGGTTCACATGTACACACTGCACAACTGCATAAAGAGTATAAAGGCTTCAAAATTATTATATTGTGGTCTTATTAAGCAGCAACCTCAAAAGAATTTTCAAGGATATGAAAAGCTATTTAAAGCAAAACATCAGATCTCAGTAAATGCATAATAGTTTGTACTTCAAAGACTGTGATTATTTTTAAATCTAATTTAACATCTTTAAGCACTCACTCCAGCATTACTTTACACTGTTCATTCCTCAAAAATAACACATAAACTTTGAAGCAGATTCTATGTATATACTTTTCCTGTGTTCAGTTTTAGTCTATTCACTGTGTGCCTCCTATTTCAGTAATTAAAAACTCCATATGCCCTAGTGAGTCTTCAAGACCATCCAAAATATCACAGACACATAATGAAGAAAAGATACTAACAGTAAAACACATCAGAAAGATATTTTCTTGTAATATATACACACAGCCAACCCCAAGATGTATCAAAAAATCAAAGTTATTCATATACTTTCAGAGCAACAGACTAAGCAGTGACATTTCAAAAATTCCATTTCCATTTGCCCTTCCTTTAAAAATTTAAAATACAGAAATCAGATGCTTAATTCTGTCATTCTCTGTGTATATGCACATTTCTTCGCTATCAAAGGAATATTCTAATCATGTCTACCATATATATTTCCTTCTATTTGATTGTTCATTTGGAATCAGCCATTAATCTCAAAGAAAACGCATCAGCAAAGAAAAAAATCTTATAGGCTTTTGTTTAAAAAGCAACACCTTACAATGGGAAAAAAATCTGATCAACTGAAAAATTAATCCACACTTTTTGCACTAGTGTCTGAACTAACATAATCTTTTCCATTTCTTGCACTGATATCAGAAGTACCTGCAACAGGTGTAGCAATTTCCAAATATGACAAAGAGGTTTTATTCTCACAGTTTATTAAGGGCCTTATATCGCACCTGAGCCTGACTTCAGTTGTTGTTTTCTTCAGGTTTTGTTTAAGTAGCCCTCTAAAGTTCTCATCCAAAATCCGCCATGCTAAAAAACCTAGTTCAGAAACTGGGAGTTGATGCCCAGTTTGGAAGATTAAAACATAATGAAAACCAATGTTTACCAAACACACAGGCCCGGTGAAGGTCTGAATGTTCACATTTTCAATAAAGTACCTGTTCCTCACTGTACACCTGATAGGTTGCTTTAACTTATTTTAAAAGGCATTCCTAAAGAAACAGTAATGAAAAACCACAAAGCTATAAACAACTAGGATAAAAGTGCTTGAGGAAAAATGCTGAGGACCATTTCCTTGCACACAAACACTTCGCTTAGAACTGAAGACAGATCCTGATCTATGAGAAGGACTCTTCCCATAGGAAAGAGAAAGCACATCTGGGTCCCGAGGGAAATAGGTATGAGGAGGATACAGCAAACAAATGATCCTGGACACAGGACAGTGTGCTCCTCCTGCCTAGGGCTGGACATGGCTGCAGGAAAGCTGCTAATGGATTATGGACAGCTGAGCATGCACATGAGCCCTTGTATCCAGTTTGTTTGAGTTAAGATAAATACAGCTTTTTTTTTTCTAATACAATGTTTTTAGCTACCATTTATCATGGTTATCAGCTTCAAATGAGAGTCAGATGAGCACCCTTGTAAGAGTAGGTGCGTAATTGAAGACTACAGAGTTCCTGGTATCTCACTTTGCGTGGAAGTGGTGCCTACTGCATGAGAGTGACACTCTGTAGAGTCAAAGGAGGACAAGCTACAGCCTGCCCAGCAACATTAGAGTGATCAATGAGAATAATGAAGGTAACCATAAAAACATAAAGAAAATCAGCAATTCTGTGTAGCCAAATTGAAAGGCATATAGCTTATTCAAGAAGCCTTTAAATAGACTGCTTTGTGAAAGAGGATTATTTGATACACAAGGTGAGTAATACAATTTCATAAACATACTTCTACAGGGAACTATATTTGAAGTCCTAATGAATTAAAGGCCATTTTTTTCTTCAAAGCGCTGTATTTAATGACTATGAATTTTTTAAAAAGTGCTTTCAATCCTATCAACTCCCACTGTCTTAAACAGAAGATGGAAAGGAAAAGGTGAAAGGTAAGAGAACTGCAACACTAAAGTACATTTCTTCAGAATTCTATGTAACACCCAGTCTCTGAACAGGCTGGCTGGCAGAATGACACCACAGTCAGGCTCAGGGGGTAAGGTTCAAGCACTGGCTGTGGCTGTGCACACACTGCTGGCTGCTCACTTGCCCTCTGCCAGTCTCAGGCCATGGCAGCTGGCACCTCTCAAACAGTGCTCAAGGGACCAAGTGTGGCAGGAGCTATTCACAGTCTGAAGCCTGATCAAATCCCTAGTTCAACTTTACTTTTTTCCCCTCCTTTTGGGAGTGGGAGGGAAAGTCACAGGTAGGTGTATATGAGCTGAGCCACGAGAGGCCACCAAGCCTCAGGACCATAGATGTTTTCAAGAATGTTTTATTCAGCAGCCACCTAAATATTTAGATGCTAGCTCAGAGACTGATACACCTATAGAGGTCAGAAAAAAAGGCACCAAATTGTAGGCAAAATTCTGGAGAAACAAAGGACAAACTTTGTGTGAAAAGCTGCCACGAGTGTGTCTTTCTAGCCAGAGTTTACATGGGTAAAGCCTCAAAACAAAGAATATCAGTGAAAATCCTAACCAGATCATTTCAGACAGATAGCTTTACCAGTAAGTAAGAGAAACAGAATTTCTAAATACATCCAATGCAAACAGAATATATATTAGGGATTCAATTTTTCTTTAGAAAACATAACAGCAGTTCAGCTATAAGACTAAATTTTCACTACCTTCCACCAGCCTCTAACCAAAATGCAGCTTTAACCTTGAAAATCCCATACATTTTGGAAAACCATTTGCTTGTTTCTAGTACAAATGCCTGCAAATACTGTTGCCAGCAGTTACAACCACCAGGATGAAGTATTAGCCATGTCTAATCACTATCCCTGGACAGATATTAATTAATGGGTTTAATTTTCTTTCACTGAAGAGACTTGACAATTAATTAGACAACTACACTGGAAACACTACAGATGACCACCCTTTACTGTCAACTCTGCGGAATTTCCTCCTCATGGACAATACTGAACAATACAACTGCTTCCAATTTACATTGATTAAAAGTGCACTTTTAACAGATTTGCTGAATGCTGCCTGCCACATCTGCTAGGAACCAGTAACATTAGATCTGGACTTGATTTTAAAAAAAAAAAAATAAACCAGAGGTTTGCAACTGAAGTTAATTTGTTGTCACACTAATCAAGCTGCAAGTCATGTACTCAGACTGCAAAACTCCTCCTGGTGCAAAGGGCTTTTCTTGGTAACAAACAGCTCCTTCTAGAAGACTGCAGTAGAAAAGTGCCCAAAAATGTTCTTGTTGAAACCTGACACATTAATATCACTGCAATTAGAAAATATTCCACACAAGTTCCTTACGCATCTTCATCCTTAAATGCAAGCGTGACTTCCTTGAACTTTTCTAATGCAAGATATGTTAAATCATATTTTCAGTGAAAAGTGAAAACTGTTAAAGCTGTTAAATTGTGCTAATTACTGTTTGCAACATACTCTGATACTGACATACCTACTCCTCAAACACAAAGATGCACACTAAACCAATTTCTGAAAGTGTCAAAGTTGCTGCTCACAAAGCCCTACCAAAACCAGCTACCAATAAGTTCATTAAAAAAATCTCATTTAGTATTATGTTGTTTGATGCATTTTCCAGGCAATGTCAGAGAAGCACAGACTGCTGAAGCAATCCAGCACACTCCCTAGGCTGATTGTTCACATCTGAGGCTGTTCTACACAGCCACCTCTGCAGAGCCCAAGAGAGTGACTGTTGTACTCTGCTGTTGCACAGCCCATATCGCTGGCATATCTCAATAGTTCAGACAGGTTTAAACACGTGCTAGATCTAACTGGCACAGCACTGATGTGGCTGAAACTCCCCTGTCCCACACACTGATGGCATCTGTTAAGGCTTTCAATCCACCCTGAATTTTCATCTGGCAGATATATCCAATTACTAACATAACTAATAGTCACAACTGAATGCTACAAAATGAGTTTCATCTGTTTTCAACCTGTTTCTGCTTCTGACCCAGGAAACGAGCATGCCCCTCAACTGCCCACGTGAAACGCAATCCACACCCGATCTAAATTGACATTTCACTTGATTTACTGTGACTAGCCAATAAAACAGGCTGCCAAAATCCAGACCAAAGTGTCAATTTATTGGAAAACTTCCTAGATTTACGATCTAATGTTCCCAGTCTGTGGCTATGTGGCTCTGTGTTTCCTGCCAGGAGGGTCCCCTTGCCTCTCACCAGCACAACTCCACTGAACAGCATGACAGCTACATCAAGCTCAGAAATGTGTACTGTGATTTCTACTTCTAAGCAGATTTCACTGGGCATGGCCTGCAAAGATGTTTCAATCAAAAAAGTAAGAGATAGATAGTTCACCTGATCCATTATACATTTTTATTCCTCTCTTCAGGAAGCAGCAAATTCTAAAATCTCCTACTGTCACCACAGTAGTACCTTGTTGGAAAAGGCCAAGTCAGCAGGAGCTAATTTCCTTGCTAAATAACTTCGTGCTATGTAAGAAGCCAGATCTTCATCTACCATTCTATTTGTGCATCAGCATGAATTGCCCTCACTCTGGTCAATTCATTGGGATACCATCAAATGCACACAGGATTTGCAAGATGAAACATAGAGCAGACATGAATGAGTGCACATCCTGTCTCATACTGGAGTCTACAATGACCTTACTGGATTGTGTAAGGAATCTACCCATGAATTCTGTCAATAAGAATACTGCTGTATGGCACACCAGTACCTGGCTTTGATAGGGAGGGATGTTTGCCTTGTAAGGGGACACATCATGGAGGAAAATGGAAGCAAAGCTGTATAAAAATACTAACACCTTCACAGCAACAAAAATGTGAGCAGAAACCTACAGAGTAATAATGCAGGCTGTAGAAGCCTCAGTTTTTGTAATGTTACTATTATAGTTTAAAAAATGTAAGAGAAACTAATTGTGTGTACAAAGCAACCATTTCACAACTACATGGTGACAAATTCAAAATAAAATCCAAGAAGTCACTCAACAAAATGCTGATGTTCAGGTTGCTGGCAAAATGCATTTCCCAGTATCACTGTGTAACAGCCAAAAGGTTAATCTCCTAGTGTGCCAGCCAAAGCACCAAAAGCTGTCACAGGTAGAGACAGTGAGAAACTTCCCACCGACCTGATAAGGAAAAACACAGAGTCTGGAACAGGTTAAGAAAAGCAATAAAATAATACACATAACTGGACCGATATCTAGCTCAAAGTATACAGAGGATACTTCACTATCAATCAGATAGAAAAATAAAAGAAAGGTTATTAAGAATCTATATTTTGTCATGTGAGCTTAATATTCTTCAGAAGTACAATGAAGTGTCTTACACTAGATTACCTCATCTGTTACCACAGACATTGGAGCCAAAAGAACAAAAGAAAAAGAAATCAGCTAATTCCTGTTTGGCAATAAACATTCTTGTCCTTCACTCTAGGCTTTTAACCATATTTTGTTAATTCTCAGTTGGTTTTAGACGTCCTCCTGAAAGCTGCTTTACAATCTGGCATGCAACACTACATAAAGTAGTTGTAAAATATTGACATGAACGTATTTTGCGTCTTGTTATGCTTGACAAAAACAAAAGACCAGATGGTTTGTACTTTCCAATAAAAATAAATTAGCTATTCAATTTAAAAAATGTCCAAGACTTAGCGAACTAGTCAGTTTGAGCATATTCTTTTATAGATAGAAAGTGTATTAACTGAAATTAAAACAGACATCAATCTAATAAATAAACAAAACAGCACCTTATGGCAGTTGATGGTTATTTTCTGGAACTCACTGGGCTGGTGCTGTGGAAATTTTATCTATTAAAACATCCTGCCAATGTTTATCAAACAGTTTTAAAAAATTAATACTACTGCAGTATTTTATACACTGTATACATTTTCAGATTATTGTACTGAAACTAGAAAAGAAGGCTATTCTACTGATTTATGTCAGAAATAAAGTTGAGATTTTCACTGCTAACTCAAAACATACTACCTAAGGGATTCCATAACAGTTCATAAAATGTCTTTGTTTTTAAAAGGTATGGTCTGTGGTATATATTTTCTACAAAGAAATAGAAGAACACATGTAGCATCAGATGTGTGTACTTTAAGAAACGCTGGAATGTGAAATCCACAAATCCAAATAAAGCAGGTGGTATAATTTGGGAGGGAGGACTGAATTTAAGTTTAATGACATTACCAGGTTATCCTACCAGACTAATTCTCACTCACTGCATGACTTCAATGAAGCTCTCTGTCCTCATGCTGACTTCGATTTAGTTGAAGTGCTATTTGATGTGTTTCATCTGGAGTTTTATTCACTTCAAACTACACTTCATTTAACCAGGCTGCTGTTGTACTCATTTGTTTTTCTACTTTATTACTCACAAATTGGTGCTGCTTAGTTTAGATAAATTGTTGGAATAAGTTCATTTTATATAACTATCTTATACTGTTAATAAATAAGCTTTACAAAAAGATATCACAGGGAAAAAGTGGAAAAAAAATAAAATACAATAGAGCACAGTAAGTGTTGAACTTAGAAGATCTAGTAATAAATGCTGATAGATGACTTGCTGTTTTAAGGCAGGGCCATTCTCTTCCTCCACTCCCCAAAAATACTGCTCTTTTATGTTATTAATCCACAATACTATCTTTTCCAGCAGGGCACACACCGCAATATGATGCATTTTTAAAAGAGAGAGAGAGAGAGGAACAACAGCGACACAGAAACCAAGAGAGAATCCAAGAATGCATCGAGAGACAATGAGAGCAGGATGCCACGAGCAGGGACGGAGAGTGATGGCAGGTGAGCAACAGCAGGCACAGACAGCCGAGGAACCGGCAGAGGCGCCAGGGAGGGATGGAGCGCAGCAAGCACAGGCACACACAGCACTCAGCAGCAACCAGCAGCCTTGAACACCATCAGCTTGGCAGATCACAGGTTTCTTCAGCTATGTTTCATCTCAAAAATAGGTTTTTTTATTTCACATAACTAACCTTGGGATTTATAATATAGTAAATAAATGTAAGTTTATCACTGAACACTAATCCATTCTTACAGTTTGCAAACAAGGATCACTAACCAGAGCTCAGTGATAAATGTCAGGTCATGTCAGGAAAGGCTGTCAATGCTAACACTGTCCTGAAGTAGTCTGATTATTGCTGATTATGGGTTATTCTGGTAACATTTATTATTTTCTAGCAAAATGTTGCAATAGAACAGCAATTAATTTTAACTGGTTAATACTTTTGTAAACTATTGATAAAAAATATGACAAAGTCAGTTAGGCTGCTACCACCTGGTGGTGTGCTGATAATGCTAAAACCCTCTTACATTTAACATGTCAAAGTCTGCAAGAAAAGAATTAGTATATTCTCTATGTGGCACTAAGAACCATCATAGACATCATCCTTTTTTCTTAATCCATAAATAAGCTTTCACAAAGAAATGTATCTTACAAATTAGCTATACAAGACAATGATTTAAGCCAAAGTATTTAACATATTAATATGTTTCCTGTTATCTTGTCATTTTATGTAAAATTCTTTGCATGGATTTAGCCACAAAATAGTATTACTAACAGCTACTGCTCCAAATAAAGGATAAAGAAACATAATTGCCAAAAATCCATTTTCCTGAAAATAGTTTTTATAAATGCAACTTATTAACATAAACTACTAGACACTAACATTTATGAACATGGCATTTGAACTGTAGAGATAAATTTAAATACTGAATTTCCATGGCAGTTAAGTTTAAAAAATTTTTATATAGCTAAATTCATAATAAAGCACAGAAATTTTTCAGAAGAAAAGTGTCCGCATTTAACATATGAACTACTGCAAATAGCTAAAATACCTGATGATAATATTAAAACACTTCCAACTGTAAAGAGAAAGAAAGAAATAAAACTGTTGTAGAGACTTTGTGGGGTTGGGAGGTTTGGGGGTTCACCCCCCAACTTGTTGCTTTTTATTTGGTTGAGTTTAAAAGAGCAAGAGTTGACCTGTTTAGTCAAACACATGAAGCTTACTACAGGGCTTACGCAGGACGTTCTCTCAGCCAAACAAGGGCCTAAAATGTTTATTAACAGCAATCCTTACAAAGAAACTTATTACTGATAACAGATTTAAGAGCAGAATATGATAGAAACAGAGAAGTTTAGGGATACATATGAAGCTTGGCATTTTTACATCACTCATTATAAATGCAGTACATTACTTAAACAATTAATGGTCAGGCTTAATGCTCACCAGTATTTGGGAAACTTGATCAGCTTGCCATAAACAGCAGTACTGAATGAAGGGATAACTGGAACAGGGATGCAGTATAATCCCTTACTGTCCAAAGAAGTCAGTGCTGCTTGAAAACCAAATATCTGGAACAAATTCAGTTAGTCAAACAGTATGCTATCACATGATTAGATCACTTTCAAGTTATTTTACAATATAAATACATACATACATATATATATATATATACACACATATATACACACATACACACTCAATACATATTAAATAAATTGTGTGATACTTTTACATAATTCCTTTTCCCCAAACACAAATACAGATACAAAAATCTACCTAAAACAAAGCCCTAACAGGAGTACATATAAAAATATTTTCTTCATTTAAAAATCCTCTTGTAAGCAGAGGGCAACTGAATACTCTTAGAACAATTTCCCATAGTTTAAGCTTCCCCAAACCTCACAGTAAGAACTCCTCTCACATAATTTATCTTTAACTGAGAACATTCAGAAGTCTTTCCTCTTCCAATGAAAAATAATTAAATTGTCAACAGTGTGTGATTGCATACCTTCACTATCATGGTTCTGCTGTATCAATAATACTACAAGTGATGGGTTTCCGTCTTAACATCCCATCAGGTTTGTAAGTGTACTTTGCAGCAATCAATCCACATAGTCTCTGACCACTATCTGGCAGGAGGAAAAAGGTTTTGTTCTGAATTATTTTAACTCAATCTTGCCACAAAGACCCTGGGACTTCAGTCTGTGCAGTTTCCTCATATGAGGGAACTGTTCATATTACAAAGCACTTGGCTCAAGTCAGAAGCAGCAATCCCAAACAACATTATGTGAAACGTGTTTACTCCATGTCCTTTTCGATCAGCTGAAAACTTTCTCCCAGGAACCTGCTACCACTTAGGAATAACTATACATGTGTGATCTTTTCCTCAGCACACTGCAGTAAGAAACAGTGTCCAAGCCTTCCTTTACCTTCAGATAGCAGTGTGAGTAACAGTAATGCAGCAGGTTGTCAGAGGGCTGGCCCAGGCTGCTGACAACATGCACCAGTTGCTCAGCATACATTGGCACCGAGTGCTCCAGGTTAACCTTGTCCACCAAAATTCGGATGGAAGGCAAAGGCCGCAGGGGATGGAAACTTGCAGCATTTAACACCCCACTTAAGTTCTGGGGAAGGGAAGAAAAAAAACGTATCATTATTACATTAGAGATGCATTATTTATCATATCTAACTATTCTTATCTACACACACCAGCAAATCTACCTGTAATAAACTACAGACAGACACCATGACATGATACTCAATATACTATGAATCCTCAAGTCTTTTCAAAATAATTTCCTTGAAGTTTAGAATTTATCAACTTTTTATCTAGAATTGTCTTGGGTGCAGATGTCCAGGTGCTGGTGGTGGCCTCAGGGGCAGCCTCTGTGAGGTGAGGTGGGGTATGCCCCAGGTCAGGCTCAGCCAGTGCTGCAACAGCCCCACTGCAGGGCACAGCTGAGCCCCACAGCCACACGGGGGGCACCTCTGCAGAAACGTATTTAAGAAAGGGCAAGAATGTCACACAAAGACTTGGAAGAGAAGTGAGAAACAGCAATATGAACAGCAAGATCAGAGAAGGAGGGGGAAGCAGTGGTCCTCCAGGCACCAGAGCAGAGATTCCACTGCAGCCCATGAAGGACAACACCAGAGCCGACATCCACACTGCAGCCCATGGAGGACCCCACACTGGAGCAGGTGGATGTGTCCTGAGGGATATCACAGCCTTGTGGAGAGCCCACACTGGAGCAATTTTCCCTCAAGGACTGCAGCCTGCGGGAAGGATTCCCTCTGGGATCGGGGAGCAGTGTGAGGATGAAGGAGTGGCAGGGATCAGCTGTTACGGACTGATCACAACCTCTCATTTCCCATCCCCCTCTGCTATGGGTGGGAAGTAAAGGAGTCAGGGAATCAAGGAATGATGTTGAGTCTTGGGTAAAAGGGAGGATGAGGGACAAGTGTTATTTGGATTCTTATCATTAAATTAATTGCCTCAAGTCATATCTGTTTTTTAAGCAACAAGTGATCTCCCCCCTCTATCCTGACTGGTCCTTTTCTCGCCCCCTGACCTGTGGAAGAGGGAGAATGAGGGCAGCTGGGTGAGCATCTCGCCAAGGTCAACCCACTACAAGATTAAGCAAAGTCAAAATATTTTGTTATATAAAATACTTGTTTACATTTGTAGCACTCCAAAGCACTACCACCACACTAATCTCACGTTGAACAAACCTTACACTGTCATCAGCTGCGTATTGTCAGGTCAGATAGCTCAGCAAAAGAAGATGCCATTCCAAAAAAAAAATAAAACCCTGCAATTTTAGACATACAACTGTATTTTATATAGTGTCTTAAAATGAAGTACTCTATCCAGTACAGACATGAACATAAAGACTAAGTTTGTTGGAAACAAGGTGGTTCTGCAGTTGGAGGATATGAGCTTTGTCTCAAGAGAGACTGAGACAACTTAAGTAATTCAGTCTGGAGAAAGTCAGAGGGATATCCTACTGCTGTCCACTGCTACCTGCTGGGAGGGTACAGAGGTGAGAGAGTCAGACACTTGTCAAAGGCCTAAGAGAGTGAGTGACGATGGACACAGGCTGGAACACAGGCAATTCAAATCAGGCCTGTGGGAAAGCTTTTAATAGCATCTCCATTTTTGGTGCTAATTCAGCACTTGACAGAGCAACTACTCCAGCAACCTGCTCTTGCTTTGTCCAGGAAGTTGGACTCCTGGAAAACACCTCAAAAGATCTCTTCCAATCCAAATTACTCTATATATCTAAAAAAATTATTCAACTGCATCAAAATAAGACAGTAAGTTGACAAGATTTCAATTTTAAAATCAAAATTATTATTATTTTAAATATGTGTCTTCACTCAGGAAGTTGAAATTGAAACTCCAACTGGTGACTACACTAAACAAAAAGTTCATTTGACTTAAACTCTTTGCCTCAAATCTACAACAAACATGGGATTGTTCTCCCATTATAAAAATACCATCTTCCCATGCCTGTAAGGTAAAAAGCACCACTACAATGCACTGTGCTAAAAAGTTCTAAAAAGGAAAAACCTCTCTGGGCAACCTGTTCCAGTGCTTTATCCCCCTCTGAGCAAAGAACTCCTTCTTAACAACCAATCTAAATCAGCTATCTTTTAGTTTAAAACCATTGTCCCTTGCCCTGTCACTAACTACCTGTATAAAACCTTCCTCTCCCTTCTTTTTATAAGCTCCCTTTAGGTACTGAAAGGCTACAATGAGGTCTCCTTGAAGAATTCTCTTCTGCAGTCTGAGCAACCACAGCTTTCTCAGCCTATAAGATGAAGTGTCAGAAGTTCCAAAAATTTAATTAAATTAAGAATCGATTGGTTTTGCTCTTCTTCCCATTCCTTCCCTTATCCATAGAATACCTTCAAGCCTCAGCCACAAGAGATAAACCTACTGCAAATCTGCACTACAAAACACAGATCCATCCCTACAGTACCTCAGCTTCGTGCCTTGACAAATGAGTCCTGTAGGAATAAAAACAGTATAGGATTCTTTAGCTGGTGTTACACTACACATACCCAGAAGATAAATTAAGGCTGTTGGGAAATTTCTGTCTCTCTGAGCTAGTTGTTCAGCAGTTAAAATCTGAGTAACAGCCCAAGTCCTGCTGACATCCTGTTTGGAATTAGCACACACAGCTGGTGTTAACATGTATGTAGTATCTATTGAGCCTATAGGTCAAAAGGTTTCAGACTCTACCAAGTTTGGGAAGACCTGCACAACAGGTATTCTTCTGATCAAAAGGTCAGAGCTACTACTTTTTCATCTGCTTGATGCTTTAAAATCTTTTTTCTTCACAACTATTTTTTCCTATTCAGTATATGACACCTTCAGTTTGTAAGTCTAACTAGTCACATGCCACTCATTTTGGGTATCTGGAGTTAAGGCTCATGAGCACCAAACTAATTCAGAACTCAGCAATGCATACAGCACATGGAATAACAGGCCAGTAAGAAAATTTATATGGAATAGCACATGCCAATATAAAGAACTGAATAATTATCTGTGCAAACATACCTTCTCACCCATTATTATGGGCAGCAAGTGGTCTAGTAAATTGAATTCTGCCACAGGGATTATAACTGTACACTTGAGAACAGTGAACGTTGTAAGTCGAGTGGGAATGTATTCCTCCAGTGACGCTATTTCTTCCGAGCTTGGCATAGTTCTATTTCCATCCACAACATCTACAATAAATCAAGATTACATATGTTTCACTAAAATATATAAAACATGTCCTAGAGTTGCTGTTTCAGAAATGGCTAGGGACTAGCAAAAAATGCAAAGCTTCCCCTCTTCTCATAGTTAATAATATTATTACATGTTGGTTCCACCTAAGGCTAAATGCAACACTAACTGGATTTTCCTGACTTTGAAATCTGTGTTGCTCTTCCTCAGAACCTCATCTTAACAATTCACCGTAACTTATTTCCATGCATTTTCATCCTGTATACCTATTATTTCAAACTAATAATTGCCAACACAGACACTTTCCTGTCTAAGACTACAAATTTAAGCTAGAGTAGTAAATTAAATAAGCCCTCCTTACTCAACAGGAGTCTTATGATTAAAACAAATGGCTTCCAAAGTGTTCTCTCAGAAGAATATCCAACACGGATGGGGATATAGCAACTAATTTTATCTTTATTTTACATTTTCCTCTTCAGACTCATAAAACACCCTGACAGGTCTGGAGTTTTACTGTTTGGAAGTCGCACCTTCAAGAGCACTAGATTTGGTCTAGTTTAACTCTGTACATTTGTATATATGCAATGGGAGCAAACCTGGCTTAGCTCTGCTGTATGGCTCATACTCATGTTCCAGAGCACAGACTATCATCTTCATTATCCGGTGTACAGCACTGCTGTCCAACCGCAGAGTGAGGGGGCCCACAATGAGGCTTTTCGTAGACATCTCTTGAATATTTCCAAAATCTTCACTCTTCACTGAAGAAAGGTCTTGTTGATTCCCAGAAACTACAAGAAATTTGATAAATAACAAGTCACACCAAACAACTGAATATAATAAAAATTTTTATCAGCTACTTCTGTTTCAAATCCCGTGATCACAAGACATATGTGTGTACGGCCAAACTTCTCGAACGCAGATTTGGGCAGGGCTCTCCCCACATGGGTGGCCCTTCCAGCCTGTGCAGTGGATGTTTTAGGTGAGGCACAGCGTGCACAGAACTGGCCCCACCGTTTAAGTCCTAAGGT
>JAWWLZ010000082.1:130122515-130138819 GCA_035041345.1 Poliocrania exsul | reverse complement strand
GACAGTGAAGTCCTCGGGACTGTCACAGCACCCAGTACTGACCGGGGCTGACCCTGCTGAGCATCCGAGATGTGATGGGATGGGATGGCAGCGAGGCTTGAACTGCCAGGGGATGGTCCCCACTGAGACTCGAACTCAGGACCTTGGGATTCGGAGTCCAGAGTGCTCTCCTTTACACCACGGGACCCTTAAAAATATATGGAAAGGTATTAACAACACAAATAGAACACACAAATACACCATGACTGTTTATTTCTGTTTAACTCAGAGAAAAAAGAAAAATTTTTGCCTTGGTTCCAAGCAGAGTACAACTCAGGAACCCTTCCATGAAGACTGTATTTCTCAAGTCTGGGATTCTCTGGAGGTGTCAAAACTTCTATGGGAACTTTACCCCAGGTGCCAATAACAGTGGTGCTGTTCAAAACTTTTTACAGCTTGTCATGAAGATATCCATCCCCAGCGATCGAGGAAAATGTGTGCTGGGAAGAAAGTACAGATCTTGGCCCTTGAAAGTTCAGTTGCCTGTACACAGGCTAGAAGAGCCATGGGATCACACTCACTTGTACTGTAATGAACCAGACTGACAACTAAGATTTAATCCTCCCTTCCATTCACATTTACCTCTACTCGCTGTTGCAAGGACAGCAAGAATGAAAACCTCTTGAATCATTATGTCTCAGGCCACTTTTAGAAGAACCACCACAGAGATAAAAACAGGGGCTTAGTAAGGTCAGGTAATAACGTAGACCAAAACCACACATTCACTGTATACAAGCTCATCAGCTACCAAACAGCATGGCTATTTCTCTAAACATACTTCACTGAAATTCTTACTTAAATTACGCAAATTTCAGAAGCTCAAGCTTTCCTGTTACAAATTACTTCAAAAATAATTCCCTCATCCCTCTAACCTACTTAGTTTGCAGAATTTCACTCTGATATTTTTCCTAATAAATCATCACTTTGACAGTGTCTTCACTGCTTTGACATAAGTACTAAACATTAAATGGCTTGCTGACCATTACATAAATGAACATTCAGTCTGACCAAAGAAGCATCAAGATTAAATGGATTCTGAGAGCACAGAAAGGAAATGGAGCTGGTGAAAGGTCTGGAGCACAAGTCTCAGGTGAAGTCATTGAAGGACCTGAGATTGTTTAGCCTGGAGAGGAGGCTCAGGGGGGACTTTATTGCTCACTGCAACTACCTGAAAGGCGGTTGTAGTGAGGGTGTGGGGACAGTCTCTTCTCCCTAGTAAGAAGTTACAACATGAGAGGAAATAGCCTCAACCTGCACCAGAGAAGGTTTCAATTGGTTGCTGAGAAAAATTTCTTCACTGAAATTGGCCATAGGGATTGGAATAAGGTGTCCATGAAAGTGTTGCCATCACCATCCCTGGAGGTGTTGAAAGAAATCTACTCATGTGGCACTTGGGGGCACGGTCTAGTGGTGAACACGGCAGTGCCGGGTTAAGGGTTGGACTCAATGACAGAGTTCTTTTCCAACTTTAACAATTCTGTGGTTTCTGGTTGCCTGACAGGAACCCAGCCTTTTACCTTCCAAAGCAGCATTCCTTTTCACCTCTCTCCTTTACTGTAGTCATAATTGTATTCATTCAAAGCAGTCTTTCTGTCTGGGGAAGTGAGCTTGGGGGAAAAGGAAGCAAGGATAGGTTTTTCCCCCTTCTGTTGAAATCATATACTATAAAACATTGTTGCTCCTAAGCACTGGTGAGGAGAAAGGTCCTTAAATAAACCAAGACTATGCTGAATTTGACACAGAGCTGGCCTAATGCTCTGCAGGCCCTTACAGGCTCATACACTCAGCAGAAGAATTAACTTTATCCTTAAAAGCCCAACAGAAGTTGTGGCGAGAGCACTTATACCCTCTATTTCCCTTGGTGTGTTGTTTTCCTGAGAAGAACAATAAGAAAAAGATAAAAGGACAGAAAGATACTGCCTTATAATACCTATTTAAATCTTCAGTTGGAACTGAGTTACAACCTTTTTAATAAATCCTAAAAAATACTCTTTTTTAAGAAAAGCCAGCATACAGCCCTCTGCATTTATTTTACAGGCAGTTAACACACATACTTTTACCCTTCCAATTTGACAGAGTATTCAGCTCAGACGAACACTACCAAAAAGTGTAAAAAGCCATAACATCACATAAAAATAAAACGGCCAAAAATAATAAGGCCAGAAGTGGTAACAGCCTACATTTTCAAACACTTATACTTGCTTGTATATGAATAATATATTGAAGTGATAGAATTTATACAAACCACTTGAAGAGTTCCATTTAATTCTAAGTGCAAAGAGAATGTGATAGAAAACCTCTTGGTTCTACCAAACTAGGTGATCACAGGTGACTTGAAATGTTTTTGATCACTGAACATTCAAGCTCTCTGTAAAACATGTCTAATTCTAACTGACAAAAATACCAAAGTGAGTGCTGCAAAATAAACTTGCCACCACAACAGACAGGTACACATTACAAACAAAATGGAACTTCAAAAGTACATCCCACTAGGTCTGTAGTCGTGCAAATCAGTGATCAGGGAACTGACAGGCTACTTAAGGTTCCAGGGAAATTGTTTTTGCATTTTAATAGGAAGCCAAAAACCAGAAAAATAAAGGAAGGGGAGGACAGGCAGCATTTCAAAACAGGACTACCGTGCATGACTCTCTCATTTTCATTCAAAAGACTGAAATTGATTAATGCACTTCTGTAAGCGACAGATGAAACTCCTGAGGTTAACATTATACAGGAGGCAGTTGTGGTTTAATCAGTAATCCTACGCTTCAGGAGAGGTTAAAGGTGCAAAGAATGTGTCAAACCAAAATTGCCCTGACAGATAAAAATCTTACAATCACAGTAACTGCCTCCTGTAACTTCAGCTGGGTTAGGGTATTTTACGGAATGTGCTTTTCATTGATTGTAACTAAAAACATAGTTAATACCAAAATAAGAAATAGTAAAATGTAAACTGCCATATAAACAACATTAAAAATGCAGCAGATTTATATTTTTTTCAAAATCTTGAGGTATTGCTATCTTCATTTTAAAGAAATAATTTACACCGGTTTGTTTATGTATCATTTAATAACTATGCACTTAACTTACAGTATGAAAAAATGAGCTAGAAAATAACTAGCAGAAAACATCACATTTGCTTTTCTGAGGAACAAAACTACTCAAACTAAACTATTTTAAGTTCTTAATTTAGAGAAACAACAGCCATTTAAATAACTTAAAAATTAATCATTCCATTCTTTTATGTAGCCAAGTAGCTGAAAATAAAAGAGTAATGCCAAAATAAAAGCACACAGCTTGATAGGAAGCCAAGCTACATTTTGTGAAGTGCTTTCCTGGATGGCAAAAGTAGAAGCCAAAGCTCTGAGAAAGCAAACTGGAATAAAAAGAAGAGAAGCTAAGGAAGGAAAAATGTAATCAGAACACAACAGTAGCCTGGCACTGAGGAAAATAATTTAACTCCTGAGTTCAGTAATTTCTGAAAATGGCTAGTTAGAAGTCAAAGACATGATTATAGCATTCTTTGTGCATTCAGAGAAACAAGACAAAATACACCAGAAAGTTTTTTTTCTTCAGAATCAAATAGTCTGTGCATGTTCAAATTTCTATACCAAGATTGAAAAAGGAGATAAGGCTTACCCAAGGTTTTCAACTTCTTCACATGACAGTTCAACATGCAATTAAACATTTATTTCTTTATTAAAACCAGAAGTAGACTGCAGTAGAATCTTGATTTAATTGTACATTTTCTCAGCTTCACATCACACTCCTGGTACAGAGGAAAGCCTCAGAGCTAGGAAAGAACTGTTGAATTTTCTAGTGTATTCCTCTACCACCAAAGGCAATAGCATCGTTTATTTTTTATGTAAATTTTGCATGACCCATCCTCTAAGGAAACTGGAAGTTTCCTTCCTACTCCTTTTATACCTAATGTCCAACAAATCTAGAAAACAAAACCAAATTTTAGGAGTTGTGACTTCTCTTACACAAAGACAAAAATACAACAATAAAAAAAAGACAAACCAGATGAGCTGGACTACATAGCAAGGACAGATAAATATCTGGTCACACAATAGTAAGAAGTTCCCAACACAGGTCCAGAGAAACAGTATTCACAATAATAAATGCACAGGTGGGAAAGAAAGCACTATTAATTTGACAATGAAACTGCAGAGCAGCAGCTGTAGATGACAGTCCTCCAAGAAAGGGCAGGAAATCACATTGCAATTAATGGTAAGAACACCTGTGTAAAAATATATACATTACTTGCTGATAGATTAATGCCTTTGCCCCAGCTTTTGGGACTCACAAAAGTCGTTGTCATTATTGCACTGAATTGGTCAATATCTATTTGCACATGGTTTAGGCTAATAGTTGCTCACAAAAGTGTTCAGATAAGTGTATTTAAAGATTAATTCTCCACACTATCTTGCATCCTTGCATTTTTCTTCATGAGACAAAAAACAGTCCTTTTCATCTTCTGCACCAAGTGCACAATCAGTCTCATTCTTCAACCAGGATTTCTCTAAAGATGTGGGGGGTTTTCACATGCAAAGTCAATAACAACAACTTAAAAAAAAATCATACTTTATAAACTTCACCACAGCATTGAAGGAATTACTTTCTGTTTAGCAACTGGCTATAAAAAATAGATTTGTGATTACTTATGCAGGGAAAAAAAAAAAGAAAACCACACCAACAATCAACAGCTACCCAAAATAGCTAACCTCAATGACATCAATGAAAAACCAAAGATGAAAGCTTTTTAATGATGATCTTGATGGTAAATCTAAGATAAGTTAGAAGACAGTTACTCAAGGACCATCTAGGCATGAAAAGTCTTTGTTTCTATTATTTATCAGGGTAAACAAAGAATAAAAGTACCTTTGCCACTGGTGCTTTCCATTGTGTACAAGTAATCCATGTAGAAAGCCCCAAACCTCTGCATTCCGGCTATCTCTGTGTACGTCTCCTACCAACAAAGCAAAGCAAACAAAGAAAATGTTGTATAAGGAAAGAATCCTGAGCTTACCAACTGATAGACTGGTATTAGAGAGATATATTCATGTTTGGATTTGGGCATCAACACACGGAAAGGCTTATCAAAACAAAGGACAGAGGTTAGCCCCAAGAATTCACCTTTCTGATAGGTAATGTAACTTCTCTTTGAGGCCACACAAATGCACATCCATAATTCCAGTGGACATGCTGACCAGTTCATCAATAACATCGAGTCAATTAGTACCTTTAATGGAGTAAATATTCTTCACTTGACCCCTTGCATGCAACAGATCTACCTAATTAAATACACTGAAAACTTAAGCTCATTCAGTCTGGCTTTGTTATTCAAGGAACATTGTGGTTTTATCTTTAAACAGTAGGAAACTTATTAAGACTTTGTGCCATCATTGGGATTTATACATAACATAATCAATTACACAGCAAATTTGCTTCCCCTCTTGCCCAGAAAAGGAAAATCATAAAAGCACTGAAGACAGACTGAGGATTGAGAAAAGCTTAAAACTAAAACACGCTATGGGAAAAGTGTGAATACAAGTTCTTCTGATTTTACTGATTTCATTTTATGGGATTCTACAAGGTTATACTTCATGAGCCGTACTAAAAAGGTGAAAATGGTATAATTTAAATTAAAAAGAAATGAGACACATTGAAAATTGTAAATAGACTACCTGTACAATAAACAAAGCACAGAACTCCACCTACAAACACACCTGGAAAGGCCCACCTTGGTCACTGCAACCAGCCTTTAATAACCACAGATAATCAGAGAATAAAGTTGTATCACACAATTTACAACAATGGAACCTACTGGTGACTGAGAATTTGTGTCTACAAAAGGCAGAATTAGCAAAATTTTCCCTAAGTAGACAAATATAGAACACAAACAATAAAATTAACACTGCCAAAATCTGGTTTCCAAGACAGCACTTGTTAGTTTGAACACTATGGACTATTTACTACTTGGGTTTAAAGTAAGTGCTGGTAAAGTTTTGCTAGCAACCTCTCAGATCTCTTTTTCTCTGAAAGTGTTCTGTGGTTAGTGCTTTTGGAAATTACAGCATTAATTCAGTTTTTTGAGCAGGGGGGTTGAGCTTTCTTTTGCACATGTTGTTTTGGTTTGCTTTTTTGGGGGGGCTCAGGTTTTGTGGGTGTCTTTTTTTTAAAACAGATTTTTTTTACTAGCTGCAAAGTAAGATTCATTTAAACGTAAAAACTAATGAAAAAAATCAGTCCTCCAATAGTACACAGATCTAAATTATTAGAAATCCATCAGACAGCATTAGAAATTTTTTTTCTAAGAAAAATGTAATTTTCTGACCTTATGATGAGCTGCATCCAATATAAACTCTGCACGAATACTATTATTTTCTGGACTTCTATAATCAAATAGTGAATTGGTAAGATAAGTCATCCCTTTCACACTCAAATTTTCTCCACAATTAAAGAAGTAGGCCTCCTTCATGATGCAGTGCAAAACAATATGGCAGGGGAGAAAAAAGAAAACACAGTCAAGTTAACAGAACAGTTTCAATCTGTCATAACACACGAATAACACACACAGTAGCATCCCTCAAGAGCATATTTCAAATCAATGAAAACAGTGTGAGCCAATGAATATTAAACAACTCATGATACAGAACATATTAGTGGCATTTTAATAGGAAAAGCTCAGGTAATTTTTGCTCCAAATCCTGCTCCATCCTATTAATTATGTCTGATCTTGTCACTACACATTCCATTTGTGGCTGACCAATGCCTTACAGATTCTGTATCCATTCTCTCTATGACAAACACTTATTTCAATGTATGACCTCATTATTACCTTATCACTCTTTATTCATCTAGATTTTAACAGGCCTTCTCCATATCTCAAACCTCTATCCTTCTGAAATCATAAAAACTTTCCAATAAAGACTTCTTCTACTAAAAAAGTTATTTAGGAGATGAATTTTTTCCCAACCATCTACTGACAATCACATGCAAAGCTGGAACCCTTATGAAAGGAAAAGCCTAAACTGCAGCAGTACAGAAAGACAACAGGGAAGTACCAACATCACCACCATTTTCACAAAAGCAGGTATTTTCTTAAATTGATGCACTAAAGGGTGCCAGAAAAATTAATACAAATAAAACCCCAAAGGTTCTTTATCAACTACCCTAAAGGAAATTCTGTTGCTCATCCACCCACTGCAAAGCAGGAATCGATTCTCCATGCTTTTCTAGCTGACAATCTCATGGTTGCTGCACACAAGGCTGCTGTCCACCCTCACATCCCTGAACACGTCTCCCTTGTACCTCACAAGTCCAGCAGAGCATTTCTACTGTTGGCTCACCCTTGTCTCCCCAGCCTCTTTTTGGAAAAGCCTATGGCTGTCCATTGGCACACACCAGTCACGTGGTGTGTCCCACTGCATCTCTAAAATCCCAACAGGAGCAGAATCTGAAGCTGTGTCAGGATATCTACATCCTTTTTGTTCCAGTGCTGCACACACAAACACCCGAGAGTGCTGCCAAGCTGTGCTCCCTCACAGGGCAAGGATAAGAATCTGTCCCGTTGGACCTATAGCACAATACACAATTCTCCAGATTAGGAGATACTTGGCATAAATATAATCACTTCATATTTTCTCTCCTATTCTTAATTTTTCTCCTTAAAATACTTTTGAAGACTTCACAGAACAGTAACATCAAGTTAATAGGTCTGTTCTTGACTGCATCATTCATTTTTGTTTAAACATAGGTAACAGTTGCTGTTCTCCAATACCCTAGGACAGTATTCTATCTACAGTTCAACCAAAAATCATCATTATTGAATTTAAAATTTCATGCACCACTTCATTAAATACTTCAGTAGTAGTCCAAATGGATACCTGATTTTGTCTTAAGCAATTGGAGATTTCAGAGAATCACAGACTATTCTGGGTTGGAAGGGACCCACAAGGATCATAGAGTCCAACTCTTCAGTCAATGGCCCACACAGGGGATTGAACCCATGACCTTGGCATTATTGCAACCAAGTTTTAGCCAGCTGAGCTACCATTTGCTTCTATTTAAAATACAGAAATTAATACTGTTTAACTCCTTGATTTTTGACTCAACCTTATTGAAAAACAAGGTAAAATACTCTTGATATTTGCACCACACTTCTATTATCTTCAGTGTTCCCATTTGTTCCCTTCCAACCTTCTGCTGATTTAAGTACTTCCAAAGATTTTCAGCTGTGTTTTAAGTGCTATACAAAATCAAAGTATGCAGACAGACAATAATGGGTTATTGTCAAAGAAAAAAGTCTCATGTTTTGCTTCTTCTCACTCTGAAATATTTGTCTTTTCAACTCTAAGGAAAAACATTGAGTCCTATATACCAGAAACATTCAAAAAACTTAAATCACAATTGGTAACAGCAGTCTTTTCAATTTTTGCAATCAAGTATTTTAATAAAGCATAACAGAATTACTTATTCAGCAAGTCAACTCATATTTCAATATACTCACTTCATCACTTCTATTCATATTCTCCTCAAAATCTTTAATTCCCATAATTCCTTTAAGGCACATAGCTTGGCAACCAACAAAACCAATCTGGCAATCAAAGAAAAGTTCACCTTTCATGAGGACCTAGTGAGGAAAAAAAAATTGTATTTCTAAGACTTCTACTCCACAAGAATCAGAAAAGACAGGCAAAAGTGAACCAAAATATGTTTAGGTTTATATATTTAGAGCTTTAATAAATAGCAATCACACAGAGCATTTCAAAGGAAGGGATTACTTTAGTATTTCATCACCACAGCATTAGAAATTTAGAGAATTTATATGTATGTGATTATTAAAACCAACACACCCAATATAACCGAATATGAAAAATCAGCAATGAAATAATTAAAAAATGCTTTATGGGTAACTATTTGCCCCATTATTTACAATGAAGAAAAAAAGCCCTGACAAAGGAAAATTACCTCAACTGTTGTTCCTTCTTGCTCCCAGCATAAAACTTCTTTGGATTTTACTTTCTGAGGGCTGTAATAACTACTTTCAGGTTGCATTTCAGTGAGCTATGAAACAATAGGATAAACACCTTATAAAAGTCAATATTAGTATTAGGCAGCAGTAATGTCATTAATATACAGAACTGATGAAGACAAATTAACTATGGGCCAAAATTTATTAACAGGCAGGAAACAGGTGCAATTAAACAGCTGTAACACATTATCCATACTGGAACTTCTCATATTCAACTTCTGGTTGAAACATGTCATAACAGAATGTCTAAAATCCACTACAGTATTTTTAGTTTCCTTATCTAAAGAGAAACTATGTGAAAAGATGAAAGAGATATACAGCTGCATTATTAATGTAATATCGAATTAGCTCATAAAGTACTGTAAAAATACACGAATGCATTATGTATCTTTCCAAGAAAATAATTAAACAGCATGGTAATATTACAGAAACTTTTTGATTACAACCATACTCATATTTGTTTCTTGCCGTGGCAATTGAGAGGAACATGCATTTATGTTTCTTGAATTATTTCAATATAAAAATTCAAAGATAGTAAAATACAGTCAGGTTAAAAAAAAAAACCACAGAACCTGCAGCTATGAAAAACCAAAAAAGAGGCACAAAACAATGAGGATGTTGTATTTTCCATGAAAAAACACATATGTTAGTTTATGTGGAACAGCTTAAATAGTGCAAATTCTAATTTTTATATAAAAATATCCACAGGCTCTCATTATTTTCAAGAGCGAATGCACATGGATTTGTTTCAAATTAAAATTTTTCAAACCAAATGTCCAAGAAAATAGGATGAAAAAAATCACGGATCACCCTTCACCTGTGTGCAATTATTGTAGGGGAAAAGCAATTAATTGATTAGAAGAACTCAGACATTACAAGAATAATTTTCACCATAACTAGAAAACGCTACATTTAATTTGGCATGATTTTTAGCTGGAATGATATCAACTGTTCAGAATGCTAATGCAGAAATCTGACCCTATTTTTTAACCAATAAATAGGAACCACAAATTAATTCCATACATTCTTTGCATGCAAGCAGAACAATGAATTCTGTTTTCCTCCTAACTGTCACCATATTAATATTATACATCATTCCACATTCAAAATGTATAGAATGTAAGATGTTACACTGTAAGTAGTTTTTAATCACTTCCTAGAACAAAATGCATGAACTTGTCAGTGAAGCATTAGAGAAGTACAATCCAGCAAAGTATGTTCAAAAAAGAAGTGCATATCATTTTTAATGATTTTTCTCACATAAGAAAAATTACTAGTGTATGACAAAGTGCACAACAAGATGCTGAGCCACATTAAACAAGAAATTTGACCCTTGGTGGTTTGTTTGGGGTTGAAGTGCTGGATATAATTAATAGAGGAAGAAGAGATCTTCCATTACTTATTCTTAGCCCTTCTTAATGAGGGCTGAAGCAGATTGACACAAAAGAACATGACAATGTTTGTTGATATCCTTAAATTTTGCAACCAAATTTGCCAGAAGGCTGAAGGCTTAAAACACAGAAAACCCACAGCTTGCAAAGTCACTTCTCTCATCCTTTGTGACAGCTGCTGAGCAGCTCAGTGCCCTGCTACACCACCAAACAAAAATAGCTAAGAGAAATGAGGCATAAAGCCCCTCACAACACTCCTGCACACAGAGCACAAGCCAAACAGGCAATAAAGGTTCAGGGAGCTGCTGATGGTATTAGGTGTATAATTATGCACATAATTGTTGTACTAAAGTATTGCAGTTCATCTGAAAGGCTCAAAGTCATAAAAATCAGCCCTAGTTACCCCACATCAAAGTTCTGGCATTGATTTAATACATGTTTAATTTTAAAGCCAAGAGCCACTTTGTGTAGTTATGCACATAGAGTTGCTTGCATATAGTTTGGCACATGTTAAAAGTATTTGGCTAATTCAGAACCTTAATTTTTAATGTATTTATGTCAGTACATCTCAGTATCTTATTCAGACTTGCCATAATCCCTTCTGCAAGCTTACAACAGAATAGAGAGAAGGCCAGCAACCATTCTGAGATTTGTTTACACAAATGACTTACATCTTTCTCTATATACACAGTTTGTAGCTCAGAGTATATATACTATTTATCCTTCGTTTTTCTAACTCACTTTCAACACATGGAAAATAATTTCAACAGTATGAAGTTAAAATCATACTTTGACTTACAATAGTCAGAAACCAGAATATTCTAAAAAAATTACTCCAATTGACAATCTCTATGGAGCTAGAAGTTTTTTATAAAGAATTTGATGGATAGAATATTGCAATAAACATTCATAGAAAGCCTTTAAGACTTTTCTCCCATCAAAAAAACATTAATCTAAGTTGTTTCCCCTTATGATTACAGAGTTGGCACTCAAATTCTAGCTCAAATGGCAAAACCCCCTCACCCTGCAATTGTCAGTAAGGTATGACAGAGGAGGAACATTCAGAGTTCACTTTTCCCATTGTGCATTAATGTAACATTTCCCATCTTGAATCAAACAGCATAGAAATGCTCAGATAATCTTTAAGCACTTCCTCAACAAGCCAAAAGAACCCTTTGTGAAACAGAGAGATGCTTACCTTAAAAGTCACTGTTGCCTTTGTACAGTAAAACCCAACTGAAATAATAGGATCCTTTAGGGACTGAGATTTCTGCTGATGTAGCATTGATCCATCATCAATTCCACCAGAATCATTTTCTTCATCATCATAACTCACAATGGCAGGGACAAAAGACCAAGCCCAAGACACCCATCCTTGTTGCTGGTCATCATCTTGATGCAAATAAGGATCCTGACTAATATACTGTGTAGGATATTGCATTGCTGAGCTTGTTTCATCTTCTGTGCCTTTTGAAACAAAAACCAAGTTAAATTTCAGATCAACCATGCTTGAAATTTTATTTATTAAGTTCAAATTTATAGTATGTGAAATTTATCTAGGACAGTATTTCAGATAGCATTCAATGATACTTAGTTTATAATGATAGAAAATAAGTAGACATTTTAGATTCCTAAATATAAGTCTCCAAGCACATGCTTATTTCCTAACACTTTCCTCCAAATAATACTAAGGGTATTTGCAATAGTTTATTATCAGACATCTGTAGTGAATCCATAATTTTTCATGTATAACACAAGCTTTCAAGATTTCCTTCCAATAAAGACCTTCTAAAGTTGTAAATTAAACCTTACATTACAATCTTGTAGTTTCCAATTTTAAAATGAAACAAAAAAGGACTTCCATTACACCAGCAATAATAAAAAAAATGTAAACACAGCATAGATCCAAAAATTAAGGTTGAAAATCTCCTTTCTTTACATCAGCTTTTCAAGTATTCAAAGATACAGGTTTAATTATGCTCCAAAAAAAAAAGGTGGTGTGCCATCTGTGAGTCAAAAGCCCAAACACTGGTTCTTCTGAGAAAATAGAGATAGCACAGGGGGCAAAACCAGGACTTCCCAAAGATTCAATTCTCAGACTCATGAACCAGACAGGTAATACTGCATGCACAAAGACCACACAGCTTCTAAGTGGTTCCATCACCACTCTTATGGGACTCCCAAGGGCATTAACTACTTCAGAATTACTACAGGCAGTACAGGATGCAGTACCGCTCCTGCAAGGGGACAACATTACGTTTAGTGTATCATTTAACTGAGAACAGAAATACATGTATTACATTTTTATTTACTTATTTTTAAACTCAGAGATCCCATTCTTCCAAGTTTTAGACCGTTCACTCTTTAATTATTCTGTAGTCGTTTACTCTAATTATTTCTACTTGCATAATGGAAGAACAAACACTGGTGACAATTCTCTGCACATGCTTAGAGGCAACGATACCTCCTCCCGCAAGAGCAGTGGAGGCTTCCTTCCTGCTCTCTTCACAAAACACAGATCAGATTTCAACCCAAATGTCAATCTTGAAACACAGGAAATAAAGAGGAGCTGCACGTAAAACCTTGGAAAGAACTGTCAGATGTAGAAGGAAAAAGAATTGATATGGAGGATGACTCAAGTAGTTTAGTGTAAACTGCTGTTGGCAAGCACAGAAGAAATGGTGGAAGGTCTGACAAAAAAAAAAAAAAAGGTGGAGGTGTAGGACCCAGTGACAGACTTAGACTACATAGCCACAAAATTCAGCCATACCTCTTGCTGCAGTACACACAGAGACAACAGTAAAAGATGTCAAATGATAGTTTGGATTATAATATTTGTTATTATTTTGGAAGCCATTAAAATAAGACAACAGCATTTTAGTCTAGGTTGTCTATGTATACACTGTGAGACAGAAAACAGAGGGAGGAAGATACACCTATGTTCTATCACTAAATAAAACCACAATAAGCATTATGTCATCACTAAACTCCAGAACAAATACACATTGGCCTCATAAGAAACACACAGTATCATTTTGAAACTTCAAAGCAGAAACATCATGTAAATTCCTCTATAATGAATAATGCAAGAAGGAGAGTACGTACTTGGGAAACAAAGTTTATTTGACTAGCTACACTAACCATTCACCTACAAACATACAGGATAATGAAATATAATAATAAAAACCCTATATTGTATTGATATGCATTTGTTAAAGGACAAAATGTTACCACACATCAGGTTTCTACAGCCACTCTTGTCTGTCATCCATAGCAAGATCGCACTGGAGGAATCTTGCTCCCTAACGCAGGACAGTAAATTCCATTAACAAATAACTTTTATATACATTGCAGCATTGCAGTGTGACTGCATCTCACTGTTCCATGTTCAGATCAAGTCTGATCTTCAGAAATTTACTATCCTTTCATTGAAAGGCACTTAGATATTTATCTCTAATAAGAGTTTGGAAACTGGTATCTCTTCAGATAAATCTGGAACTAAGCCACTACAAAATGACTCTCTCGCAATTTATTTATCTGCATGTATTAGTTTCCAGCCAGGTAAGGCTGGCCCAGCCTAGCCTGTGGCTACATGAATACAAGTGCTGGCAGTGGGGGAAGAGGGAAGGAATGCATCACCATGCCTGATGGCAACAGCATGAATTTTCATCTCACTGAATCAACCATGACATTGCATAAATGAATCTTACTAAGTACTTCAAGGACACAGCTATAGATGTTTGTTCTTTCATCACTAAATAAGGTAGATATTAAAGTTCATTTCCTCATTCACAATTTACCCACTGTAACCTAAAGAAGCTACTGCAAACTTACAACTAAGAAAGTGAAAACAAGAATAAATCATATGACAGCTTTAGCCTGTATGTGGAAAAATATTTTGCAGTGAAGATAGAAATGCACTTCTACAACTGTTTTTGCATCTCTGGCTTGGCCATCCAACAATTGTGGCCATCTATCTTGTGTTCTGAAGGAGACCATTCTGTCAAATAGACATCATACAATTAAATACAATGACAATGCTAAAGCACAGCATAGTTGAACAAAAACTGCATAGGAAATTACAGATCTCCTCTTTGGCAGCTCATCATTGCAAGTTTAGTCTAATTGCTGACCCTTCTGAAAAATCTTGTGGACAACAGTGTAAAGCTACAATATATTATTTCATTTTTAGATATCTGTTTTATGAGAACTAGGAAGTCATATTCACAGTTGCTCAAAAGAAGCATGAAAATGAGATTGACAGACTGCAATTGCAATTCCACCTTCCAGAAGACATAAATGAGAAATAAGGATGACAAAAGACGGACTGCCACAGATTTTATTCATATTTGGATGTAAGAATCTCAAATTTCATTCCAGATGCAGAAGAAATTGAGTACTTGTAGGCAGATGCCTTCTGTTTTAACCTCAATCTTTGCTTCAAGTATATTTGTTTCACCACCTGTTTCACACCCTAACCAAAAGAAGCCAAACACAACCCACATACCTCTCCTATCTGACTTCCATCCTCCTCTCCATTCAAGCTTCATTCCAGTTTTCTCATTACCCAGCTAATCTTGTCTGCAATACTTAGTTGTTTTTTTTCATCTGAAACTCAGCCTACCCATACGAGCTGTTCTCATATTGACTTGTAGGATTTCTCTACTGTTTCTGTATTTCCTGTACTTAAATAGCCCGGCTTGCCCTAGTGGCTCCCTCCAGGAATCCAGCTAGAGTTCAAGCAACTCTAAATATATTTTACTTCTGTAAAGCACAAAAACTTGGCCACATTTGGGTAAACTTAGATGTTAACAAAAGAAAGATGTTCATGGTACAAAGACAACCCTCTGTCTAAAAGCAAGGAATATGCAATGCTTCATAGAAAGTTCTTCACCCTTTTTCCTGCCAATAGTACAAAACATTGCTTAGATGCAAGAAGTTCTTAAAACACACACTAATGATTTTATGATTTTTCTAAAACCTGTAAGCTTTTTGAGTCTTAGAAGAAAACAAATATTTTCAGAACATTAATACCTCTAATCATATGTCTTGTGTAATGTACTCCACATTCCTACAAGGCAAAGAATTTCTAGTGCTATTTTCTCTATCTTTAGAGAAAATAAAAGAACGATTAACAGACATTTTTTGGTTCCTAAGTACCACAAAGCAGTAACATGGCAGTCAATTTTACATCTGGCACTGAGGGTCGAATTTTGGAAAAAAAATGCCACTGCTGTCATTTTGTAATCATGCATCTATTTCTCTGAAACCAAAGAGGACAGCAACACAGGATCAAAAAATATTTATAAACTTTTAATGTAAATTAAAATTGTATATTCCTTAAACAGAACAAAATTAATTAGTAGTGTACACAAAGTTTCAAACTGCTGTAATAGTATAAACTTAAGCCTATGTTATAGTTTGGAATTGTTATGTAAATTCTCTCTCCTGCCACTAACAGCCCAGGCCAGCAGTTAAAAAAGACGGTAGTTAAATGTTGATCACCGGGGTGGAGGCAGGTTGTCTCTTTTGTTTCTGGGGACATCCTTTCTTTTTGGTAGCTCGGCAGAAGGCAGGAGCGGGTTTTTTTGTGTGTGTGTGGGTGCTGGGGATAGAAGAAGCTGTCTCCTGGTTGCTGCTGGCTACCAGGACCTGATCAGTTTCTTCCCTGCTGCTCCTGCTCCTCACTGCTGTGGCTGCTGCTGCTGCTGCTCTTGACTGCCTGTGGCTGCTGCTGCTGCTGCTGCTGCTCCTACCTCCCTGTGGCTGCTGCTGCTGCTCCTGCTTGGGACTGCTGTGGCTGCCGCTACTGCTGCCTGCTTGGAACTGCTGTGGCT
>JAWWLZ010000082.1:130098961-130111715 GCA_035041345.1 Poliocrania exsul | reverse complement strand
GATTGGATGTGGCACTGAGTGCCATGATCTGGTAAAGGGACTGGAGTTGGACCAAGGGTTGGACTTGATGATCTCAGGTCTTATCCAATCCAATTGATTCTATGATTCTAAGAGCCAAACTGCTAGAGATCAGCTTTGCAGAAAACAATCCAAGTGTCCCAGGGGAGAGCAAGTTGCAAGAGTCAGCAGCATGACCTTCTTGCAGAGGCCAACTGTGTGCAGGGCTGTATGAGCAGGGGTGAAGCCACGGGCACAATTTTGTCCTCTCTTAGCTCCTTGTGAAACATCGCACAGAATACTGCACCCAGTCCAGGGATCTCCAAGACATACCACAAACAAATCCAGTGGAGAATCAACATGGTGGTTGGGGCACAGAAGCACCCTCTGTGCTCTCCCTCAGGGGAGATGGAGAGAAATGACGGTTCTTCAGCCTGGAGAAGGGAGACCCAGCTGCTGTCCACAGCCATCTGCTGAGAGAGTACAGGGAGGAGGGAGCCAGACTGGGTCTGCTGCCGCTCATCTTTTCATGCTACACCCCTGACAAATCTGAAACACGTGCAATTCCAAGCAGGGCAAGTGCTTTTTATCAGGAGGGGCAGAGAGGTGGTGGAGTCTCAATCCTTGAAGCTACTCAGCACTTTGCTGGTCAAGCCCTGCAGCAACATCCTATCACTGGACTTGCTTTGGCTGAGAAGTTGGACTAGATCACCACCAAAAGCCATTTCAAATTGCACTAAGACTTCCTGCATGCAAAAATTATTCAAAAATACAAGTTTTTTAAATATTACCTTTAAAGTACCCTACAAGTTCCACTGAAAAGATAAGCACTATCAAGATCTTGTTTTTAAAAAGGTAACTGATTCTTTTCCACTGCTATACAATTGCCAATATGTATCACACATAAATAGACAAAATGATTCATTTTATACTTCTAACCTCACAACAACACTGCTGCTGGCTAGCACAGGTTAAGTGTCAATTAGAAATTAGTACAGAAACTGAAAATTAATTTTATTATTTTTCTAATGAACAGCAAACCAGAAGCATAACAACACTGAAACAGAGAAAATCCAGTGTTGTCTGAAGAAAATCCTATATGGCATCTGTATATCTTTTGTAAAGTGTGATTTAATAGTCTAAGGCACATTCACTTTAAAATTATGTAAATATATGTATATTTAAGAATTATGACAGTATAAAATATTGAAGATGACTTAGTCAAATCAGGCTGTGTCACAATTTTGTAGAATAATTAAAGAGTTCTATATTATATATAAAAATTATAGATACAGGTGCTACATATAATATTTCTTGTATCCTCAAAAGTCTATTCAAGATTGTCCATTTTCTTTCATTGCTACAAAACTCAATTTTAAATCTTTTCAAATTGGCAAATCATATAACTCTGACTGAGTACTCAGAGATTAAGCTCTGTCTTTCTTCTATGGCAGATGAGAACATGATGAAAAAAAATTTTAAGTACTATTTCATGCAGAAACATGTCAAAAATAAATTTTAAGTAATTTTTAAATTTTTAAATTATTGCTTATTAAATGCATTAATATTAATAATATTCATGATTATTATTATTATTATTAACCAGACTGTGAAGGAGAAATACAAAGGAATTTGGGGCAGAGGTGCAGAGGGTGGGGCAAATAAACAAAGGTTAAGGTTGGTTAAGCACAACAAATTGGAGTAATCAAGAAATAATTTCAGAAGGTGTTAGTCTTCACTTGCCTCTTATTGCATTTGATCTCAGCTGCTGTTAAATCAACAGGAACGACTTGCAGTGCTGACCAACAAGAGACACTTCAGAAACCTGCATTAGATCAGGAGGTTACACCCATCTCCCAGTGTTATCATAAGCCATGTTTTGTTAGTTCTGTATTAGCATGGCACAATGTGCTCTGAAATGGCTGTAAAGGTCCACATGAAAGTTGTGGACAGGCTAAAAAGCCACCACAGCAGCCCCAAAGATAAGCCCAGAAGCTTTGTAGGAAATCTGTTGCACTGACACCACAACATGTGTGCCGTCTCTGCCTGTTGATTTCTGGGCAATGTGCACCTCCCTGTGATGCTGCTACTGTTTGGATTAGCTGATTATCCAGGGTATTTGAAAGAACATCCCTCTGTTTACAAGAAATGGAGCTGTCAAGAGCCTGAAAGCCTATGCTGATAAGGTCATAGAGCCAAAGATAAATAAAACAGGCTGTTCTCACTAAGTGGTTCTGAGAAATATACCCCAATTTCTCAACACCTAAGACAGAGTAACAAACAAAATGTCTTTGCAAGTCTTTTTGAGGGGAATTGTACAACTATCTTCCTTCTATTGTGGAAAGAAAGTTATATTATAAACTGTTAACTGATCATCTAGTAAAGATTCTGATAGGTTTATTGTGGTTTTGAAAAATTATGAGGCCACCTACCATGATGTAAGTGCTTTTTAATAGAAATAAACATCTCAAAATTACTTTTGTGCAATTTCCCCCAGGATAAGATTTTTCAAGATGTCATTCTTTCTCTTTGTTACAGGAAGCTTGGGCAGTGCTTTGGTTGGGGTGGATATGGGTGGGGACATGTTAATTCTGTAACATTCTGCTGTGTTTAATACCAAACACAGTGAAATCTCGAACCATGACTAGAGCAATCAAAAGCTACAACCCAAAGTAAGAAATATTACAGCAGCAACTGGCAGATACACTCAAGATTTGGCATAACTGTAGAAGGAAGGATGGAAGGGGTAAAAAAAGGCAATTCTGAAATGTTTGCTCCACAAAACTCATGGTGCATACAACTTTAACTCAGGAACTCTGGCACCAGGGTGACCTGAAAGGAAAAGAGTCAGGAGGAGAAACAGCAGAAAAACTAGTGCTAGGTGAGTTTCCACAGCAAAACTGATGGGGTGTGAGCTAAAATGGGTCCTTCTGCCCCACATATTTTCTATGTCTGAAAACAAGAAGGAAGAGTGGCTGAAACAATTTACCCTGAAGAACTGGGAGGAAAGAGTTGCAGAAAATACACTCAGGAGAACAGACTGCAAACCTAAGAGAGGAGATGAAAAGGGGCCTACGACATTTTTATTCTCTTTTTCCACCTATGTTCAGAAACAAGCAAATCAAGTAAAATTAGGAGCAATAACAGAACTATTACCTATTTTAAAAATGTCTTGAAAATTAAGTCAGAAAAACCCCAGGATATATATTTCAAGCTGAAACAGTTTATCTCCATACATGAAAACTCCAGGCCAGTTTCACTGTTCTGCTCTCCTCTCGCCAAACTCACAATTTGAAGGCTGTTCTAGGAGCATCTTAAGCAGGAACAGGTCAAGTTACAGAACCATCAGCACTTCAACAAACATTTTTCTTACACCACTACATTTCTTCTGTACACAGCCACAGTATTTAAGCCAGTCTACATTTTTGTGCGTGCTATTTTGGAAGACACTGCACCAAAGACTTGATGCAGGTTCCTTGAAATATGAAGAATAGCTGAGCACTGCCTCTCGAGCATTTATCAGGTATGTTCCTGCAGTGCTCACCATGCCATTGACACACCACTGCAGGCACAGCATGATCACTGATTCATAAACACCTGGGACCCATTAGCAAAGCTTGATCCATTCAGGTCACTCTCCTGTAATCTGTTCCACCTGCTATGGGCTACCTCTAGTCTGCAGTTCTATTTCAGCTGGCACCAGACTTCACCAAGACATCACTTTCCTTTGTGGTGGTAGATTATTGAGGGTACTTGTTTCCCCCCTCAGTTCTGGTGGGTTGTAGTTGCAGCTCCACTCCACACTTTTTTAGGGGTACTTCCCCCTAACACATTTCCTACTGTTTTTTTAGAAAGCCAGACCCCGTGTGCAAGAATTCCCTCCACCAAGCACCTGCCAAGGATGTAGTAATAATTTTTATTATAACATAACCTTGCCATCCACTTCCTTCAGAGGAAGGTAGAATACTGTCCAGACCAAATTTTCCCCTAATCCCAAACACTACTGAACAGCAGACCTACAGGAGGGCCCCAGCAAACTGAGTAATCCTCAGCTCTCAAATTTCCATCATCACAATAACCCTCTGACATATAACAGTGAAAGGCCTGAGGCAAAAAGCTTTGCCTGAAGAACTTGTTACCCAAGCAAGCTCTCCTCAGTGCTGAGCATCACTTGAGTAGTGCTTGACTTTTGGCAGCTGCTGGGGGTAGACAGAGAGCAAAGAAGGCACTGAAATGGCAATGGATTCTGTATGCAGTGTCAGAAAGAGGAGAGACTCACTAGGGTCTCTCCAGCTGCTACTGGTTTTCACAAGTGTATGAGCTACCCTTAGTGACTAATTCTCTGTCAAAATTGTTTGAAACCAGCCAGTAGGTTCAAAATTTCATGGGGCAGTGCACAAGAAGAGAAAGACAAGAGTGAATGCACATCTGGTTTCCTTAAGATACCAAGCTTAAAACCCAACACAACTGCAAAGCACTGGTAAGAGATTTTAGCCCAGCAGTCCTTTCTTCCTCAGTTACTGTGTGAGACAGGTCCAAGCCAAATCTGAGCTTGTGTCCATTGTCCACCCGACACACACCAGGGAATTCTTCCCAAGATGGGAATGGTACTTTTTGAGCTATTTTTGCCAGTACAGGAAGGTTCAGTTAGGAAAGATTTCTCAGCCACAGGCACAGCAAAACAAACACTCTTCAGCTTTCACTGCATTCTCTAAATTCAGAAGCACAGGCACTTCATTAAAGAACAATTAAGATCTCAGTATATGGTACAATCTACAGAAGGAGATCAGAATGTCACTAATGGCACTAATAAAATAATCCTTCCACTTTTTACACATTATTTTACAAAAATAATATTAGTGGCTTTTTTAGTGCTATGTGAAGACAAAACTTCATTTCCTAACTTATTTCCAATAGTTCTTCTCTTGCAGTATTTTTTCATGCATTTTATGAACACACATGTAGTACTATGTAATTGTATTATTAATGTTATGTATGAATGTTATTCAAATAGCTTTCACAAATTAAAATCTACTGGGTCAGTAGAATAGTACATAATTTTAGAGACTTCCACACACCTGTCTGAAACATCATTTGTCCTAATTTACATAGTTTTCTAACTTGGCAGCTGATCAAATTCTAAACACAGTAGCCAAGTTAGTCAAGCTATTTTGTTGTCTCAAGCAAAACTTCCATAAGAACAACATGATAATTTTCTGAAAATGCTTGTCTTTAAACTTTCAATTGCACATTATTAATAGCTCTGCTGCATTTGTGACAACTCACCTGAAAATCTGTACTTTGCTTTCTTTCTCTTTAACTTCAGACATGACCACAGGGAAGAATGGATTTTAACCAAGTGTAATTTATCAATTACATCTTATCTAAATAACAGTATTTAAAACTAATAGACTAAACTATAATGCTAGATGAATGGCTGCAAAAACTTCCTGGTTAATCAATGTAAAAAAGTACACATAGGAGCAACTTACTCAAAACATGCACATTACAGGTTTTCTACTTGTAATCAGCCTTTTCTTTGCAATTGTCAGTCTGATGTGTAGACCCTTTCAAACAACTTCCTGCTTTTTAAGTAAGAAAACTTCTGAAACATTAACTTAAACCTAAATAAACAGTAATTTATCTCCTAAAATAGTCAGCAGTCTATTACACAAAACAACCAGAATGCTGTATATTAAGACAAGTGTAGCTGTCAACACTACACTGTAAATGTTGCAAAGTTTTACAAAAGATGTCTGCAATTACAACATAACATGTAAATTTTTATCACATTGGTTAGTTTAAAACAGAGTGTGCCTCCTCTCAGGCAGTGGAGACTTTTTATAAGGATCCAGCATTTGTTGTTCTTTCCAGTGAACACCATGTGCATGTCACTTCCTTCCTTACATAAATTTAACTGTTCAGAATTCAAATGTACCTTCTTTAGTACTAACTAATCAAAAAGGATGTTTTCTAATATCAAATTAAGAGCAAAACACCTTCCAAGTCTGTGCCAATCATTTTGAATGGAAAATAATTTTTATCCTTAGTCTAATTAGCAATGACAGAATGAGCACAGGTTTAAGCAGAGGTAGGAAAGTAAGTGTCAGGAGGAAATGAAGTTGAATGCCCAAGGGAGACAGAACTGTTACTTGTGCTCAACTGCAACTCCAGCCACGTGCAACAAGAAGAGATTAAAAACTGGACAACAGGATGGAGAAATAAGATTGAAAACAACTTGGGGGAAAAAATATGGATGTAGGAAAGTCAAAAGCACGGAAACATCCTCTAATCTCATATAATGCCAAGAAGGAAAGTTCAGAGAGTGTTCAGTGTTGAAGAAAATACTGTATCTTGTTTCGAAGAAAAACATGGAACAACATCTGTAACAAAACTACTGAATAACATCAGCCAAGAAATACATTTAAAGCTAAACTCACAAAAATATTCCCTTAAATCTATAATTCATCAGGTTTTTATATCTATTAGTTTACACTGTGAAATGTGTTTTATGAATTTAAGTTTGACTTGAGTAATCACAGGTAACATACCATTAAGTCATCAACTCATTCTGATTTCACTAACACTTATTTTACACGGTGAATATTGGTTGGGTGGTGGACAGTTTTACCACCTTCAAAACTAACCTAAAGCACACTACCCACAATCCTGTAAATTCATTGAAGTGCAACTGCATTCATATCAAATGAAGAGACGTTTTACCTGCACTCCTGAAAAGCAGTTGCAACAGATAATTCCATTAGTCAGAAGGCAAATCCTTCACAAATAAGTCTTTCTGTGAATTTTAGACAATACTAATACTTCAAGGACTACTACAATCCAGGATTGTGCACCCACAGCAATCACCCAGGGGTGATTAGCACCCTCCTGTGGCACAGACCATAGTCCATTCACTCCTGAATCCACTACACACACATGGACACCCTCCACTCACTCATCCCAGACAGGTCTCCCTACTGATCTCCTCTCCCTCCTCTCTCAAACTGCCAGTGGACCAACATTTTTACCCCATATCTACAGAGTAGGCTGAGCAAAGTTGGATACTGCAATTATCACTTCTGAGCATGTCTTATATACCATTAAAATATATCCAAATAGCATTTTGCAAACTACATTTGCTCAACATAAAGTATCAATAGATACATATTGTTAAAGTTCTGTGGAATTGTAAGGCTCTAAAATACATCAGTTTGAGCAATGCTTTCTTCTGAAATCTCATCTAAGCAGGGTCAACTGATTCTTGAGACTTACTGTTGGGGAGGAACACAAGTTTGTGATTCAATGCACAAAGAGATTAAGTATTTGCTTTAAAAATAAAAAACGCATCTAGTTATCATACAGTGAACAGGCTGGCACACAGTTATCCCCAAATTTCCTGGCAAAGAAGCCAGGATGCAGAGAACCACACACCGCCACTTCATTCTGAACAAATACTGAAGCAGAGTGCTTAAATAGTCCTTTTTAGTCTCTGTGAGCCTCAGAACCAGTTTGTAAGCTACAATAAAAGGTTTAACTGACACTGCATGTCAGGGAAGTTACTACAGGACATGATTGTGACAGTGCATCTTACTGATAGGAGCCTCAACATAATCACACAATGATAGCCAATAGTTGTTAATTATACTGACTGTGCTCCATACACTGTGATATTTCATATTTCAGACACATGATCTGGCAGTGGAAACTTCATCCTAATCCTGTTCCCTTTGTGGAAGGACACAGACACACAAGTAGGTAAGAGTTCATATCACATGATGAACAGCCTTTGCCTATTCACATGTAGCCTTTTTTAAAGCTATCCTATACTCCAACAAGCATTAGTATGAACAAATCAGAATTTAAATATAAAAAAAATAATTTAAGACACAGAGAGTTGCAGTTTCAATGTGGTGGTTAAAAAAAAAAATCAGAGATGCAATGCTGGAGATCAATAACCTATGGGGTTTAGTAGCCCTTTAAAAATATATTAGTAAAATTGTAGGTTAGAAACCAAGAACAATTATATTATGAAGCCAAAGGTTCATGTCAAATCACAATACAGAATATTTTAATGTTATGAACTGTATATATAATTTTAGAACTTTCATAAGAACTCTAGACCAGAAAAAATGCTCTGTGACAGTGCTATCATCAAACCTCCTTACAAATTTTTGCATCACCAACTTCAAAGCCAAACTTATCTACCAACTGATATTATGAGTACTTAATACAGATATACAGATGCAGCTTACCAAAAAATAATTTCCAACTAAAAATTAAAACATCACATAAAAAAACCAAACCAAGAATACTTCTGCATTCCCTCTTCTTTTGTGCCTAGATTATAATCACATTATATGCACACTTGCCCATCCTAAACCCTCTCTCCTATGTGTAAATGTACTATATTACACTCCTTATTACTTTAAAAAAATTATTACTTCATGAAGGTATTTAGACAATGCTTGTCAGTGCAGTATATAAAAGATTAATACATACACACAGTATATGTGGATATAGTTATAGCTGAACTGGTATGTAGCTACATAGGAGTTGTGCATATATAGCTACATGAAATTTTGCTCAAAGCGTCAGATATCTAAGGTCATTATCTGTAAAGACATTTTATTTTAGAACTACTTCTACAAACAAAAAGGTCCCATAATATCTGCAAGAACAAAATTCATACTAAACAAACTTTCCCCTAGATCCAGTCTGCAAAATAAATTTAAGATAAAAAATGCAGAACCCAAACCCAGCACATTTTCTACAAGTAATGTGTGTTCCTCTACTCAGCTTTGCACAGTAGTGTACAAATGTTTTTGGTGAGCAATATTAAGTGATGTTCAACTGTGGTATTCACAGTGTTATACTTTACAAAGAAATAGCCTTGTATTAAACCCAAACCTTACATGTTATATGTTATGGTTCAGGGAGAAGATTGCTGTCTGTTACTCTTGTAACAAAAAATCAGAGGGAATCATTAAAGTCGCCAAGAGGAAATTTTCTCTTACACTTCCAAGTGTGCAAGGATATATTCGGTTTCCCAGGACTGCTTAGCCCACAAACATCCTGATCAAGTTTTAAAAAATCCTTCAGAAGTGTACCCCAGAAATACTTTGAGGAACCAAATTAATTTTTGGGTGCCATATTTTAGCTTACAGAAGAAACATGACTTATGGTAAACCTGAAGATCAGGGAAAATTAGTTCAATTTACAGACACCTTCTTTTAAGAGAATCAGACTAGAAGATCAAAAAGCTCCTGTTAGTGTTAAAATACTATTAATTCAGAATAGCAGGAAGCTTCTTGAATAGTTATTTACTCCAATACTGACCAGTGATCAGTGCCAAAAAAAAAAAACCCTTAGTGCCAGAACTAATAGATTATCAGAAATAGAAGTGAGATAACACAAGGATGACAAAATAAAAAAGAAACACGAAAGCAGAGTGGTAGAAACAAAAAGCAAAGTACTGCTTAAAAATATAATCTTTAATACAAAAGAAATACAGCCTTCAAAGAGTGCAAGTCATAGCATAGCCAGTCACTTCGCTTAATCCATAACAAAAAAAAGCAGTATATATCTCTTTTGCTATGCAAAACTCTAACATATGGTTGCCTCTCTACAAGATTTTAAAGGGACCAAAATTTACCAAGTGGCTTATGATATGTAAGATATGCAAGTTTTCCAAAATAGTTTGGAAGAAGTTATGAAAGCTGGTCTCAGAACAAGAGCCAAACCAAGGACCATGAGAAAATTCCCATTAACATCTTGCAGCAATACTTCAATCAGCTCCAACATACCAAGCTGAACTACACACAGTGGTAGATTTTAGTTCCAGCATTAATAAATGGAAAAAGGAACATTGCTCACCTTTGGTAGTAAATTTTAATTTGGCATCTGAATGTAAAAGTATGTCCAATCATTTGACCATATAAAGGCACTTACATACAAATCTGTTACTAGATGTATATTAAATACTGCAAGATCTATAAAACTTCTTGGAAACAGCTTTTTCCCCATACTAATGTACAGTAACTTCGATTACTACCTTTTAAACCATCTTCATATCCCACAGCACAACGTTCAGAAATTAGGTGCCAGTATGCACTTCAGATACATCAGGAACAACTGGATATAACACGACCATATGAGACAACACAGGTGGAATGAAGATACTGTGTTCAAGCATTTCAGACCAGAAATAAAAGAAAGATATACTTGTTACCTCTACACATCTCAAGGTCTGGGGTTTCCCATTTTGTCCCCTCCACCCCTTTCTGGAGGACAGAGCTTTGTTTCTCAGGTGGTAAAGCCTGAGTTTCTGAGTTGCTTTGCCCCAGTATCACCTTTCAAGCAGAGTTTAGGACATTCTCCAGTTCAGGATGGGAGGCCAGCAGTGGGGGAAGATTAGATTCATTAAGTGTTTTGCTGGAATCCATGCAGGTGGATTACTGTAGGAATTTTACATAATACCACCATGAGGGTACAACAGCAGCTTGTTATGAGATATTCAGTAAAACATTTTATTGAATAAGAGTACAGGAAAACCAGCTGTGGCAAATCATCCCCTCCAGAGAACCATGAAACTACCTGCTACTCGCATGGTATTCTGAGCAAATACCACTAAGTGCAGAATTAAAATAGTTAAAGTATTTTCAAATTAATCTTTGGACAAGCAAACTGTTGGTTTCAGAACTACATTAAGGGCAATACATATCCCAGCAATGAAACACATTGGGTAAAGCTACTGAACTACATGGGAGTTTTGACAGCTGGGCGAGCTGCTGGGCCACACACAGGGGAAGGAAGGGCCCTGGACAGCAGGGGATGGGATGGCCAACCCTGGGAGCCAAGGGCATGGCAGACTCCTCAGCAGGTGCCACGGGGGCAGGGAAGGGACAGCACTGGTGCCCCAGGCTGAACTGCTGCAGCACTGAAACACCATCACACCCTGCAGCAACAACCAGCCTTCTGCAAAACCCATGGGGGCAGTCCTGGCCCAAGCAAACATGGAAATGAGGCATCCACACTGCAAACACCAACAGGCAACGAGCTCAATAGGACAGTCTCTGAATTTGTACATGCACCAGGAACCTAGTTTTCAAGTTCAATAAGCTCATCAGTCTTATTAGGAACTTCTTCCAACAACTTACATGTTTTTAGAAGATTGTCCCAGCTGCTCCTACACAGGAGCAAAAGCACTAATTTACTGATAATGTAACTCACAACAGGTGGGAACTTATCTACAGCCTCACACACACTAAATAAATAAATAAAAAACCACACCCAAACCCACACCATGAACCTGCAGCATTTCAACCACATTCCAAGGTACATTACTGCTATTAAGTTTTTTTTCTCTAAGTCTTAGATTATAGCAAAAAAGATAATGGCAGAAAAAAAGTTTGCATTTTACATTGCTACTGTCATTTAAATTTCTATTTAAATGCATATCACGTATCACCATTTCTTATGTTAAATGAAGTATGTAGCTTTGTTCTCATGGAAGGGGTGATTTTAAATAAGAGACTGGAAAAGTAATATCTTAAATGGATCATAAGTGGCACGAAATTCCAGTGATGTATTGACTTCAGTCTAAAATATGTAGCATTCTAGTGAAAATATAAATGATTTCATAGAATCACAGAATTATATGTGAGAAGCTTTGGACAAAGCATCAAACATTTAAACAGTTCATGAAATAATATTATTTCAGAAATTAAAGAATATAATCATTTCTTATTCAGTAACAACAGTAGACCTGACATGAATTTATATCCAAGAACAGAAACACCAAAAAGATTGATTAGTGCGAGAAGTTACATCAAGTCAGCACAGATGACAGGACCATACCACACAAACTCAGTACTGTAGTGCTCAAGGATGAAAAAAATCATGCACAATAGAAGCTTTAACACTATTATGACCTGAGTGTGTTTATAAGGTAACTTCCTAAATCACTTAAGAAAGCACTACATGTCTCCCAAGAGATAGTAATAAAAACTGAAGATAGCAGGGCACTCCACTTAAGTATGTCCTTACAAAAGCCTTTTGCACAGATCTAAGAAATGTTTTTCTTCAAATGAAAAAACAAAAGCAGGTAATAAAAGTATGTGACATGTTAAAGACACAAGTATCACTATTAATAATTTTAATTGGGTAAAGACACCCAAGAATATTACATAGTCACAAAATATAAAATGTCAGACACCAGAAATTTTAGATGGGTAAAGAGAACCATTAAGATCATCTTGAGATGAAACACAAGGAAGTGGTAAGAAAGGAACAGGGGCATGTGTGATGCTGCTCTGACTCTCTTCAAGCAGAGCAGGGCAGGACAAACTCAAAAAAGCTCAATCCCACCACACAATGCTTCCTTCGTGTTTCTGTTACAGCAGAATCTCACAAACAGGGGATCTCTTTGTCACTGCTAGCTGCAATTCCCTCAGCTTTTTCTCTGCATGTGACACTGCCCATCATTGGGGTCTGGAACCAGCAAACTGCCTCCAAGTTCTTCTCCACAAAAGATGAGAAAGGAGCACAATCAGATAGTTCTCTGCTCAGGAGAGCTCAGAAGCCTATTAAATCAGAAATTACAAAATAGCAGTGTTAGAAGAATATAAAAAATACTTCAAGATCTGGGATCCATCTTCTATTAACAAGCAACACTCACAGGACTCAGCAGGGTCAGCCCCGGTCAGTACCGGGTGCTGTGACAGTCCCAAGGACTTCACTGTCACTGTCCAAGCTCGCT
>JAWWLZ010000082.1:130086671-130096800 GCA_035041345.1 Poliocrania exsul | reverse complement strand
CGCTTGGCCGTGGCAGATGGACCTTAGGACTTAAACGGTGGGGCCAGTTCTGTGCCCGCTGTGCCTCACCTAAAAAACCCACTGCACAGGCTGGAAGGGCACACCCATGTGGGAAGAGCCCTGCCCAAATCTTCATTCACGAAGTTTGGCCATACACACATACACTTGACTGAGATCAGAAGTGCTTAAACAATCAGTATATGGGTAATAAACTACAGTTTTATAAGCCACATTTATGAGTGGAATACTCTTTGATATGTAATAAATGATGAATAGATTGCAGTATCTTGACTTTCCCTCTTCAGGACAGTAATCTGAAAGTTAACTGCAGAAGATTTAGCATCATCAACAACTAGAGGATTACAGATAAAAGAACTGCTGCATACGCATAAGTAGATAAAAGATGCATCCACCATAAACTCCATGCCACACAATTGCTTTCAACTTGTATATGGACACAACAACCATACCTCAGTTTTGTACAAGTCAAGCAAAGTATAACATCCTTAACAGAGCAGGAAATGAAGTTTTATTCACTGCACAAAATAAATCAACGAAAATGCAATGTCTGTTGATGACAATGAAACCACTAGCATATGCACTCAGGACTCTGATCTATTCTGTCCACCAGATGCTCTCTTTGTGGAAGGCTGGTAAAAAGAACTAGACTTCACTGAGGCTTAAGCAGATTTTTCTCATGCTGTTAAGCATTTTTCTAAAGTTTTACTGCAAAATCCTAATGTTCTTAAGGATCATAAGCAAGTACCTACGATGAACAAGTTATAGCCCACAGGCCACACGGAGTATGGCAGGACCATTCATCTCGCTCGCTCCTTTTGGCCCCCTCTCCCAAGAGCCTCAGCTGTGCACCAGATGGCTGCAGTGCAGCAGGCAGGCTGCTCCCCACAACCACTTTATCTAGGGGCTTGGAGCCTCTTCCCCCATCATATAATGAGCCCATCTTTAAAGCATGCTGAGAAAAGGGTTGAAGAGCTTCCAGGAAAGATGGCCACTTCCCACTGCTTGCTAGAACAATGCATTTACCCCACAACACCATCACTGTCAACATCTGAGGAACATATGGGGAGAGACTCAGTAACAGGCTGAATGAATTGTATGGAATCAGCAGCACACCTTTGTCCACCCTTTCTCAGGTCTTCATCAGGCCCTGCTGGGAAAAAACTACAGGGCAGAAAGCTTAAACACCTGGAATCCAGCAGAGATACAGGAAGGCAGAGACTTCCAGAAGGCAGCAGAACTACACATATATACAACACAGTCCAGATGATATTCACCTACAAAAAGTGTTCCAGAAGCCATGAAATATGACACTCTCCTGCCACTGGAAATAAAAAACAAACCTGAAAGCAGCCCATCCACTCAAGGACTGGAACACTGCTGACTCCTGTGCTCCACATAGTAGACAGCAGAGCAACATTGACTGCATTGATCAGGAGATCCCTCAGCTCCTGGAACTGCAAGGAAAACCACTGCAGTTCTTTGAAAAGTGATCCTGAACTACCAGCACACTTTTAAAATACCAGGACTAATGATCTTTGGGTTTAATTCTAAGTAATTACACATTACTGCTGCTACAACAGCTGTTAGTTCTTTTTGAGAAATCCTAAACTAACCTGAAATAGTGAATAACTCTGACAGGTTAACAGGCCAACAGGCCTAATAGGCTTTGCTATCTAATGAAACCAAAACACGTTTTCAGCTTTAAATAACTGATATCAAGGGAACCCTTTATGTGACAAAATCTCCAAGAAGAATGACTGATGCATATAAAATGAAAAAGGAAAAGTAGTTTTGAGTTTTTCATCCTCCAGTTAGGTGCAATATTTGAGGACTACAATTGAAAATGAAGGACACCTCAAAGCATTCTGGGCTCTGTAGACCTTCACATGGGTAAAGGAGGGAGGATCCTTAGTGAGCCACGGCGAGGGCCTCAGGACACGGTTTTTCAGCAAGTCAGAGACAGAACAACTAAACAGACATGTTGGAGGAGAGGGAGGGGGAAAAAAAATCATATTTTTCAACAGAGGGATCAAGTTTGTTCCATTTTCTCCAGAGCAAAGAAATAAATATTTACAGTTAAAGTTCATGCTTTTATAACTGCTGGAGTAAAACTAGATGATCCAGGGTATTGCTAGGAGCACAGCACACTGTCCCCAAGGTTCTATGGCCTGTAAAGAGGTAAAACAATGACTTTTCCTTAGAAAAGAATGTGCACATTAAAACCTGAACATTTACCCATTCTTCTGCAGCAAGTGCAGCTCACTGGGATAGAATTTATTATCCGTAAGTCTTCAAAATAAAACACAATCTGCATCAGTTGTGCATCAAAAGAGGAACTCCTCTTCAAGTGCAAGTATTGCAAAGTAACTCACAAGCAATAAATGAATGAAGGGAATTTTTCCATTTAAGCTGTATCTAATAAATTATAATTCAATCATACCATTTTAGAGAAAATACCACTCCTTCCAAAAACAACAAGTCATAATTTCAGAGTACACTTTGTACTTGAAAGAATTAAGAGTATTTGGTCTTTTGGAATTTTTAGATGCTTTTACGAAAGGTGGATAAATTACAGGGGGTTTCCACTACAAAATCTGTAACCATGCCCATTCTCAAATAGTAGGTTCTGCTATAATGAGGAGCTAAAATACATTCCAACAAATTTAACTATGCTTTAATCTATCAACAAATGAGGAAAAACTACTTCCTCTCCAAGGAAATATTTTTTAAATGCATTACCTCACCTCATTCCCCATTAAACCACACCAATCCAAACTCTTCACCCAACTACATGAAACAAAGCTGGATTGTACGGTCCTGATTTGATGTCAGGTGGATTGGGACGAATCTGGAATTACTCCAGAGTAAATTAATTGAAGTAGTCCAGACCTACACCAGGGAAAGCTGAATCAGAATCTGACCCTCTACTTGTAGGAATTATGCCAAAGATGATATATAAACCCTTTCACCCCATACCTTGGAACAGACACTGACTATTGGCATTATGTTTCCTTGCTGTAAGTAGGTCAGGAACAAAGGAAAACTGAGCAAGAATCAGTAAATGCACAAGGATTACTCTTCATCTTTCTAGTTTATACACCTGTATTGACACATCAGAACAGGTTTTCTGTACTTAATAAAGACAAACACACCATTTACATGTTCGTACTTGCAGCAATGTTGCGGTATCTGAGTACAACTCTTATATCTACTTTCTACTTGTCCACCTGCAGAATTAAAATAAACACTCTTTTCTGGTTTCTAAAAAAAAAAAAACAACTGCTCCTGTGCTGGTCCATCACCATAAAGAGTGAAGACTAAATGCTGTGACAACCTTGTTCTAAAAGGTTGCATCATAGCAAAGGCAACTCAGCTTTCAGTTTGAACTTCAGTTTCACCAGTGACATACATGCCAGATTCTGCTCTCCAAATGCTTGGGAAACACCAAAGGGAAGGAAAGAGACTGTGGCAGGGAAGAACTGTGGCTGGCTGGCTAGCACAGATCAATTCCGTTCACTACCTGTCCAGGACTCTCCTGCAGCACAGGTCCTCAAATGCATGAGCTTTTTTATCACCCTTTTCTGTCTCCACAAACAGTCTCCCATAACATAAAGTTGCAGATACAGCACTTGTAATTATCTTTGAAAGTGCTGGCCCTTGGGTAACTTATACCTTTCCAAAATCATTATGTACTAATACACAAGTTTCTGGAAAGATGATGTGTTATTATTCCTGCTAATCTTGATGTGATGCTACAAGCATGAAATACAGAGCCAGAAAATTATCTTCAAGGAGACCTATATCAGGAATGAACTTGATGAACTTTCAAGAGACCTGAACAGTCAACAGCCCTTTCACCTTTTGGAGGTACAAGTACATTTGACAACACTTGCTTGAACAGCAGCACTCAAAATTGGTTTTAGAAAACTCACATACATACACACACACACACTTTGTACTCAGACATATCCCAAAGACAATAAATAGCAATCTCACCTGAAATATGTAAGCATATGCAGATCACTAGCATTAGCTGAAGGTATTAACAGGTGCTTTTCCTTACTCACCTGTTGACTGGGGTTTTTTCCAGAAATACAGCGTATTAACCTGTTCTAAAAGCAATTCTAATGAATTCATATTCAAATTCATAACTTTGAGACCCACAACATACTCCAAAGTTCTAAAACACAAGTTACCACAGTCAGTTGTGCTGATTACCTCTAATACTTAAATTATACCACCCATTTCCTTTCTGTGATGTTGGTTTGGCTGCATGTAATTCCTTCAATTACCTAGCAGCACAGCCACTTCACAGAAAAATTATTGGATAGTATCCTAGCGGCTACAGAACAAAACTATTATTTACATTCCAACAATGAACTTTCTAACTTGTGGCTTGCCAAAAATTCAACCTGCCATTCAGTTTCCAAGTTCGTTTTGCAGCCTAGAAAGCTCTTGAACATCTTCTCCCATCTCCACACAGCAAATTCAGCTGATTTGATTTATAGATAATCATAGCATCCACAATCTTAAACTTTCCAGAATATAGCTATACTACATAGTGTAAATACTCAGTCTGGGGTCTGCAGCTTTCTAGTGGTTACAGAACATGTGAAGATGAGTCCATGAAAGAACTCTAGAGGAAAAACTGGTTTTGCTTGAGGGAAGGAATTTAAATATACATTGACTACCATTCAGCTGGGCAGGCGTGGCAGTGCTGCCCACAAAACAGTGAGGAAAGCTCTTCACTGCCCTCACTGCCTTACTAAGTGGATTAACAGTGAAATTACAACCAGAATAAAACAATTGTTTATCCATGTACTGAGTGTCATTCATGATTCCTACCCCAGCTGCTCCTCCTTACCATCAAGCAATAATGAAATAAAGTCAGGTGGGAAGTTGTCTTTAATATGCATAAATACACACACTCATACATGCACACAGAGGTATGTACGAAGGATGAGCTTACACACCAGTGCAGTACGTCAGGTAGTAAGGGGGATTGCTGCTTCCTTCCTTGTTAAATAACATCACAATCCCCCAGGCAAGGGAATCTAAAGCAACAAAGTCATCGTTATCATCATCATGGCTCGGCTTCGCGAACAAAGATTCGGGCAGGGCTCTCCCCACGTGGGTGGCCCTTCCAGCCTGCGCAGTGGATTTGTTAGGTGAGGCACAGCATGCACAGAACTGGCCCCACCCTTTAACTCCTGAGGTCCATCTGCCACAGCTGAGCGAGCTTGGACAGTGACAGTGAAGTCCTCGGAACTAAAACCTACAGCTGCTGGTATTCCCAGGAGGTTTCCCATCCAAGCACTAACCAGGGCTGACCCTGCCTGGCTTCCGAGATCTGACAGGATCGGGTGTCAGGGTGGCATTTAACTGCCTAAAGAAACAAAGCAAAAAATAGGGAACTGCAGTTTTAAATGAGTAAAAGAAGCAACATCAGCTTCCTCTGAGACAAAAATTCTTCCCTCCAAATGGGCAACATTCCTGAACAGGGAACATTGAACTACTTCACAGGCAAAGTGGGATATGTAGGGATGTTAAGTGTCAAAAGGTATAAGAGGCAGCTCACTGGAATGAAATTGCATCACAGGACAGAACTCATACAGAGATGGACACTAAAACATAATTGCTCATTTAGAAAGAAGTACCTGCTTTTCATTAAAACAAATAATACATATTTTGTTAACACTGGCATTTGGCATAGGTCTGTAAGTTTTCCTGCGCATGAATAACGAGAAAGGTGTGTATTTGCAGATCAACAGTTTCACTGGCTGTTGGATTACATAATTTGTTTTCTAATCTCTTTTCAACATGACTTGTCAGTAGCAAGTGACAGTCAAACTCTAGAATCAATTTTATAGAACGTTATGGAAGCAGAAATAAAAAATAAAGGGGGAGAGACAGAGAGAGAGAGAAATGGGTTCCAGTGACTGTTACTTGAGCTTTATTTGATAACAATAAAAACTACTCAACAATATGCAAGTTTCCACAACTAAGACATGGGGAAATGCTTCAGTCAGAACACACTACCCCAGCACAGTCTGCAGCTTCTTTACCAACAAATCTCTAATCCTACTATGCTCCAGTTCCAGGAAAAGACACAGAGATGGATATTCATCTCTTGTTTTCAGAAACAGCAGCTTATGTGCAACAAATTCATAACACTTCAACTTTCAGCAAACGAAAATAATTATTTTCCATCAACAGAGAGTATTGAAAAAGCTTATATAAACATGTTTATAAACATTTGGTGATGTAACACTAAGTTTTGAGATTCTGAATTCCCACCATATTATTTCTCAAACAATTCAATTTTGAAAATGGACCCATTCTGTTTCTTCACTCTGTATGTTGAACTTAAATTGCCAAGGGCATTGACAGCATTGCAAGAGACAGCACCAGGTCTTAGACACTCTCTAGTCCCAAAACACAACTCTTGGAGAAAAAAAACAACATTGGCATTCATTCAGTAACATCAGTTCAGGTCAGCTGATAACTACCCAATATATAATTTAGTGGAGTGAGACTGATCAGATACGCTTAGACAACATAGTGGAAAAGTAAAGAGTTTACAAAAAGAAGAGAAAGCAACTTTCATAGCCAACTGTCAAAGCCCAATTACAGCTAAACTGGAGTTTTAAGCAGAAAGGAGTAGCCTATATAGGAAATCAATGCCTGCATTTTAAGTGTAGATTGAAACCTCCAACACATATAAAAGAACAGCATTAAGAAAAAAGGGAATAGACAAAAATAAAGTGGGTAGAGTCAAAGATGAATTTAAGACTGTCTGCCTAAAAGCCAAAGGCTTTAAAGAAGTACAAATCTAAAAGACATGTCACATAAAGCACCAATTTCTGCTGAAATACAAGTTGATCTAGAAAACAGCAAACACCACATCCACATCTATTTTAGAACAAACTCACGAAATAATTGTGTTCTTGTTATCTGCTCTGAAAATATTTACTTCAAATAATACTACATTAAACTACTAAGTCTGAAGTATTATCACAGAGTCAATAAATTCAGCATCATGCAGGATATTTCCCAAAAGATACATACATGTGGAAAACCACTCAAACATGTCTAAAATTGGGATTACATCTTTCCAAAATGTGGCATCCTGACAAGGTTCCACAAAAACAAGTGTGATATTTCTCAGCTAGTCAGGTGTTCCAAGGCAAACAAGTGGAATTCTTCACGTAAGTGTGCTACCCTCACCTGATTAAACAATCTATTTAGAACTACCTGTAAAGCTATAAAAGCTTAAAGGACCACTAGGCACCACATCCAAAAAAATCTCTCCCCTTCATATCCATGAGGTGGCTTTCATCTCTTCTCACCTAAACTATTTGTCCATTTAGCTGCCTCAGACTTCCTTCATGTACTACTCCTATTCTGAATTATCCTTTCCTCTTGCTACTTGAGAAACACAGAACTCCAACTGATGTTCTACATAAGAGCAACTAAGCTCCAAAGTCATGCTTCAAACAAGTGCCTCACCCTAAGCGAAAAACGCCACAAATCTGATACAAATTATTTAGTGGCTAACTTAGTAAATAGGTTTGGGAGGCTACAGCAAGTCAGGCTGGACTCCAGAAGAGCTCTCTTGGTTGCAGAATATGTACATTTCCATCTGCCTACCACAGACCTGACCTGCTAAAGGAAGAAGATTGAAAACTGGCTTTTTAACAGCCTACAGAAAAGTAATAAATTAAATGAGGTACAGCACTAGTGCCATGTAAGCATTAAAAAAAGAGCTCGGTCTTCAAACCTGGGACATTGATTTGGCACTTAAAAGCAAGTTCATGTACACTTTATGGATAATGAATTAAAACATTAATGTATATAACCCAAGTTTATACATAAGTAAATATATTTCTCACTTTCTTGAATTTAAAGGACAATTAAGGCTTTTTTGGAGGGCAATGAGTTATTTAAAACTTGAGAAGTGTTGTTTCCTTTTTGGCAAGGCCATGTTTCCCCACACACAACAGATATTTTAAAAAGGCAAAGAGCCAGCCTAAGCCAATATAGCCAAATAGTAACAAAAACCTCCAATCAATCTTTAATTCTAAATATTTAAATTTTCAGAAAAGCAAAAAGGCAATTTAGGATAGATGACAAGAAGTCCAGTCCATATGCCTACGACCAACTGTCCAAATACACTAGAGGATAGAAAGCACTACAAATTATGTGACAAGGCAACTAGGGAACCCTAACTCTAACCCTTGAACCTCAACAAAAACCCCAGAAGCTGGAAGGCACTTCTGGAGGAAAGCTGATTTTAAACAGCAGTCCTCCACTCAGAAAGCAGCTCAAAGGTAATACATCCAGGTCAAGCCAGCTTTTCAGCTACCAGCACTGCATTATGACAACCATCTTTCATTTTTTGCAAATCAAAGTAAATCATCAGTTTACAAAGAGGTAGTTCAATCAACAGAAGGAAAAAGACAACAGGAATTTTCTTTACTTCCAAAATATGAAAAACAAACTTCTTGCTCTCTGCTGGTACTGAAACAGATTCCACAGCACAGAGGAGCACAAAATAAGTACCAGCAAAACCATGAGATGTCTATGCATGATAACGACACTATAACCTTGAGGTTGGTCAGCTGAAAGACATAAGGACTTCACTGATTCACGCTTGGATCAGGTTTGCAGGGCAAGGTTTTAGTAGCAGAGGTCTACCAGGGTAGCTTTGGGAGAAGCTACTAGAAGCTTCCCTTATGTCTGAGGGAGGTAATGCTAGCTGGCTCCAAGAGGGACCCACCACCAGCCAAGGCCATGAACAGCAATTATCAGATAACGGAGTTAACATGGAGAAAGAAGCTATTGCACAGAAGCCATTATGACCAGAGCAGAGAGCAATGAGAAGATGCCAGCTAAAGAACCCTGCGGACACCAAGGCCAGTGAAGGAGGTGGGGAGACTCCCCTACAGGCCATGGAGAGGACCATGGTGAGGCAGGCTGACCCCTGCAGCCCGTGGTGAGGACCACAGTGAGGACCACGGTGAGGCAGGCTGACCCCTGCAGTCCGTGGTGAGGACCATGGTGAGGACCACGGTGAGGACCACGGTGAGGACCACGGTGAGGCAGGCTGACCCCTGCACCCGTCGTGGAGCAGGTGAGGGCTGTGACCCTGTGGGAAGCTACACCAGAGCAGGGTCCTGGCAGGACCTGTGGGGACAACAGCCCAAGCTGGAACGGATTTGTGGGCAGGACTTGTGATCCCGTGGGGGACCCACACTGGAGAATGTTGACAAATTCACATGAAAACTATACAGAATTAGAAACACATCAACAGGCATTTAGGTAAGCAAGACAGCTACTCAGGTTGAGGCAACACAAGGGCACCTACAGAACTAAAAAATGTGCCTGCAGGGGCCTTGGAACAAATTCACAAAGGCAATTTTTTCTTTCATAAGCAGAATAACTGCAACCTAAAGCATCAGATACTTGGCTTTTAAAATCTATGAAAGTGGACAGTAGGAAAAAATACAGGTAAATTACACAAGCATTCTTGCTTGCCCAGCTAGAACATGTGAGTATTAACCCAGCTTTAAGCAAAGCTGCTCAGCATCTCCTCTTCAGCCTCTTTTGAAAACAGTGCAGACAGAAGACAAAGTGTCTGAACCAAATGCTGCAAAGGTCTCTTCCAGCAGCTGTTACAACCTGCTTTTACTACTTCCTTTATTGAAAAAGTAAGTTTACTATGTTTCTGTAAGAGATTTGTGGGACATGTATTTCTCCCTTAGAAAGATAATATCCTTGAAAGAGAATCTCCCACCTAAACCACTTTTTTCACATCTAGCAACTCATACAAAATGTAAGAACTCTTCATAGTGGAGTTCTTGACACACAATGGCACAAAACCCAACTAAAGACTCTGCCAAATCTTCCTGAGCCTTTGGAAAAGACTGAACAACTGAGGTCTCATTTGCACAAAGGAATTTGCTTTAATTCAAAATAATATGGAAAACTGTTCTTGTTACTTATATATACTAATTTGTGGGTATGCACACAAAACACTAATAAAAGCAGCACGAACCGGCCGCTTAATGAGAATTTCAGATTCATCATTAACCTGAGATGATGATTC
>JAWWLZ010000082.1:130068705-130080208 GCA_035041345.1 Poliocrania exsul | reverse complement strand
TTGAAATAAAATCAATGATACATTTATGAATCATGAACACATAATCAAACCTTAGTGACATGTTTTGAAAGGCCAACAAAAATTTTCATTTTGCTAAGTAGTTACCCTGTCCTAAGTTGAGGGTTGAAATAACCCGTTTACACCTGTGACAGCTTCGCCTTCTGAGACAGCCTCCATTCAGTCACCCAAAAGACAAGTCAACAATTCTTACTCAAGAATACCTATCACCACCACAGCAACAACTGGTTTTAAGAAGCACTCTCCATTCTGCAGCTCATACCCCTTCAGCTCTTCTGCTGGTACCATGAAAACATTCAATTTGCATCCAAGAGCAAAGAGTAGATGAAAGTATATTCACTGCTGACAAAATCCTCAGAGAAGAAAACTACACAAAATTATAGCTCCCTTTTCTTTGCCAAGTACAGCTTTCAGTTTGTAAATAGTTTTAGGGATTTAATGAGCTTTCATTAATGAAATTTAACAAACCACATCCATCTCATGTTAGGGAAACTCTTGACTCCTTCCTCAGCCGTGATTACACAGAGTCACATCTAATTTCAAGTCTTCATTCTAAAAGATGACAGAGACTTTCTCATAAAAGGTTTGAAAAAAATTGTTAATTTGCTTTTATAAAGTGTTTTTAATTCATGTCATTTACTATTATACTTAAGGATTTTAGCCAAAAGCCTCTCTCCTAAAAATTCACCTCTAGGCTTACAAGCAACACAAATAAAATTTTAATCCAGTTTCAGATAAAACACTGAAAAGCAAGTACTGGGCAGTTTAGCTACAGATGTTGCTACACTAATCATACACTAAATTAAACAGTGCCTTTTGTCCCAGAACTGTTTTTTTGGTTTGCTGTTTTTGTTGTTTGTTGTTTGTGGGGTTTTTTTTTTGGGGGGGGGGACACCACAGAAATAAATTATGAAGAAACATGCAATCTAAAAATGCATTACCACTCAAGAGATAATGCTTTCAGGGATCAAGACACCAACTATCACTGTTAACAGCAGCAGATATAAATTCCCCTTCCAGCCTTGGAGATATGTAATTTTTATATCACTCATCAATACCACAATGTCAGCTTAGATCCTGACCTGTGTTACTTCAAAAGGCATTGTAGAATAGCTCTTTAACCACTGTTTTTGGACAGATTTAACACATTATCAGTTTTGTTTACTTAACTACAAGATACTGAAAGAAACAGAAGTAGGAATTATTTCAAAATGAGGTGATACAAGTAAATGCACAATGTAGTTAAAAGATAGTCCTTTTTCAAAGAAATTTAGATACAAAAGTTGTTTGACATTATTCCAATTGCACAAATAGATTTTCTTACAGCAATGCAAAGTACTCATTGTTGTACTATTTCAATAGGTAATACAAATGTGTGCCAAATTTAGTAACTTATTCATAATACAACATAACAAAGACCATTCTTATTCCTCCTTGTTTCCTATGCAATCTTTCCCTTTTCATTAAGTGCTGCTTGAAACTCTTAATATTTCTTCTATACTCAGGACCAATTAGACATTACATTTTAGATTTCACATTTACATCATAGAAATCCTTCAGAAAAATATGATACTACTAAAAACAAACTTCTGGGCTTGACCCATAAATAATGGACTCATATCACACAAGACTGCAGACTAAACAATCATAATCTCCCTTTACCTAAAATCTCCTCTTGCTCTAAAACACAAGACTATCCCAGACCTTGGAGTGATAGGAAAGTACTTTTCTCCACATCAGTCTTAACTTAAATACCTATTCTTCATAGTCAAGGCTGTATTTCACAAGCAACCCAATGGCACTTAACACAGACACCTAAAATAAAGATATTTCAACGCTCTAGTTTCCTTGAAATTATTTACATGAGAATTTTTCACATTTCTTTATAAATTCCCTTGGATATGAAAAATCCATACTTATAGTAAAACTCAATCTTTAGATCAAGTTATCCTTTGACTTCCAAAGACTGCTTCATTTTTCCCTTCTGAGCTTGTAAAACAGCCAACATAAAAACCTACATTGTTACAGGAATATACACAGGCAGCAAAAAAAGCTCACAATGTGTCCTCTCTCTCTGGTACCATACAAGTTAGTTACCAAGTTCATAGGTAGCTCTGTTACCTCAGCTACCATGGGGACTTCACATAAAAGTTGACAAGTGCTTAAAAGGCTTTTCCAAAAGCAGTATTTAAAATATTAATTTTAAAATTTTATTACACATTATTTTCTTGAAGTAGTCTTTATACAATGTGTGTATTATGCGTAGATGGAAAATTTCTTGGAATGCTTAATCTTGTGGTAATTGAATCATCCAGCATAGCAGAAGACAAAAAAAAAAAATCAAAATTTCATCCAATTTAATCTTCAACTAAAGATAATTATAATAAAATTAACTGGCTACTCAAAGAGTGACACAATTATGTATAAAAGCTACACTGTGCCTAGATGGTTGAACCAAGTACAAACTAGCACTTGACTCCCACTACAGAACTGACAGTGTGCAAAAAAAGGGGGCAGAGAAGGACAGACCCCAAGAGTTATTGCAATGATATTCAGCTTAGTTTAATGAGAGCATAAAACATACATGTAAAAAACATGCAAAGCATTTTAAGGTACTGAAATACTCTCTTTGGGGTTGATAAATTTTCTGTCAGCAACTGTATTACATCTGATTTCAAAAGGTACTGGTTCCAAATTGGCCACAAAAATTAAGTAAAGTCTCCTGGAAGACAGACAGCAGTTTATGTTCTGTTCTCACCTGTGCTTTGGGATTATGTTTGGTGGCCTGTAAGAGCACACTATGACATGAGCACACAACATCAGCTGAAGTGCAGAGAGCGAGAGGAAGAAGCACAGACTTGTTCCCAAGTCTGTTATAAGGTGCTTTGTCCAAGTAGCACAGCACCTATGCTAACATTGCCAAAAACTTGTGTATAACTCCATAACAGATGGAATTCTCTGTAAATGTTCAGGGCTATAGACAAGGGTGTCCAGGGTACATGTAGTTGTATCTAAAAACCTAAAGCATGAAATTAAAGCTGTGTTCATGTCAGATAAGGAGTAGGGAACCAGGCTGGGGACAGATTGCCCAGGACAGAAGGGAGGTTAAAGAGCAGAGCAGTTAAGGTGACTAACTTCAGATATCATGAATCCATGGTGGCAGAGAACCCAAATGAAATAACAGATGCTGGTAACTTTTAGAAAGCAGCTTTTCAAGGGAGCTCCCTGCCAGCTGCAAAGGCCTGGGTCATTGTGTTGCTACAACTACATACTCAGAGTTTTGCTCAGCGGGCTTAAAGCAGCATCCATTCCACACAGAACAGTAAGACACCCTAAATACAGGCTGTGGGTCCAGACAAGTTCCAAAGAATAATATGAGTCAAAGTAAGATCACTACATTTCACAAATACACAGCCAAATAATAGAAACACAATGAAGCTGAGCTATATTTTGCATTCATCACATATTCATTCACATCCCTATCCCAGCTGATAAGTCATGAGCATGGGTACATATGGCAACCTTAACCACTACAAGAGCCACCAGCCATTTCAGAACCCAGCTGATACACCAGTAGCTAAAGATGAAGCCAGGGACCACCCACCAGCAAACTCAACTATTGCAAATGGAATATCAGCAATGACAGCAGCAAAATCTTAATAGTGTGAGGTAATATAACAAATTTAATATATGTATCACAAGACTTCATGTGTTATTAGGACAAGCTTTCTCTCTATACTGAAACAGCACTGAAACAGCTTACCCAGAGAGAAAGTTTGCACAAGACAGGAGATCTCAAGACTCAACTGGAGAAAAACACAAGCTGGTCTGACATAATACTGACAAGAGCCCTGCTCAGAAGAGGAAGCTGGACTAAGTGACCTCCAGAATTGTCTTCTGATCAACTCTTCTTTAGTTCTATAATATATACATTTGAAAAGGCTCACGGGAGAACACATCTTACACAACTGAAGTCTAGTGCCCACATCAGCTGTATAGACAAGCTGTACAAAGAAAAGGAGGAACTAAAAGACTTGAGAGAAATTACAGAGGCCACCAAACACTTGAAGGCAGCCAAGTCAGGCTCTTTACAAAGCACAGAAAATAGGACAGAAGAGGATCACAGATTCTTAATCAACCATAAGTAATTCTTTCACATTTTAAAAGGTGTCTCCAACAGAGAGAGTGTCACATGAAAAGGAGGGGCAGAAATGCAAAGATTTCTTGTCCCACCTGTATTAATGTAAAGTTAATAGCTATAAGCCTCCTCAGAACAATCAAAGCTTTATGAACCCAGCACTGCCTGTTTAACCATGGACAGAACACAGGCTGGAAAGGTTTTCAACCTTTCTGTGAGGACCACACTTCAGCCAGGGAGAACTTACTAGCTATAAGTATCTCCAGAAAATCAAAGTCTTATGAACCCTGCGCTGCCTGTCTATCAATGGATAGCACACAGGTTAGAAGGGTCTTTGACCTCTGCCATGAGACCACACTTAATAGCCAGGGAGAACTTTCTCTATGAAGATATTAGGATGCTATAAGCATCCTAGAACATCAAAGTCTTATGAACCCAGCACGCCTGTCAAACAATGGACAGCACACAGGTTAGAAAGGTCTTCGACACTCTGCTGCAAGCGCCACACTTAATAGCAAGAAAAGAACTTTCTTCACAGCAGCTCCTGAAATAACTTTTATTAATACAAGTATGTGACAGTTATTGTGGGGTTTGCGTTGCTGGTGATAATGTTTAGCCACATGATTGTATTTAACTGATGACCAAAAACCCCAAGAGAAACCAGCACAAAACACATTCCACAGAGACAAGCACACCAAACTTGTTTCAATACAGCAGTGTACCCCCACCCATCACAGACTTAACTAACCACAGAAAACTACTAACCAAAAACACAGCAACCTAAAACACAAATCTAGAACCCCACTCGGTAACACAGAGCAACAGAATGACCTGCACACAACCTTCTCTGTGTTTCCCATCAACACATATGTTAAAAAAAGAACTACACACCTTAAAGGATCACAACAACTAATATAAAGTAAGATATACACTTAGTAAGTCACGAGGTGTAGGGCAAGTTATAATTATTGGTAAAACACAGTTAGTAAACAAGGTGCTTTTGGAGTAGAGATATATCCCAGTGAAATTAGCATCAAAGTGGCTGTGAGGTAAAAGTGAAAGCATATTATAAGGGTATAAGGTACTTTTTAAGGTGTAATGTAACAGCCATAGTATAAGATAGAATGTATAAAGTAATAGGCGCTGTAAGACAGTGAACTATAAGATACATGGTTTTGTCACCCCTACATTGTCCAAAGAAGTGGGAGGGCACAGGGCAGCTGCTCTCAACTACCCTCACTGAGACAACGGCATTTCTCCCGTTTTTTACTCATGCCCAATTGCTTTTATACCTTTTTTTTTCTCTTAGGTGGTTTGGGTGGCTTTAGTCAGTAATTAGTTTTGAGGTGATAGACAGCATAGGCCTGAAGGTCTCCCTGTATTCCCAGAAGATTTCGCAAAGGAGAGCCATGTCATCTTCACAACACTCCACTCTGTTAATCTTACCAGTCTTTAGCACTTTCTAGAAAGCCACTGGGATGTCTTTGTCCTCTGACAATGGTTCTGGGAGCACCCCTTCAAGGGGCTCAGGCTTTTTCCCTCAACTCCTCAAGACTTTATGAGGGCTATCACCCCACAGACTGTCTACACTAAAAACTCATAAGCCAACTAAAAAATGAGATTTTCATTTATGTTCAACCTAAGTCTCCCCATATGCAATTTATTCCATTGTTTCTTGTCACATCCAAATAACTCTTGTCCTATCTTGTCTCACTATATTTTATTCAAAATAAAAAATGCAATCCCTGTCTACTTCATTTCTTTTAATGGACATACTGCCTAAATTTTCCATCCTTCTTTTCTGCACTTCTCTCAGTTCCTTCACTTGGCTGGACTACATCTGGACACAGGACTCTAGCTAAGACTTGCTACAACCTGCACAACAGAGAACAGCCTCATCTGTCTCACACTCAAGTTGTCAAATCAGTTAAGCATGAAAGGAAACCATCCCTCTGCTAAAACTTAACAGTTCATATTGACAGTAGACTCCAAATTCTGTATCCAGTGTTTTACCTGGCCAAGCTTGTCTTTTTAAGGCGAGGTGTTAAAGAGTCCCTTATCTAATCCACACAAACCAGCTGATCAAAACTGTCCCTCAATAACTCCTAAATTTAGATACAATTGGAAAGATGAAATCTTAAGTCAGAAAACACAAATCTGTGTTTAGCACACGTAATTAACGAGATCTTTACTTTGTGACATTCTGAATTAGTTACAATATGCAATTAATAATATGACTGGAAAATAAATTTAATTAATGTTCTGACTCTAAAACAATGGTGACAGAAAGAAGAAACATGTCCATAAAAAAGCTTTCCTCTTCACATCCCATAACTTACAGAATGTATAAAGAATTAGCATTCATTGCTAAACAAATGGCATGAAATTAAAGCAAGAATAACTAAATTTGGGGGAGGGGGAAAAAAGAACTTGCATAAGAAGGAAACCAGCGAGCTCTATATGATTATTTAGCTGTGCAGACCAATTAAAATAATGCAGTCAACTTCTTTTAAAACAAAGACACAGACTGTAACTACAACAAACATAACGTACCTGTTCAAGTACATCCAACTTTAATTCAAGTTTACTAAGTACAACATCTCCTCCCCAGAGTGACAACTGCAGGTCTGAAGGCTTCAAGTTCTTTATGTAGCGATTCACATAACTCATCAAAATAGGAGTTACGTATGACTCGAGCATTCTGGAAGGTATCTGTATTACAGGCCAAGCACTAGAAAAAAGGTCGAGAGATTGAGATATTAGTTATAAATCTGTCAGCCTACTTTTCAATAACACACCAATCCCATTGCTTGAATGCATGAATATAATTCTATGTATATATTTATGGGCAGAGATATATATAGTTACATATAAAGATAAAATGTATAGCAAGATGAAAGCACATCTATTTGCACTTAAATATTTTCATCTTACAGATACATATGTGTGTGTATACGTATATACTGGAACTAGTAACTTGATCAAAATAAAAAGCCAACTAAGCAAACCAAAAGACAAAGATGATCCAACTGTCTACCATGTCTTCACGTAGCATTCACTTGACAGGAAAACTCCTTTTAGGAGTCATCAGAAGGGTAACTTTTCATGTCTTCAAAAAAAGAAAACTTCTAACTGACAGACGTCTACACTAAAACATGCCCTCAGATGCCCTCTCGGGTCTGACCCCCCGAGCACCGTGTCCAAGGAAAACTGGCTCGTTTCGTGCCACTCCAGGGAACCGACACCCCCCGTGACCCGAGCCGAGGTTACCCCAGTGCTCGCCGTCGCTCTCCCACCTCCCCACGCTCCTCCCGGCCCGGCGCCGTCCTGAGAGGGCCCTTCCCTTCCCCGCCCCGCCACCACCGCAGCCTCACCCGCACAGCCCCCCGGAACCGGGCAGCCCCCGCACATCCCTGCGGGACACAGCCTGACACGGACCTCCCCAGGGCCCGCATCCCCGCCCCCGGCCTCGGCACCTGCCTCGAGGCCCCGTTACCTGCCCTGCCCTGCACCCCCGGTCCCTGTTACCTGCCCCGCACTCCCGGTCCCTGTTACCTGTCCCGCACCCCCGGCCCCGTTACCGGCCCCGAGGCCCCGCACCCCCGGCCCTGTTACCTGCCCCGAGGCCCCGCACCCCCGGGCCGGCCGGGCCGCGGGACCCCGCGCTGGCAGCGGCCCCGCCCCGCTCCCGCCCCGCGCCGCCACTTCCGGGTTCCCCGACGCCTGTGTGCTCCGCCCCGGCCCCGGCCGGAAGCGTCTGGCGGGAGCGCGGGGGTCACGTGCCCTGCGGGGGCGGGGCTGGCGCGGGGCGTGCCCGTGAGGGGGCGGGGCCAGGGCGGGGACACCGAGCCAGGCCGCGGGATAGTCTACCTTGAGCGCGGACACCGAGCCGGGCCGCGGGACTGTCCGAGCTGTGCAGGGACACTGAGCCGGGCTGCGTGACAGTCCGCCTTGTCTGCCACACCAGGTCTCTGCCCTGGGCAGCCCATCCCAATGCTCAGTCACCCCTTCCGTGAAGAACTTCTTCCTAATGTCCAACCTAAACCTCCCCTGGCACAACTTAAGCCTGTGACCTCTCATCCTGCATGGGAGAAGAGGCTGACCCTTGTCCACAACCTCCTTCCAGGGAGTTGCAGGGAGTGACAAGGTCTCCCTTGAGCCTCTTCTCGAGCTCCCCCAGCCGCTCCCCAGGGGACTTGTGCTCCAGACCCATCACCAGACCCGTTGCCCATCCCTGGACACACTTCAGAACTTCAGTGTGTGTCCTGTGGTGAGGGGCCCAGAGCTAGCCACAGTTCCCAGCAGTGTCGTGCCAGAGCAGAGCAGCCAGGTGTGTATGAGCACCCACCGTGGGCACTTGGCCCAGTGAGCTCTGTCCCAGAGTGCCACAAATCCCCGGAGTGTCCCACTGCCCCAGCCCCAGCTCCGAGGTTTGATTCACGTTGTTAATATTGGTGAGTGGCTGTGAAGGGCAAACCTCGGGGGTGGCAAACTCTTGTTGTTTCCACTGTGCTTAATAAAGGTGGGTGTTTTCTGGTTTGCTTTTGAGTGAAGCTCTTCTTATGTTCTGAATTTCACCATCTCAAATGTGAGAGGAGTTCCTGTCACCCAGGAATGCCCTCGATTTTGTGTGTTCCCAAAGTGCTTCTCACTATGTTTATCATAGAGAAAAGCCTTTGCCAACAGCCTTGAGCCTTTCTGGGGTTGCTGCTGGCAGCAAAAGCCCTGAAAAGGTGAGTTAATGGACTGCTTGGGGGTTGGCACGTTGATGATCTGGAAAGGAGGTGGGCCCATTTCTCAGAGAGAAGTGCAGTAGGCAGTGCCTGTGGGCATGGCTTTGATGTAGATAATGAATAACCTTTTCCAAAGGCCTCTGATTTGAGTTTTAAAGAAAAGCCTGGGATACGCCTGTTGAGTTACGTATTCCTCCTGGAAACTTAAAATCCCATGTGTTTAATCTGCTGTGTAGTTATGTGGCTGAAAACAGAAAAGACAACACCGTACAGCATTTGAGATAGTTCATGTGAAAGCCAAACAGTGAGTGCTTGGGTAGGAGCCTACCTCTCATAGCACTGCATTGTTGAAATCTGGCTGAGCTAATCAAGGTCTGGAGGCTCCAGCTCCAGCTGGATTACCTGTCTGTTCCTCCTCTGCTGTATACATGCTGAGTTAACCATGAATCCAGCCTCATTCTACACAAACCATCGCCTCACTTGCTGTGCTGTCTTCACTCGTGAATCACAGCCCATGGAACAGTATTCCCCTCAGAAAGGGTTGAAGCAGCTAGGGTTGTTTCTCTTCTTGCCACGGTCACCACTCCCACAGCTTGAGAGTGTGTTTGACCATTCTTCAGCAGCCTGTGGGTAAGAGGTGGTAGCAGGCGGATGAGGGACAGAAAGATTGTAACAGCATCAGTGGTGTTTAATTAAGATGTGCTGACTTACAATTTCTCTTTAAAGAGTTCCTTTACAGAACTGCTACATGGTTCTGTCCCTGTCCTAGAGATTCGTGGGAGTGATGAATGTTACTGGTAAAACTTTGCAGGAGTCTGCACTGCAAGCCAGCTCAGTGAAATAATCTATGTTAATAGCAGCAACCTCATTTATGGCACAGCCTCCCTGTAGAGTTGCATTGACACAACAGAGGGATGTGCCAACAGATAAGTGTAATGTTGAAGCACACCCTAAGCATGCATCAAAAGCCCTCATCTCAACAGAAAAACATTCCTCTGTTTCTTTGTCCATTATGTGATTAATTTTGAATGACACATCCAATCAGCACTGGAATGTTGTCTGAAAGTTTAGAATTGAAGACCAACGCCCTGTTTTGGTGAAAAATCAGTAAAGAAGAAGAAGAGTAAGGGAAACACATAGTGCTCCTGGCAGCTGCTTGGCAGACCTTGCAGCTGAGAACAACTCTGTAATTTTCCTGGCAGTTATTAGCATTTCATTATAACTACCTCCATCTCAGTTCTAGTTCAAGTATGTTGACGCCCTGAATAATTTATTTCCTACAGAAGAAAAAAAATAGAAAAAAAAGGAAGGAAGGGATCATGCAGGAATAAATCCTTCAAGGAAAGGAAATGGATGGCATGAAACGAGAGTAGCTGGAGATGGTTACAAAAGTCCCTGATGTACAGAGGGATGAGAGTACATGGGGAATTCGCAGGTAAGAGGCAGGTGGTGTGCAGTAACGAACTTGGGCTTACTAAAGCAACAAGGGCCTGTCTGCTAGAAATGCCAGCTGCTTGAGCTAGTCCAATTTATTCAGTATTTCAGCCATTCAGTGAAACGTGAAGGATAGGTATAATTAAAAAGTGCAGGTCTAATGCTGTGCATATCTTCTTCATTCTTATAACTTGAGCAATTGTGAATCCCTTGAAAGGTAACAAAAGTAGACACAGTTTAACCTGGAGACCTGAAAAACTTACACAAGATCTGTAACTTCTGGCCAAACAGTGAAAAGAGAGCAGCACTTCAAGGAGATCCTCAGGAAATGTATCTACCTGCAGGGTACTTTTTCTTGATAAAAGACTCTGTCTGTGTGTTTCAAGCTTCAGTGTTGTTGCTGCTGTGGGCCGTTTGCCATTCTCTGCCACAGAAGCAGGAGATACAAACGAGAGGGTGAAAATGAAGTTCTTAAAAAAAATAATGAAATCTAGGAAAGGTAGATTATGGTTAAGTGGCTGATACAGAATCATTCAGTCATAGAATGGTTGGAGTTGGAAGGGACCTCTGAAGACCATCTAGTCCAATCCTTCTGCTAAAGCAGGTTCACCTAGAGAAGGCTGCACAGGATCGTTTCCAGTCAGTTTTATGTCTCCAGAGAAAGACTCCACAGCCTGTCCTGTTCCCTGGGTTCTCTGTCACTGTCATAGTAAAGTTCTTTCTCATGTTCAGGTGGAATCTCCTGTGCCTTGGTTTCTGCCCATTACCTCTCATCCTACTGCTTGGCAACATCAAGAGGAACCTGGGTACATCCTCTCTGCATTCTTTGGCTAACACTGGGTACTTGAACCAGGATAACTTACTGGGCAAACTGCTGTCCATGCCTGTCCTGCTCCTATTCTACCTGTTCTGCTCCAATGCCTCTAAGTACAGCAGCGTGGATATGGGCCTTCAGTCTATCCACATGGGAGAAACTTTGCTCTTTTATGATTCTTTATAGCCTACTTAGGTGTCCCACAGACAGCATGAGACTGACAGTGTGAAGGAATTGGTCATCATAAATAATCAGTACTAAAAGAGATATTTTAGAAACACCTGTGAAGGAAATAAAAATTTGTAACACTGCTTGTTGGTTCCTTTTTTTCTGTTTTTACTGAAAATTGTTATTTGTAGCAAAATT
>JAWWLZ010000082.1:130041421-130068605 GCA_035041345.1 Poliocrania exsul | reverse complement strand
GAAATAAAAATTTGTAACACTGCTTGTTGGTTCCTTTTTTTCTGTTTTTACTGAAAATTGTTATTTGTAGCAAAATTTTATTCTATATTATGTATATATTATAGGTGTATATATAATAATATATGGCTAATATATTATAAGCATATTATGATTTTCCCTCACTGTTTTACTGGGAATTTTCTGAGTTCAAGACTAAACTCACTGAGAATACTTACCTTCAAATACTTTTCACACATTAAAAAACTACATCAACAAAGCAAACAATATAAATCAGCCTGCTTTGCCATTAGAAGTAAATAGCTTATTAGCAATGTCATGTTATCTAATTATTAAGTGATATAGCCAAAAGAAACTGGGAAACAAAAATTGCCATGTTACTTTTATTACTATGGGGTTATTTTCAAGTTCTCCAAAATGCACGCAGATCTGAAATATGGAAACAATGAAAGCAAATTTAAATTAAAAAAATTGCACATATGCTTTCATTGTAATCTGGATGTTAGATATATCCTAGATTTAAATGTGCAAAAGAATGTCTATCATAAGTTTTATTTGTTCTTCTATTCCCTAAATTGTGCCTGAAAATCATGCAGAGAAAGCTTTCAGCTCTAGGTTTGAAGAAGATATTTTTTCAAGTGTTGACAAAAATAGACTAAATTGTGGCACCCTTAAAATGAAAAATTAGTATTAAAAAAAATTTAAAATAAATGTAGGTTTTGTAACTATGCTTATGCACAAGAATGTTGGAACAGTTACATTAACACAGAGTAAAACAGACACACACAAAAAATTGTATTAATTTAGTGAACAAAGTTCAGGAAATTCTGGGAACAGGTACCTTTTGATATACAATCCCAGCTCATTGCTGCCTCATCTGGCTTTTTAGGAAACCGCTTTTCCTGACTGCTGATGTTGCATCCCTGCAGCAGCGTGGGGACAGAACGCTCAAGGGAGTGGGGAACGAGGCACGTTGGTGCAGGTTCGGCTGCTGACCCTGCTCAGGCTCCACCAGCTTCCCCCGGTGCCTCCTCTGTCGGTGCGTGTTCGCTCCGAGTTAACTCTGCAAACATCTGTCGAGCTCCCTCTTCGCAAGGGTGAGCAATGGACTAACAGCGGATTGAACCAGGGGGAGCAGCGCTCGGTAGGAAAGGGTCTATCCAAACGGTGATGGTGCACTCAAATGTAAGGATTTAACTGAAGGAACTGTTTTTGTAAAATATTGACTGCAGGAATTAATTCTTTTTACTCACATTTGATTTGATTTGAGAATTATTAAACCTCAAATACAGAGGTGAAATTGCATCTCTAGAATGTACATGGTACTGAACTTTTATTCACACACCAGAATGAATGGAAGACAAGATGGGAAACGTGCATGGAGCAAGGTGGGAATGTACAGTTTAGTTTTCTAGGACTGTAACTTTCAGATGAACCATGAGAGGCAAGCATGGTCATCCAACTAGGAAAGTTAAAGTTTGAAAGCATTTTTCAAGTTTTTGTTGAATTGGTAACAAAGGAGAACGATTGCCCACCTTGCAGTAGTGAAATTTTAGGGTGTACAGCGATATTTGACCTGTTCTGCTATGCTTGAAGGGTTTATGTATCCTTTGGTTATAAAGCAGTATCTTTCACTTCTACACCTAATATGAAATACATCCAAAAAAGTCAACCAAGAAGATGTTATTTCTTGTTCTGGTACACGAAATGTATGTTTGACAATTTTTAAATGTATATGTAGAGAAACATGTAACTTATTATTGCCTTTGGGTATGAGGAGATTTATGCACTAAAAGTTTCTCACTGGTCTTGCTACACTGTTGCTGTACTGCTCATGCAAAATGTGTATTTCTAATGACAACTTCTAGCATATATTCATTTAAAATATTCCTGCTTTTCAGGAGTTAAATGATCACTTTTCTCTGGTATTTATATATTTACATTTACAAAAAATTACAAGTATATAATTTTATATTGTACTTACAAATTACTTCCAATAAATATTAAATACCTAAATATGCTGTAAGTATATTTCAAATAAATATTTATAACTATTACTCTGCTATTATAATTTTTCCTTACTTTAAAAAAGTTATATGTTATCAAAGTTAAAAGTCATTGGCTTTTTTCTGTGTCACTGGTTTGTTCTTTAGAGGATGAAAATAGAAATGACTAAGCTCAGGAACATTTTTGCTAAAATTATGCTACAATCCATTTCCCTTCATTATTTATGACCAAAATGAGTTTTTCAGTGCAACTATAACGTTCTGTGATGCGCTTTCTTTGGCTTGCCCTGCAGCTGTACCTGGAGCATTTCTGCAGAAGCTGAAGTCTGTTCTAAAACTTCTTTACAATGTGCACAAAAATTATCTTAGATTTGATTTGCATATTGTAGAGCTGAGCTTAATGGATATCAGGCATATTGAACAGCTACAGGAACTGCAAAGCCAAAAAAACCTGTCAGCTCCACAAAGACACGCTTGGAACCTGATTGGCAGCCACAGCTCTGGGGGAATAAAGTCTTTATTATTTCAGGACTGATCTCCTGGGTTTCTTGGACTTTATAGATACGTAAACATGGGTCCTAATATTGAAAACAGTCTGTATAAATTGAAATCAGACTGTGAAAGAGACAAAGGACTAAAGAGAAAATATGGAAAGCAGCTAATTGAGATACATGGATCTTTAATATGGTGGAGGCTTTTTTGTCATTGCCCAAATGTTTAGTAATTTTTTAGCTCTTTGTCCTAGAATATAACTCACAGGCCATAAAACTTACAGATGTTAGCATTAAAAGATTTTCTGACATATTTGTCAGGAAATTAAGTAGCTGTTTCACACCTCTCCAAAAATCAATGGCTATAAAAACCCTGTAAGGATCCCACTTCTAACAGAGTGACTGCTCAGGATTCCCTCTGCCCCTGAAAAACAAGGTGTAGGTGTTGTTTTTATTATTATTATTATTATTATTATTATTATTATTATTATTATTATTGTTGTTATTATTATTATCATTATTATTATCATTATTATTATCATTATTATTATTATTACTATTATCATCATCATCATCATCATCATCATTATCATTATCATTATCACTATTATTTAAACTGAGAAGACAGAGTGGGTGAATACAAGACAATGAATGTAGAAGAGACTTGGAAAAGATGATTAGCAGAAAACTACACCATCTATTCATCACACTGCAGTTTTGAGACATTTTTGGTTTGGTTACAAATTTTGAGGCACTCTGCAAGTGCTTCTTGCTATTTCAGCAGGCACTATCAATTGCTTGCTTTCCATGTTTTTTTTCTTTTCATTCAAGTAATTTCCTGTCCACATTTTAGATTCAGTGTTGCTAAATCTACACATGAAATGGAGGCTGCAAAGAGTGGAAACCTCTTCTTTTAATCTTAAGTTCACTAAGTAGGCAGTGTTGCATGTCTTGTGTTTCATTCCAAGGGCTTCGTTTGTTGGGGTTTTTAATTCGGTCCATAGTTCTGTGCAACATGCCATTAATTAGTATTGATTTCCAGTCTGCTGTTTCCCACATGCATTGATGTGATGCACAAGATCTTCTTATTATACTTCTCGTTATGCATTTTGTCTCATCCAGCCATGATACAGTGAACAGCTCTTTATGTATAGGTCACTATCATTCACTTGTCCAAAGATGACGGACTTGATGGTCTTGATGCCATTTCAGTCATATTTATACACCTATTATTTTCTCCATAGAATCTAAAACCTGGAAGGATGCAAGAGTGTTGACAGACACCAGCTTACTAATGGGAGTCAAAATTTGAGAGATTGTTTTATAAAGTACACAAATGTTTATAACATGATTTAAGTGAGAGATTATTAAAAAGTTATATAAGGTATTACACAAATTTTTATTTGTGATGGCTCTCACTTTTTTCTGAATCTTGTTTCGTATTGGAAATTTTTAAGGTCTGTGGGAAATGAAGAAAAAAATTACTAATTCAGTCTATCAGTAATTTACATTTAGGACACAGGCTGCAAAAATAAATCTTGCTGACATGTGGACAGCTTCAGATACCTTATTCAAGATTTACATAGATATCTCATGCCTAAGAATAAATAGCAACAAGTCTATGAGATGGAAAGAACATTCCAACACTAATTCTTAGATTTTATTTGAAAGGCTGACACTGCATGAGTCACCAGTTTTGCAGCAACAGATCTCATTCTTACATTCAGATGTTTTCTCATAACCTTTACTGTGTTTTCAAACAAATATGTAAGATTTCTGGAAATGCAAATTAAGTCTAACAATTTAGGGTACGGAAAAGAAGTTCTGTTCACAACAGAACACAGCTGCTGATTTTGATTCTGGGCACAAATTACCTGAAAAACAGTGTCATTTTAGGCTATTTTCTCTTTGTACCTCCACATTCTCTAATGTTGCACAGTTTCTTTTTCAACAAGAAACAAATCTGTGTGAAAAGGGAGGAATAGTATTATTTCATGGAGGGTATATTTGCTTCTTTCAGACATAGGAATTGGATACTGAGAAATGATAAATGCTTGTTTTAGGGAAGCTGAAGAAAAAATATCAAGGTAACCTAAACTTCACTAATGGAAAACTTCTGAAAGTGGGACAGCTCCTATTAATTAGCAAGGTAAAGTTCATGTTCTCATCAGCTTATGTCTGAGGGACCATGGCATCCTTTTCTAAAGCACTTGACAATTGCAAATCTACACCATTTCTCTACAAAGTACCAACCTTCCCTTTGCATCCCTCCATTAAGTTGTCTGAGTTTATCACAAGAGAGATGAAGGATTGAATTTTCAGTGCTTTACTTTTCTTTCAAGCATATTACCCTTCCTCTTCCTCCTGCAGATGATACATCCTCACTTCTGCTCTGGGAGACATGCAAGTAACCATCCCAACACCAAGTTCAGCCTGTGTATGTTATCACCTAAGTAGTCTTTCATACAGTGAGATGACATGTTTTAAACATCTCAAGCCCCTCCCTATGCTTTGTCATCTCCTTGCTATAAAATTCACTGTCACCAGGTTGTCTACCAAAATGACAACAGCTAGGAGCGAGGGAACTGATACCCTGCCTGTCTGCTGGATCACTGTCATGTGCTTATGTCCTTGGGCTCCCCATCCATCACTCATAGCTCCATGTTGTTACCTTAGGATGTAATTAGGTGCAACCATTTTTCATGTAGCAAAGCTGATGTACAAAACACATGCCAACTGTTACGTCTGGGGAAAGCATAAAGCCAAGGGACACCTTTATGTTGTTTATTTTTCAGGCAGGGCTCATCATTTTGTTCTGCGTTTGTGTCGTGTCTTGTAAAACATTACTTCAATACCTGACTTCAGCTTTGAGTGTTGCTGCAATGCAAGTAATTTTGGTAGCAAAATCCTTTCAGTGAGATCCAATCCATTGGACTGGAGTAATGTAAATCCAGTTTGCCTTATTTGGATGGCCTGTAAAACCATTTGAGATAAAAGCAATGGACACTGGCTCATGGAGAATTACACATCTTCTAAAGTTTTCCAGTTCAAAGGCTTTCTAGCAGCAGACTGTGCAAACTGGCAAAGGGGCTAAAAGCCTTCCTATTCACTGCAGTTCTCCAAATTGTACACTAGATAAAGAGAGGGATATAGTGACTGCAGAGAAGCACAGCCAAAAGAAATGCAATGTGCAAAGTAGGTGAACCCAAGTCTGAATAGAGCAGGAGTTTAAATCCAAACATCCTAGAACTCAGCTAGAATGCCTAGAGCTGGGAGCACCTCTGTTGGGTTTGTCTTTGCCCAGATGAAATAAGAAATGAAGCACTTCTTTCCAGACACCAGACAAAATAAGAATGGACTGCAGATGTGTAATTTTTCCCAACTAGGCAAATTTGTGATGGACTGTTTCACTCTCACTTTACAAAGATGAAAGAAAAGAGCAGTACAATCCTCTTAGCGGGGTTGTAACAGCCACACAGACCCTGATCATCTTGCTCTCTGGGGACGTGCTACCTTTTATGCTCTTTCATAGATGATTGGCTCTGAAACCATTAAAACATTGCCATCTCCAATGGAGTGAGAAGCCAGGGCCATATCACAGTAGTTCTTTGCTTCTGAATCAGTGGTCAATCCGTTCTAGGAAGAGAAAAATACAGAATAAATATTGTTGTTATTCTACATATCCTGGTGGTATTGTTTCAATCTGTTGGCTGTACACTCTGTGAGACAGTGCACTGGTTAACATTGTAAAGGCTTCTTTCAGAACCTGGAAAGTTAGAACATATATTATTTTAATGAAAGCATAGATGTAGAGGCTACAACAAAATCCACAGGAAGATCCTAAATCCTCCAACACTTTGGATTTTTCATCAGCCTGGATTTGGATTGACCCTAATAATGTGTATACTTAGTGCTTAGAACCACATGTATAAGGTCCATAAAAAATACAATTTACCAGCTGTGCAAGTATTTTTCTAATGACTCAGACTCTCTGCTTTTTTGTTATTGTATAAAAATGTGATGCTTTTAAACTGAGCAGCATAAATTACATTGTTGCTTCTCTGCCTCAACATAATAACCTTTCTCTGTGGTTATACATTTTAAAAGGGAGGTATAGAGAGTCCTGTGTGTCCAGTGCACCTCCTGGAGTTTAGTTGTTCTCTACTGTTAGCGTGGCTTTGGGGTTCTTTCCCTATCATTTGCTTCCTAATCATCAAAGCTATAAAATCCTCCTGTCAGCTGTTTCCATCATGGGAGACCTCTGCTTTCAGCTGTCTCTCTGGTTGGAGGGATATCTTCAATTCGTGAGCATTTCTTTGCTATGGGAAAAAAAAGGTGTTGCTGTCACAAAACATACCTTTTGCAGACTGTTACCATGAAATATGTTACCTTACAAGGTAATTTGTGTAAGTCTCCTATGAGACAAAACCTGGTCAAAAATATCTGTATCTGAGACAATTTCTCTACAGGCAGATGAATGAAAAATTTGTTTCCAGGCACGGAAGATAGCATTTTTTTTTCCTCCTCATCAAGATCTTCACTGAGATAAATAGGATCAGGACATGACAGAGCCCTGCATGCAGTAATTCTTGGCAGAACAGAGTCAAAACCATTAAACATTAGCTTTTTTTCAAGTTTTGGCACAAAGATTGCACCATGCCATCAATCATTAAAAGCTATGTGCAGAATATGGAAATGTCTCAATCAAAAGCAAAGTAAAAGATTCCTTTGCATGACATGTTCTTTACAGGGGCAAAAATAAGAAGAAAGTACAATAAATCAAAACAGTAAACTGGAGGATATTATGGTGTGGCTTTCCATGTAGGACACATATGACCCGTGACTTACTGAGTGTCCTTCTAGGCATGAAACAACCACCCCTTCAGTGGCACTTTGGTGCACGTGGATCAGTTCACAGAAGGTTTATAGGACCTGCTTTTATGCTCACTTAAATGTGTGGCTGAAGCATCATCAGGAGATTTGACAGTGGCTTAACTGGTATCCAGTACACAGAACACAATTCTAAGGGCTGATTGCTGCCAATGTGATGTGTATTTCAAGAAGCAGTTTAATTCAAACGTTTGTTTATAACGTACCACAAATTGTGCTATAACAGTCCACCTTCCAGTATAATTTAAACTTTCCAGTTTATTATTGTGTACATCTGACCCTCTTTCAAGATGTTAGAAGAAAGTATGAAATAATTGTAACAGTTTGAAATGAAACATGAAAAAAGTGAATGTAGTTGCTTATATTAAAATAGAAATATATGTGCTTTGTTTTTCAAGAAAGTATTACAAAAATATTAATCAATAATGCAAAAATGTAAGTGTAGAAACATAATTTTGAAATTAGAAACAAAGTTCATTTATCCTCTATTTCTTTATTGTTAAATTTTTTCCATTATTCTAGAGAATTTTATTTGTAAAAGGTTCTTTCCTTAGATATTGCAATGCAAAACCATTTATATTTTTAATTACTTGCACTTCTGTTTAACTGAAGCATGGTGTAGATGCTTGGAAACCCAGCTTTCAATAGCAGCAAAGTATGTACATAATTAGTAATGGGGCCTTCAATCATTCTCCCTCTCATGTTCCACTGTTTTCCCGTATTCCAGCACAGTTATGTGCCCTTTAAGCTATTTTTATCAAGTGTGACAACTTTGAACTTGTTCCAAGACCATATTGCCTTAGATGTGACCTTCTGGTGTGGAAGTTAAATGTTCTCTGAAAATCTTGCATATAACATGTACTTCTCTATATTTACTCTTAATGTAATATCTTCAAAGAATACCAAAAAGTCAGTGAAACATGAACTTTTTCTATAACAGCCTTAGAGCCTGATCCTTTATACATGACTTCAGTAGGATTTACACATGTGTAAGGGCTGTGGACCATGTGTGCAAATATGAGCACATGTTGTATCATATTAAGGTTCAATAATAAGGCTGGCCAGGAAACAAGGATTCTGTTTCATGAAAAATTCTGAGGTTTTGGCATTTGGTTTCATTCTGATGCAGGGTGAAATCAAGACTTTTCAGCCTGATTTAAAAGCAAGAGAGTCCACTAAGGAGACAGATGACAGACACATAACTGGGTCTAAGTAGCTACCTGTCGTGGTGAATCCCCATTTCAGGCACTGCTTCAAATCTGGCAGCAAATCTGATTTAAAACTGCATGTGAACTGGGCAGGATGGATTTCTTTGCTACCACATTATTTGTTGTCCATAAGCAAGTGAAGCCCTTCCTCCTCATTTTGAGTCGAATTCCATTCTGTGTCGTCGTGGGCAGGTCCAGTCCCCTTTCAGCAGGACAGGCAGCACTGCAGAACATCATCCAGCCCAGAGCTGTATTGGTGCCAGAGGACCCCTGTGGAGTTTGGTGCCAGGTGACAGGCCATGGGGGCTCTACTCTGCTGCCCTTCAGGACACCCTAAACCTGCTCCCAGTGGTTGTCCCCTGAGCAGCCACATTCACCTCAGCAAGCAGCAGTCATGGAGCAGAGTCTGGGCACCAGTGATGTGGTGGTTTTAAATCTCAGGCTTTTATAATGCACCACAGAGTTCCCTGTCACTGGAGTAGTTTGTGTGTTGCAGTTACAGAATCTTTGTCCGAGGTATATGTTTCTGAAGTGTTGGCTTTTCTCTGGCTTTACAAGGAATTGGGTATCCAAGGGGGTAAAGGGTTCAGTCTGATGAATGGTGTTTGGTCAGAAAAGAAGTGCTGAATGATTACAAACACCTTCAGCTCTGCTTTTTTCATTGGCCTTAGTTGGAAATAAGCACTACTCAATTTGTTCCTTTGAAAAAGGACAGTGTTACTAAAAAGATTTTGAGATTCATTTGCATTTGAGATATATGTGTATCACATAATGAGCAAATTGACTTGTGTACCTTGAGCATTTTTTGTCCTACAAATATTGTCTTAACCATGTGCTGATTTCTTCTGCAATAATGTGGTAGAAAATGATAGTAAAACAATTCTCACACAAGTTACATTTCCATTTGAATAATACTATAAAAATTAACTTTTGCAAAGTTTCTAACAAGATTAGATATAAACTCCAGCAAATATTAGCTGATAATTTAATATAACTGAATATATATTTAAATATTGATTTCATACAATAAAACCCCAAAAGAAACCTAAAAAACATCAGTGAAATTCTTATGGGCAAATGGAATATAGTTTTGCCTGTGGGTTTAAAAAGACTTGGAGATATTAACAGATGCCTATTTTGTTCAGCTGATTTACTGTCTGCAAGCACTGAACTGTGAAAACAGTAGGAAACAGTTAAAAACCAATAAAGAAAAACTTTTAGAAGAGGAAATAGAAATTGACTGATACTGCTTATTTTAAACTTGAATAGTTGGAAAATTATGATAGGGGAAAAAAAATCTAAATATTCTCTGAGTTTCCAAGACAATCGCCCAAATTTAGTCTCCATGTTTGAAAAAACTTGCAGACTATATTTAAAATGAAAAATGTTTGCTTACTTCATCATTTGTTGTTGGCATAACCCTAGACAAGTTTCTGGTACATTTTGCCTAAGGGCCAAAGTAATAATTCCACTCTAAATGTTAAATACTATCCAGCAATCTGTCCTAGAGCTTGACATAAGAACTGGCCAAGTAGACTTTTCTTCTGTTCTTTTTTATTAAAACAGTATTTCAAAGGGTTATTTAAAAAAAAAAAAGGCAGGGAATTGGAGCTGCTCTTTTTGAAGACCAGATGATGGTGAAGTTTAACATTTATGTGGTAGCACCAAAGAGGCATGACCTAGTCAAGCAGAGGCAGCTTAACAGATGATATGAAGTGTAAATGCTGAAGATCTGCTGCAGAGTGCCTGGTAAGTATTATAAGTATGGATTATTCCCATTTTGTAGATGTGGAAGCAAATCAGAAAGATAATAACTAGATTTTGACCAGGGCTTGGTGTTAGAGGCAGGACTAGAATTCCAGAGTTGATTGCTATGCAGTTTAGTCCATTAACCCAAAGTGCCAGGCCTGCTGCTGGGTACCTGGAGCTCTTGAGGCTGGTGCTCACACCAGTGCCCACCCAGCTCTGAAGGCAGCAGGTTTTGGCTCTGTGAACTCACTGTTACCAGCTGTGGGTACTTGCTCACAGGATTATGCTGTAAGAGGCCTCAGTCAAAGTGAGGAATGAACTCTTCCCACAGAAGTTCTCAAATTGAGTTGTTTCAGCAAGGATATATTTTGGCATTGTACTTCCGTGCTATCTGTGCATTCAGATAAGGTGAACCAGCAAGACTTGCTGCAACAATGCCCAGCTGATCATGTATAGATGTCCCCAAAATGGAACTTTGGTTGCCCTGTGTTCCAGGGCTGGGAATGGCTGTGTGAGGGAGCATGACTGACCTGGGAAAGCAAACAGTGGCACAAGTGCACTGTCATAGCAGTGAAACAGTAGAAATACTATTTTAACACACAAATCTGTGAATCAACTGCATGAACTGTAAAATCTTTTGTCTTAAAAGCAGAAGAGCATCGGTCTTTATGACCTATTGGTCCACCAAGACATTGACCAGCAAGGATCTCACAGTCACATCAAAATAAAGTAAGCAGAGTGTTTTAAGGCTCTTTCTTCTAAAAAACCTAGAGGATCTAAATTCTGTCTTTGCTTTGATCTTCCTGTGTGGAGGCAAATGCCAGCCAGTAGAGGGAGTGCATGTCAACTGGAAGGCTATTCCCAGAGCTCTGCTGACTCAACTAATTGCTGACAAATACAGCCATATTGGCAAAACAAAGAAAAGATAAATCCGAGCTTGCCTTCTGGAAAAGGGCAAAGCTGACCAGAAAGGAACTGAAACATATAAATGCCACTGAACTGCCCTAGCAGAAGTATTTCCATGTTTAAGAGTGGCTGGATTTGATGAAAATATGTCAATCTTGTGCTTACATGTACATCCCCAGCTCATGACATCAACAGCAGGCTCCTTGCTGTGCCTCTCCTACCTTCAGTTTGCATAGGGATCACTTATGTGTGTAGTACAAGTCATTTCTCCCTTTAGAGAGGACATGACCATTAAATGCTTTTCTCTTTTGCTCTCTTCCTTCTGTTGCCCTCCTTTGGCTTTGCTTTTCCTTATTTCCCCTGCTGCTCTGTTTGTCAGCTGTCCTTCTGCCCTGGGTTCCTCAGGCCCAGGATTCCAAGGCAGGTTGGAAGCTGCTCTGGCTGCCAGCGGCTCCCCTGCGGCTCCTGGGTCGCTCACCCTGCTCACAGAGCAAGTACCAGATGACTCCAGCCATGGCTGGCTGCAGCTGAGCCTGCTGGCAGCAGCCCTTGGCTTGGGGAGGAGTAAGGTTTCCCTGCCACAGACTCTTTCTGCCATCTTCTCCTGCTCCCTCTGAGTCTGGACCACAGCTCCAAATAGTTATCTTGGCATCAAGGCTGCACAGCCATTGCCATGGGGTGACTCAGAGGGACTGTGTGTGGGTAACTGGGAAGCACTGATTGATCCAAGAGGGACTCACCATTCATCCTTAAATTTAGCATTCATTTGGATTCTTCCCTTTTTAGGTTTTTCACCCTGCCCTTATTTTATTTAGTTCTATCTTTCCTCACACTCACCCCTTGGCTTAATACACTGTTTCTCTGCCCCCCTTGACTCTTATTTTCATTCTTCTCCATCACACTCTTTACCCTCCACTCCCTATTTTCCATTGTTATTTTTATTCTCTTTGTTCCCTTCTTTTCCTTCTTCCTTGTTCTTGTCTCTGTCTCTTCATTCCTGATCCCATCTCCAAAGAGGTATCTCACATCTTCATCCTACCAGAAAATAGTTCTGTTTGCAAACTCATGTCTATTTTTCTTCCTTCTGCTGGACATGCCACTTAAAACATCTTTGCTTCCTTGAAGGGCTCTGATAAAGGTTGAAAACGTTGTGTTTTTTTTAAATGGTTAGAATGAAAAAAGGGTTTCAGGAATATTGATTTAACAAATTATTTTCTCATTACTGTTCAATATATTTGCTTCTTCTCAAATTGTCATCAAATTATGTTATATTGTATTGCAGTCTTAACAGTAATCAATTAACATATAAACAATAAATTTAAAATCATTAAAATTCAATTGCAAAGCTTTTTTGAAATTACAGTTTTCCTGACCATATGTGTAAGTTGCATGCCTGTACATAGAAACTAAGATGCTAGGTATAAATATTCATTGTTTTCCTTTTTAAAATCTGTCCTAGAGTGTGACTTTTTGCAAATGATTATGAAAAGTATATAATTTTGCAAATTACTATTTTTGGTTCATTGCTGAACCAAGACCAGACAGTCTTTTCTTTTCTATACTATTAAGACCAACAGAAGAGGTGCAAGTGACAGTTTTATTTGCTTAATATAATGGGACAAGAGATCATTAGGCTTTACATAGTATGAAGGAACTCCAATTATTCTTTTCCATCCTTTTCTTTCTTTCTGAGACACTGTGTGCTTGATCTCTTTAAACGACACTAGGTCAAGTCAGTTATCTCAGGAATAGTTTGCTAGAGAAAACAGAGAAGCATTGGTGTCTGACAGTCTTCAAATGCACTTTGTACCTTGTTTTTTTAGTGTCAGCTATTGACAGATCTAGTTGGGGAAATTTCTGGTCCTATCAGCAACAACAATTCAATCTTCTATAGTACTTTTCACATCAGAGCACATTACAAATAGCATTATCATCCCTCTGTTGATAGCACAGGAGGTTGGGGTAGGGATAACTGACAGGTTACAGGTAAAGGAAAGACTCAACTGGAAGAAATAAATTGCCATCAGGAAACAAATACAAAGTTACGTCTTTCGGTGACATTTCTCCATCACCAGAGAAATGTTAGATGAAAAACTTTTCAAATCTTTCTGAAATTCCCCATCCTATGATCTGACTTTACATATAGTTGCAAAAATAGTGAAATTAGGGTAACTTTTACTGACACTGTTTTGGCTTAGTCTGGTCTTTTTTTTCCTTTTCTTTTCTTTTTTTCCCCCCCTTCTTTTCTAAAATACAAGTTTGGTCTCTGAGGAAACATTCCCTCTCTACCACACAAGTGGTAAATAAAATCTACCAACAAATTCTATTTCCCCAAATGTATAGGATACAAAAAAATGTATTCATTAGTGTGAGATATAAAAATGTAGACTCACACTTCTGAAATCTATGGCTGTTCCTTTCACACTTGTGCCAAAGGCAAACAAACATAATTCTCCCTGGCAGCTGGACGACATTCCAAACAGCCACCACATTAATTCACTCACCTCCATCAGCCTCCGCCTGCAACCTGCACAGCTTGCTGCCAGGAAGCCTGGCAATAAATTCCAACTTTAAATACCAAACAAGGTAGAAAATACCATACAATGCATTATTCCAAATGGCAAAATGGGTTTGCTTAATAGGGATACGGAGCAAGGGGCTCTTCTACTGTCTGTTGGTGTCCCCCTTACTGCCCTTGTGCAGGTTGGCAGTTGTCACAAAAAATGTGGATTTGAACTGGCAGATTAAATCTGGATTCTTCACTCAAAATCTGAGTAATTTGCTAGTGCATTCTATAGCCAGATGTTTGATGAAAACTAAGATTTTTTATGTTGATGACTTGCAAACTAATGATAGCATCTGATGTGATTATGGGGATCAAGCCTGGAATTTCTGTAGATTCAGCTGCTTCTGGACAGGAGTGTTGTGGACTTCATGTTGCAGCTCTGCAACATCTCCTGGTGTAGGTCTTCCTATTTTCTTTCCAACAAAATGTATATGAAAATGCAGGTAAGTACCAAATAGCACCATTTATCACTATAGATTATGTTTTTTTACTTTATATATATGTTAGGTTTTGTTTGGGGAATTTTTTATATCTATGTATGTACACAAAACCATTCCACTTTTCTCTCAGACTTTAAGTTGTTTTTCTTTCAATTTCAAGATGAAAACCAAGAAACAACAGTAATTCTGTTCGTGGAGGACATGAAATGCACCTTTTTTGCCTAAGAGCAACTGCAAAGAAAACAGCCACTGTCTCAGGAGACAGATAATTTCTCATCAGGGGAAAGGCAGAGTACACGATAAAGGCACCACAAATTCAAAGGTTTTCAAATGTGGGCTGCTTTTGTGGCTTTTTTTTCTGTTCACCTTGTTTGGGAAGGTTGTATATTCAGAAATTAAATTACCACAGTATGTTAATTTTGTTTTCCCTGAAATAATTTTCAGGATCTCAGCCTGAAAGAATACACAGCAATCTTAAGTTTTCAAGCTTCTCAGGTTCTTATGAGTATGAAGATCTGGGCTGGAAAACTTAAGGGAACAGCTGTTGAAAAAGGTTGTGACTGGTTTGGCTTAAGATTGCACTCAGCACACAGGTCAGCCATTCTATACATTCCAGCCAAAAGTAAGTGGAGAAAATGGGATAGTAAAGGAATAAAATAATTCTCAGAAATGTAACAGGCATGTTGAGTCTCAGAAAAATTTTACTTTGTGTTTTGGGCAAAGTTGCTGACAATAATTTCAGGCAAACTTCTTCCACTCAACATTAGTTTTACTAACTTTGTATTAGTTCACTGCCTTTAGGGATGGTAAAAAGCTCCCTCTGTTTGATTAGTCTTCTATCTTGACCTGATGTTTTTTCAAAGCTGATAAAAACACAGAAGTTCATACAGAACAATGTATTCAGATTTCAGCCAAACCTTAGATAAAATGAGCTTCTGTACCATCAAAAGTAGCTCATTTTTGAACAGTATAAGTAATTCTTTAAAACATATTTTACACCTTGCAGAAGCATTATAGTCAGGAAAACCTTATACCCTGTAGATCTATACATTTTTCATATATTCTTTAAGTGAACATCTACTCCTCACTACACCAATTACTTATTTTGAGTGCTTCTTTTTGTAGAGAGGTCATTTGTATGATCTCCACTTTTCTTGTTCTTTTTGAAGCTGCAGTAGGATCTCCCCCCGAAGGCTGTTTACTATATCAAGTGGCTGTAGTTTCTGTAGAATTAGAGCTACAATGAGCTTTCTAACAGAAAATTAATTCAACCCTGTTTACTGCTCCTGCCCAAATGTAATTGCACTACATTTCCTGCCACTGGATGGAGTTTTGTTCTTTAGGTTACAAACTGTGCAAACGTCTCCCTCTTATTTTTTTCTTTTTTTCTTACAGCATAGTTGTAAACTTTCTCTGCAAAAGTTTTATTTAGCCCACTCTCCACTAGGACTGATACTTTCCAGCTTTTCCTCTTTATAATTTTCTTCATTTCAGAATAATTTAAACTCTTTTGAGAGCTTCCTAAAATACCTTTGTAGGGTAAGGAGCAATAGGGTCAACAGGTCTTGCTATAATGGCTAACTAGACAAGGACTAAGTGCTTCAGTCCTTTCACATTTAGTACTCCTGTTGACCTCAACAAACCATAAGAAGATAGTTGGTTTTAACTGTCTTCACCTCAAAAAGGGCATTCTCTGGGCAAAGCGAGATGGGGACAGAATTGGCTAAGAGAAGTATATCTTAACATGCACTCCCAAGTCTTCCTGTGCCTCAGTATTTTTCATACCAGCTGCTGAGCTTTAAGTGGCTTTGCTTTCAGGATATTTTTAAAGCTAATTTTTCGTTAAAGAAATGCCACCGCTGTGGTGTATTTTTGTTCTACCTTCTTAGTGGAGATCTGCAGTCTGATTTCCAGAGTAAGAGCTGCTTTTGGTTTGGGGGGATGACAGTGCTCAGTTTTGAAAAGTCTCAAGATTTTATCTTGAGTTTCAATATTTGCTTCTTCCTTTATAACTGCCATTCTTGGACGTGAATGAACCCATGACCGCTTTAAGCTGCTTTTTCTTTGCAGGCATTTCTACCCCTCACATTTGTAACATCTGAGAATACAAACCTACACATTTGATAAAAGATCTGAAGTTTAAAAATTCCATCTTATTTTTTCTGGAACTTAAGATTTGTAAGACAGTTTCATTGTTTTTGCCACGTGTAGGATGCCAGTTTTAGGGTTAACAAACCTATATGTTTCAACATGATTTGAAACCAAAGGACTCAACAGAGCATTAAAGAACAGCTGACAAAAAAGACACAAAAGAAAAAGAAAAAAAAGAAAAATAACATATGCACAAATTCTCCCAGAAAGACATTTTTTAAAATGCCTTTGTAATTCAGGCATTTATGTTTCTTTATGTTATTCTTTAACAGTGCCAAAATGAAGATCCTTATTTTTCATTTTCAATGCTTTTGATATCATATTTGCTGAGTTTACAGGTCAGAAATATTTTTTCCCAGCTGCCAGCCTGAAGCTTCCACATGGGATTTGAAAATAAAAAATACTCATTGTGCCTCACAGGTCATTGCTGGTAATAAAGATTCCACACAGAAATTAGCTGACAATTTGATTGAGGATGTACAAAACAGAATAGAAGGCATCTCGCCCTCCCAGAGCTCCTTGGCTCTGCAGTGCTAACAACAGTAAAAACAGGCTTTTGGTCAGAAAAGTGAGCACTCCAACTCCGGGTGTGCAGGGAACAGCTCTGGTGAGCAGGACTGTGTTCTTTAACGCTGCTGCCCATAGCTCTGCTTTAAGCCCCAAGTGCTCAGCGCTGGGGCAGCTGAGCTGTGTTTCAGCAGTGGCCCCAGTGTCACCAGGCTGGGCTCTTCTCTGCTGGGGGGAGAGGAAACAAATATTGATACAAGGGTTTGGGTGGTAAGGTGCTCCAAATCCAAATGGCAGCAGACACAGGATGTGCTGCGTTCAGTTGGAATTAATCCCTGGAGCACACAGGACTCAGCTGTGCTGGGTGCTGCGTGGCAGCCAGGATTATCTCCGTCATGAGCAAGAGCTGCTGCTTTCCTTTCTTCCTGTACCTAATGAAGAAATTGCAGTCATTTTAAGAAAGAAGACTTCTTCAACCCAGGATTATTTGTCTTAAATGAACTTCACATAAGACTTCATGTGTATCAAATAATCTTCAGAGATTTTAAAATGGTTGTGGCTCCATCTCTCACCCGTCCCCACAGAGGAGGGAGAGCAAGACATGAACTGGGGCAGCGAGTCTAAGTTTGTTCAGTCTGTTCCTTGGGAAGAGCAACTACGTGCATGAGCAGCTTATAACCCCTTAGAAGGTTAAAATCTTGCCTGTGGCAAGGATTACTTGAGTGAAAATGCATTAATAACATGGGTTTGTCTGCAATGATATAGTCAGGTGTCTGACTCAGTACTATTACCAAGAATAATTAACTCGGCAACGGGGAAAACACACATGTACACAAATGAGGTGCTGATGTTCATGAGATAAATTTCATTTATCATCAATTGTCTCACCTGCCTTCTACTCTGTGTGCCATCTAGGCCTCTGAGACTGACGTGAAACAGCCTGAAACACATTAAGAGACAAACAACCAAAAAATCTGTATTTCCAGACAAAGGTTTCCTTTGCTCTTCAGAGGAGGAACAAGCATAGGTCTTGGGTAAAGTGGTGTTCAGTGTTGCATCTGGGATAGATTCAATGGGGAAAACAGTGCAAGAGAGGGAGAGCACTAGAGATAGCAGGCTGCAAAATTATAGTATTGTGAAACATGGAGCAGCTATTTTGGAGTCATTTTAGAGGATTCTGAAATGATAAAATGTTCTCTATTAAGATGTCTAATTTGACTCATGCAAAATCAGTAGCCTGATTTAGTGAAAAGACATTCAGAATAAAATAATATGTAACATTCAGATGGCAAAGCTTCAGGACTATTGTAACTCGCAGCCTTTTGGAACTAGTTTCATTTGTAAACCCAGTAAAAAATCACAGATGTCGCTCATTGAAAGAAATTAACTTTATGCAGTTTGTTTCTTCCCACAAAAGTAGACAACCATATCATTCCTTTTGGGCATTTGCCAGATCCTTTGGGATAATCGGATAGGGATGCCTTGGAGTTGTGAACAGTTGTAGTTCTGCTGTTAACCTACAGTAGCTCTGGTTTACTTTTTTCTGCTGTGAACCTTGCATGAGGAATGGCTGTTCTGTGGATTTTGTTTTCTCCTTCCTGGTAGGATTCTGAAGACCATTCCACATTGTGTTGGCTTGTAATGCACTGGAGCCATAGGAAGTGGCATTACTGGCTGCAGGAGGATCCCCAGAGATCAGCATGTGTCACCCTCAAATATCTTCTAAAGCAGCAGAACATTCTTGTTGCCACAGGCAAGAAGAGAGCAGTGTGCTGTGCTGTGCTGTGCTGTGCTGTGCTGTGCTGTGCTGTGCTGTGGTGTAGTGCTTCTTATCAAGCAGGCTGGAAAAGAGCAACCCCTCTCTCCTTTCCACAGAGATGAGGGAAACCTCTCCTCCACTTCTGAAAATATTTGTGGAGGGGAATAAAAATACTAGCTCCAGTAACATCCCCTGTTACAGATCTACAGCTCTGAATCAGGCAACGCTCTTCTGATGTCAAATGACAACATTGGGAATTTTACTCTAGTAAGGCTACAAAATTTGGCCCATTTAAAGTGACTAGATTATGCTTCAATTTGATTTTCCAAGCCAAATTCTTTTTCTTGTTTACATTCATGCAAATGCATAGAGGAAGTGAGATGAATTCATCAGTCCCTAGGTTACACTGTTGTAAAACTTCGGTTTTCTCAATTCCATGACTCAGCTTTTAGTGCCTTATTTTGTTAGCATTTTAGCAAACATTTTGAATCCCTGAAGTTCAACACCTGGCAGGGTTTTTTTCTAAAGGAGTTTAATACTGTAAAAAACCACTTAAGAGGTTTATCTTGAGACTACAAATATTGTGGAGGCACAAGTTTTGCCAAGTGGTTAGCTGGAGGCCAAATTCTGCAAATCCTGAAATCACAAGAGTATTCCTTTCACTCGAAAAAGCTCACAGTTTGAAGGACTGCTCATTGCAATTGGGATCTGCAGGTTTTGGCCTTTCTGGCAAGGCTGAAATCATGGCTTTGCTGTACGTAGTTAACCTGCATTTTGTTTAAAGGGATCCATCAGGAAAGTGGAAACAGATTCTTCTTAACTAAGTGCTTACAGTTGAATTTAAAAATGCTGCCCTTGTCAAAGGTTAAACTCTTCCCTGCTTCCTTTATAAGCATTTTAAACTATCTGCATTAAATACTGTAAATAGGAGATACAAGGAATGAGGGCACAATCTAAGTACAAGAAAAAGGGCAGTTTCATGGTCCCTGTTAAAACATATTTAAAGTCCATGCAGCTGCTAGGGTTTAACCAAAAACAAGTATGGTTTCACACCAAAAGAACAGTCTGTTCTGTGAATTAAAACATTTAGAAGGCCTTAGTAACAATGGGGAGTACTTATACACATGAGCAAAGTCAATGGTTATATGTGTATTAATGCAGACAATGTTTCAAAACTGGGGTAAAAAGTAAATAGAGAATAACTGGGCATGGTTCTGGTTAGAAATTGATGCAAAAACCCCAAAGTACCTGAGCGAATGTGGTAAAATAAATAGAGGTGTGTAAGCATAGAATCGGAATTTAAAAAACTAAGCCAAATTTCTAATTTCCATAGCATTCCTTTCTGTCCCGTTGGACAGGAAGAAGAAATCTGGCAGCTTAGACCTATCTCTATGGCTTATTTTCTCAAAGGTCTTGACTTGTTTTCTGCATGGAGAGAGCTGGAACTTTTTCCTGGGAGGGTGTAGCTAGAAATGTTTATATACACATCACTGAACCTATTGTGCCTCCTGTCCACTCTCTCTCAAAGTCAATATACTCTACATAACATATCAGTAATGCAGCAGCCTAATTAGCTACAGAGACCTAACTGTGTGTTAATAAAAGGCCTAAGGAAAACAAAAATATGTCTTCCAGCAGGAGTGCCTGTATAAACATTTGCTTCCAACCTCTCAGGCTTTACATAAAAATGTAGTGCATCTCTTCCCTAACAATACTTATAAATAAACAGACTTTGACCTCTGTCAATTTTTATTCTTTAAAAATTATGCATTTGTTGATTATTCTGCTTTTCTTCTACTTTTTTCCCTGCTTTTCTCTCTTTTGCTGTACAGTTTCCTTTAGTTTCTTCCCACCATTCTAGATTTCTTGCACAAATTTTGTTACATTTTCATTTCCCTACTAACTTTCTTCTGTTCAATTCTGTTTTTACTCATTTTTCAGTTTGCATGTTGTCTCATTTCCTCTACCTATCAAGTTTTTATTCTATATTCTGCTTTTCTTTTGTTGCACTTTCTGTGGCCTGTCTCCTGACAGCCTTTGCTTTGTTTCATTCACCTCCACATCCTTCTTCTGCTTGGCTGTTTCCTTCCCTTTTCTAGCTTATGCTCCCCTTCACTGCACCATTTACATTTCCATCCTACCTGCACTTGGAAATCCTGACTAAGTAGTATGGAACTATCTCAGGCAAGCCCAGGAGGGAAAATATTCTTGTCATCTTTCCCTGCAACTGAATTGACTGGTAAAGGAATAGCTGGGAATTTCCCTTAACATGGCAAAATCTGTGAAACATTTAAGAGACAGGATTCTCCTTTGGAAAATAAGTGGGGCAGTTTGAACAGCAACCAGTAACAGCAATGCACAGGTAGAGCTAGAAAGAGCTACTCAAAAAAGAAAGAAAAAAAGTCCAACCAAATAACCCCCCAAAAAAAACAAAACTCCCAAAGTGAAATCATAAGAGAGGTAGCAAGTAGCTGTAACTGACTGTCTCTGTAGTGCATTTTACACCAAAAGAGAAATGACCCCAAGGAAAAAGTCCTCAGCCTAGAAAACTCCCAACTTATCAAAAGCAATTTTAAAAACTGGTTTTATGTTCTTTGTATTTCTTCAATCTCTTCATACTGTTTCTTTCCTTTTAACCTTCCTATCTTCTTGTATTTTGAGACTTTTTCTCTTACAATGTGCAATAGTTGGTTTCCCCTACTTTAGTCCTCTGCCTTTTGTGTACTGTCCCTCTCTGTCTCTCTGGATCACTCCTATAGCTCCTTTTCCTTCCTGTGTTCCTCACTCTGACTCTTCATGTACCCTCTGTGTATCAATCTCCTAACTCAGGAGTTTCATCATACTTTCAACATCAGAGAGGTCTTCTATGACAGCTTCAAATTCTGTATTCATGCTTTGCTGCAAGAGACACAGAAACTGACTCTGTTTCCCTTGCATGTGCTCTCCTTCTCTCCTATGCACACACATTGCACCAGTATTTCAAAAGCTGAACCAAATATGTGGACACATGAAGATTTTTCCAATATGTGTTTGTCATGCAGGCTCAAACCCCACTTTACAGGCCCTATGCCAGACCCAGTTTATGTGGGAATACAACCTCCTACTGAAACACATGTTTAATTTCTCTTCAGCACATGTACCCCACTTTCTTCTAGTTCATTTTTCCACATGTACATAGAACCTCCTTCTCATGTCTTTTCTCCTTTCCTAATAGATCCATCCTCATAAGACTTCTAAATAAAGGTGTTCAGATTTTGAGTTATGAGCTATCAGCTAGACTGAAAGAAGATGAGTGTATGTTGTGGGGGACAGGTTTGTTAGTCTAGTTTGGAAAAACTCTCCAGATTTTTTCAAGAGAGGGTTTTTGATTTTTGGATTTTTTGATTCCTGAAAGGAGCAAAGAGCACTTTTATTTTGAAAAGCTGGATTTTGAGAGCATCTTGATGAATAACTGGGCTGGACCTGTATCCTTACTTGATCTTAGAGGGAAGCTTATTTGACTTTTCAGAGGACAGTACTTTCTTACAGCAGGCTTTTATCACACTTGGTTTTAGGCTTTATTTCTTGACCTCCAGCATGTCAGAGAAGAAATTAAAAACTGAGATAACAGCAGTTTCATGACAGAAATGAGATTCCTCAAAGCAGTGCAAGACAGGACACCAGAACTGTCGGTTCTTATGAGACTGATGGCTGAGGTGTAAAACTACAATGCCACCAACTCTTCTTCAGGGCTGGCAAAGTGGTAATCTCTGCTCTTCTTGCCCACCCAGCTAAGGACAATATGGAGGCATGATTTCCAGCCTTTGTGCTGGAACAGTTTTTGCGGCCTGCCTCGTGTCCTGCTGGTCAGCAGAGCACTGTCAGCGTCGCAGCTGCGTTGAGGACAGGCAAGCACTCGGCCATGGCTCAGTCCAGCTGGGCCCTGGCCTGTGTGCCCCGTGAGCCAGAGCCCTGGCACCAGGTGCACACCAGGTACTGTGAGGATACAGTGGAAGTGTTTGAAAGAGTACTTTGCCAACAGCCCTTCAGAATTGTGGCTCTTGGCCTCTGCAATGTTCCCCTCACCAGCACCCTCTCAGCTCCCATGAGATGTTCCCTTGTTGATCACTGAGACACTTAAAACCAGAATCTTGCCTGTTGTTTATTGGCCCTGACTGTTGCCCTGTGCCCTCTCTGTTCAATGCCCCACCACACAGCTAAACTGTGTGATCCAATCCACATGTGCTGCCTTCAGCCCTCAAGCTGTTCTCAGGCTCTCCACTCAAACTAATGCAATCTGGCTTACTCCTCATCTTCACTGGGAAATTTTTACAAGGAAAAAGGAACTATGCAGCTCTTCAGACTGCAGTTAGACTTGGATGTACTGGTGGGTGTGTGTTTGAAGTGTCCTAGGGTTTTCATTCCTCAGATCTAAACGGGATCTGGTTGAGATACAAAGCAGGTATCTTCTGGACAGGTTCCTGATGTTTCTTCTTAATGGAAATGGTGGTACAGTGCAGCTTAGGAGGAAAGTCATATGTACTGAGAACCCAACTTGATATGGGCTTCCTATGCAGGTATTTTGCTTGCCTAATTTCAGGACCTCCAAACTGTTTCCAGGGCCACCAGTTTAGAGGTAACCTCAGTTCATCATGCCAGCCAGGGAAGCTCTCAATGCCCATCAGCAAGCAATGTTGAAAAACTTAGATCTTACTTACACCCCAGGAAAGTCAGTGTTTCCTGTCTTACAACTAAAGTAGGAGCAGGAAAGGGAATAGACTTGGGCAGCAACTCTCAGTCTCAGTGCTTGTCTTAAAGCCAACTATGGCCAGTCTCTGGTACCAACTGGAGAAAACTATCAATTAAATGTTTGTATCATTTCATAATGAAATACCAGTCACATTCTAAGCATTGAGTTATTATTTACATAAAATGATGTCACATTCTTTTTACAGTCACCTTATTTCTCTTGTGGTAGGCAGTTTCCAGCTTGATTCACCTGTATGCCAGTTATGCCACAAAACAGACTCCTGTTGAGTGGGTTTTGTTGTGGGCTTGATACTTTTTTGGTTTAAAACCTGAATAGCAGTGACTTCCTCCTGTATTATATGTGTGAAAAAGCAGGAACACACCACGTCACAGAAGTCTGAACTCACAGAAAGTCTCACAAGGATGTTGTTTAATCTCATGCATCAAATAATGTCCAGGAGCCTGGGACATGCCTACACTGCTGGTGAAGAAACCTCTGCCTGAGCTGGCGTGGTTTGATAAGCGGCAGAAATGTGCCTGACCAAACGAGTTCTGCCTTACGCCATCCTGCTGCCAGCCCCTGTCTGGCTCATTTGCACAGCAGGATCTGTGCCATGCCAGCTGCTGATGTGGCTCCCCGTGAGCTGAGGGATCACTGCTGGGCTCAGTGTGCAGACAATGCTAACGAGACCTGACTCCTGGGGAGCACTGGAGGACGGAAGGAGGAGATGAAGGAGGCAGAAGATGGGCTGACTGCTGTCTCATTTTTTTCCATTACATTCTCATTTTATATTCTCATAATTTCATTTACATGTATTTTAATTATTTATCTTTATGCTTTGCCATACTATTTTGTCTCCTTTCTCTTATTAGATTATAGGAATATTTATTGATATTTCTTCCGAGCACCTTGAATGCATGGGAAACCCTTGTTACAGCTACTGAAGAAGGATACTGTAGGAAGAAAACTTCAGCATGGTGCTGCCATCACATCTATCAGGAAACATATCTCATACCTTTAATGTAATGACTATAACAAATAGGCAAGTATATAATATGATGTCATTGCACTGAAGACAGAAATATTCTATAGCTTTTCAGTCAAGATCACTCTCATCAACAGGATTAAATCTTGTACTGGGAAAAGCATCTGGCAATACAGGTATGTGTGTCTATGTTTGAAGGCAGAAAGTCATAAACATCTTTTAATAAAAGCTTCTGATTCTGCAAAACAATTCTACTTCTGCATATAAAGAATTTTTAGCCATAGCAGTCCAGCAGCATGAAAACAGTGAAAACAAGCAAGAAGTGCTGTGACAAATAGAAAATGCAGCTATATACAATTATTTTAAAAAAGGTGATCCTCTGCCCAATGTATGTGTGAAGTGGATAGATTCCCCTTTTTTATTCTCATACAGATGGTTTCAAGGCAGGGATTTGGAAAATATCTGAAAACAAACTTCACAAGACAAAGCTGTACAAGTGGTTGTGTCTCACTTTCTGATAGGGTAGCCAGACATCAGGGAAAAATTTTGCTTGCCTCTCAAAAATATTGGCGCTATCAAGATGAATTGGGCACAGAAGATAGAGTACGTAAGGGCAGCTGGATGACTGAAAATAGAAACTCTTGAGAATAACTCAGAGTCTTTTTGGAAGAGAATTCTCTATCTGGAGAGCCAGAGGCACAGCAGACTAGCCAAACTATATGAAGGATATCCAGGAACCTGGTGAGCAGATGTGGGACACGTGGGGAAATGTGGTCCAAACAGCAAAAGAGGCTATGAAAAACTGCAGCATCCCTAGCAGGCCTTGGAGCATAGTAGGAATGGACCTTTTGAGAAAACGCATGAAAGAAGTTACAATTTTGAGCTAGTAAGTACTTGTACATCTCTTGCAAATGTGAAGTTAAAGCATTGCCACAGCTGAGTGTAAATTTATCCCATACTACTTTGGTTTTAATTTGCATGTTGTGAACTGAAACTGTTTCCCAACTGAGACACAGTAATTTAACCCCAGACTGTGTTACCCTGGGTGGTCACAATGACCTGAACAGAATATGAGACTCTATCATCTCCACAACCATTCCTGAATAAAGAAATACAGTAAAGCTGCCTGAACAGTATCTTGAGGCTGCACATTTCTACATCCATAGCCCCAGCATCACTGTCACTAGTGGTGGCAAGAGGGTGAGGAAAAATGGTGCTTATGAAAAGCTGAGGACTCACTACCACAAAAAACCTAACTGCCTTCTAAACAGGTGACTTTGTAGTAATTGGAGATTTCCCCAAGACAAACTGTGATCTTGAAAAAATTCAGGGCATTGAAGAAGTAAATTCTGATTGATATAACACAGCAAGGGGCAAGCATGTGTTTGAGACATTATTACAACACTGGGTCATTGGCATTGCTATGAGGAATAGTAAAATCTACCTCCACTGAGATATGATCAGAACTGCATAGAGAAATTACAGCCACCGGAAGGACTGACTGCGAGACAGCCTTTTGGCACCACTAGAAGATAAACAGTCATTAGGCTCCTACAGGGTATATCCAAGACCCTGTACTACAGCACAGTGTGGAGCAACACAGCTCCAAGCCCCGAGGAAAATATTTTAGATCCTACACACAGTTAAGAAAAGAGAAACGGAGAGATGAGTGTCTTAAAATATGTATGATGTGAATGAATTTCAGACTTCAAGGGTGCGTAACAGATACTAAGCACATAAATTGCCTGTGGTATTTGCAATTAATTTTGGTATCTCAAATAAATACAGTAAATGGGACATTAACATAAATATAGTCCCTATGGGACACTGTCAAAGTTTAATCTACTGTATAAAATATGTCCATCTTTACTCTGTACTGTTGGCTGGTACCAGTAATGTCTGTGAACTGAAGACCTATCCATGCTGCCACAGTAAACACAATGCAAGTATCAGCAGCAATACCTACACCAGCTTTTATCTAAATATTTCATGCAACAACAGTGACCACACACAGGAACAAGGTTTGGCACAAGCTTCACTGATCTACTCTGGGGACAAGTGGCTGGTTTACACAGGTGCCTGTGCAACTCACAAATTACCAATAACATTGTCTAAAGTGGTGTGAGAATGCCTAATCATTTCCAAAATGAAGTGTAAAGTGCCTTTGAGGAGGCACCGGTCAGAGAAGACAGCATGCAAAGCTGAAGGATTACTGCCAGGCTATTGAATTGTCTCGACTCTGCCTCTAACGCTGCCTAAAAGATGGAATGATCCTATGCTTTCTCTGACATGTAGATTTGGAGAAATCTGCCTCCAGGCACCCCTTTGCCTCTCCATGTGCTCCTTCCTTACAATCTTCTGGGACTGGTGGTGCCCAGGGAGGGGATGACAGAGGACATCCCTGCCCCTGGCTCAGCTCCACAGCACTGTGGAGAGGTGGGGAGTAAGCTGTGTTGTGGGTGGAGCCACTCACCACTATTTCTCCTTGCTTTCCTTCACCAGTTGTGCTCTGGAGTGGAGCAGCTGAAGCTCAACCCTCTTGCTCCACTAAGCACTAAAGCTGTTGCACACAACCACATACACAGACATATATGAGAGTCAGGCAGTGAGGGGAATTCTTCCCTGCATTCAAGTCCAGCTTTGCTCAGTTTGAATATAATTTGGTCCTACATAAAGAAGCCAAAATCTCTTCTGATATTTATATATGTATATGTGTGTGTATCTATCTATATCTATATCTATATCTATATCTATATCTATATCTATCTATATATCTCTATATATTTTTATATATCTATCT
>JAWWLZ010000082.1:130022855-130041321 GCA_035041345.1 Poliocrania exsul | reverse complement strand
TATCTATATCTATATCTATATCTATATCTATATCTATATCTATCTATATATCTCTATATATTTTTATATATCTATCTATATATATATATAGATATATCTATCTATCTATCTATCTATCTATCTATCTATCTATCTATCTATCTATCTATATCTATATATAAAACACTTCTAAATTACTCAAACTTCAACATACACTCTGAATGTTGATGGCCAGTGACCTGCCGAATGGAACCTCTCAATGGGCACTGCATCCAAAAGGGATCCCACAGATAGCAGAGCATGTACAAAGAGTGAAGGTGATGACATCACTGCTACACTTAGCATTGCTAGGACTTGTGTTTCCTGATGCTTACATTCCATAGAGGATGCTAAGATATTACACAGACTGTGAATAAGAGCCATGGGACTAATTAAACCATTAGAAAACATATTTTATTAGCAATAGATTCTAAGAGTTTCATCTGTTGTTTTAAAAAAAGAAGAGGCTAAGAATTGAGATGATCACAGAATGTAAGTATCTATTGCAGGAATATGATTTTGATAAATAAGAGTTAGTCTAGCAGATAAAGGCATAATAACATTTAATTGCTGTAAGCTGAAGTAAGGGAAATTCAAAATAAAAATAAGGCTCAAAAATGTAAGGGCAAAGATAGTTTTTCCTTGAAACAATTCACTAAGGGTTGCTGTGGGCTCTTCATCACTGGAAATATTTTAATTGAGATTGGCTGCATCTCTAAACTTTGTGCTCCAGTTCAAACAGGAATTAATTCAGGGAAGTCCCATGGCTTGTATTATAAAAGAGGCCAAGCCAGATGATCACAGTGGTCCCTTCTGACTTAATAATTTATGAGCTCTGATATAATCAGACCCCATCACAATATAGCCATAGGCAAAAACACTTCCTATTCATCACAAATTATTCTGAGAAATGTTAACATCTCATTATTTCATCAGGATAAATCAGGCATTACAATTTATGGCTGTATTAAGCTGTTAAAACATAACTGCATTTTCATGTGTCTTTAACTCATTACCTTAAAAAACCTCAAAACATTTACCCAGCTCATCCCAACTATTCGGTGTAAAAAGCATTTAACTGTTGAGAACAATGAGTTCAGGCTCTGATACCTCTGAGTTGTCCTTCAGTAAGAACACACAAAATGTATCCTAATAAATGAGCAACCCTAAAGTAAACCCTGCATCACTATCACCTGGATGTAACTACACCTAATGTCCCCTTGATCTTTGCACAGAACTCTCATTGCGTACACAGCAAGAGCAGTAAATGGCTCTAAGGAGGTAGATACTGTTTCACAAAAAGGTTTAAGACAAACACAGGCAGCAGAGAAGTGCTGATTTAGTAACAGAATATTTTACAGCAAAGAAGGTCACAAATTGGCAGCATTAGAGGTTTTATTTTGGTTAGTTGACAAGTGTGAATAAATGCTGTACAGAACAGGTAGTCAAGTGCCAGCAATATTTTTCTTTTGAAAATGTTATCTTCACTTCAATCTTCAGTAGAGTATCATCAGTCAATCATAAAGCTTGCTGTTCCAGCCAAATACTTTTGCCATTACACAATCCTGTGTGAATATTGGGTTCATGCAGTGGAGACATAATCCTGCAAACCCTGAAGAAGATAATGTTTTGAAATTCAAAAAGAGCCCATTTCACCTTTACAGACTGGAAATTAATATTTTCAGAAAGTGACTTTTAAAACAAGCTCAATTCCTTTCCAGACAGATTGGCTTAACTGTATGTACAGAATTGGACCTTTTGTTATTAGGCAAAAAGACAGACAAACAGCTTATCTCCAGCGTGTTTTTCACGCACAGTCAAGGCAGTGTCTTGTGACCAGATTCACAGAACACATATTCTTAACTAATGTACAGATTTAGAAACCAGAAACTAGAAACAGTTTTTAGTAACTGCTTGTTTTAGAAACAAGCAATGGACTTAGTGGTGACTTTGAGCAGAAAACAGAAAGAAATTTGTTGGAATACCACATAGCCAGCTGTGTCATGTTAGTCGCAGATTCACACCAGCTTAATTTACCCAAACTGTCCCAATAAGACTCTTTGTTGCTTATTTTTTCTAAAGTTCATCAGGATTAGCATATTTTTTAAAATTATAATTCTATTTTTCATAGTCAAAACAAAAGACATTTCCAAAGCGCTGTGGAGTCTCATTAATCACCTTTCTTCAGAGCTAGATCATATTTTGAATGTTGGGAAGTAATTGTCACATAATATTGCCACAAAACATTTACATGCTTATCATCAGCAACAGAGGTGATTAAAAAAGCCAGTGGATTGACTTAATGAGCCGACAAGCAGCAACTTGTGGATGAAGTTGAAGCATGCTCCAGAATTACCAGCAGAGCTCAAAATGAGTAACATCTAGTTGGGGTTTTTTATATTAATCATCCTGACTACAACTCTACAGTCACATACTCCAAATCTCATCTCACTTCTGGCTGCCTATGACACCTTCCCACTGGCCTCCCTCTCCTCTAGACACCCTCCTTCCATTCCTGATGTTGTCTCTTCTGTGTTATGTCTTTTTCATTAGCTTGATTTTCCTCTCACTTGGATGCTTACCTAATTTATACTACTTGAATTCAGCTTAAAACCACAGAAAGCAAAGTCAACATTTTATTCTATCCTTCGCAGCACACAAATGTCATGGCTTGAGTTGCACTTTCTTGTTTTTCATCCCCAAACTGGTACTTAGACAAACAAAATGGACAGGAAATACGCTGCTGATAGACGTAATGCAATAATTTCCATGCAAGAAGAATGGTTAATGGTTTTAATTTGGGCATTGCCTTTTGGTGAAGGAGCTGACTTTGCAGTATAGATTTTGATTGCCAGAGGTGCATGGATTGACTTCCATACATCAATAACCAGTAATCACACGGTTGTGCACTATCAGGAGGAAAAAGAAATCCATTGGCTCAGAAAAGAAGTGAAAGACTATGTATTTCAATCCCAAGGAAAAAGTAGCAAAGCAAATTACATGAAAGCAAAACCCCTGAAAAGGGCTTTGCATCTCTCAGAAGATGAAAGGGGGATGTCAGTGATATCTTATGATTGATAGTAGCTTTGCAGTTGCAGGTTGTGATGTGTGAATGTGATGTGTTTTCCCAATAAGAGGAATAAGTGCTCCGAGTTGATCCTTAAATAAATGTATAAAGTGCTGAAAAGCTTGAGCACAGACTGTGGCTGCAGAAGTGTAAATAGAGATATGAAATGACTGCTCTTGAGTGCCAGAGGCTGGGTGATAGAACAATGAGAATGAAAGTATATAGTGTTCCTTAAAGAGTTTACTGTTTAGTGAGAAGAAAATGAACATACTGTCTTCAGTCCTGCACTCCCTCTTTCTTTCTGCCTTTTATCCTGTTGCCAAAATTGTTTGCTTTGGAAAAATAATGAAGATTTTTTTTAAATAATGACCCTCCTTATATCTCAATATGTTGTATCATTTGTTCAAAGTGCTCAGCAAACATTACTAAGTCTTCCTAACAACATGGCTCTAAAATATTACAGTGAGATTGAGAAACTGAACCCTGGAGATGAACTGACTTAGCTGTGGTCTCACATTTAAAGCTTCTAAGTGACAGTGTTGTATAAATAATGATTATATTAATAAACAATGCAATTAAATAGCTGATAGTGGAATCAAAGCTGGGACACAGGATTTCCTGCTTCTTTTAACGTTGTGGGCCACACAGCCTACTGTAGAAACCGATCTAGTGAGTGTGTTCTTACTTTGCTGTATGAGCCTCTTGCCAATGAGGAATCAATTCCTGAACTATCTGTTTTATGAGTTACATATTATACCTCACTTGTACATTTTATCAAATGGGATCTATGATCTGTTCTGAACACCTTGGAGCATGCACTTGGAGTATGTTGGAAATCCACTGTGATCTAAAGAGATCCGAGTACTGCTGGAGGTTCCATGAGTCCAGCAAAATGAATGTTATGATCTCCACAGCTTTCTGACTGAGAAAATGGCCTTATATCACTAAAACTGGTTCCACAATTGACAAGTCAAACTGAAAGAATGAGGTCTGCTAGTTCACTTATATCTCTTATTAATATCAAAGTTCCTTTCATGATCATGGTGAAGCAAACTTAAGGGACAATGTGAGTCCATTGTGCTGTAACTGTCCTTGCTTTCCTTTTTCTTTGAGGAAACCTTCTAACCTGTGAGAAACTTGCAGAAAAAAGAAATATACAGAACCCTCACTCTCACTTATCCAAATACCTGAGGTTTGGGTTTGCCCAGTACAGCAGTAATAGGCAAAAATATACAGTTTGTAGGAATATGTCAGAATATGACAAATACTACAGAATACAATTGAATAAATAGAGCTTTGCATTCCATAGTGTGGGTAGCAATGTTTTCTGAAATGGTGTTCTTCAACTGGGTCATTCTCACACAGGTATCTTTTAAAATTTCGTTTTGAAGATCTCAGAAAGTTTTTCCAAAAAAATTCATTATTTGTATAAAAGGTCTGATAGGTACTTTTGTATGTGACCATTCTTCACCTTTGATGACTTAATTAAAAATTTAGGCACTACTGGGCATTTAGTTAATAGGAAGTCATGTTTTTCTGCTAACCCACAGAAATACTAAATCCAGCATTCTGGATTTGGAACACTCCCTTGAGGACTTTGTGACCATAAACTAATAAATGGATTACATTCATTCCCTGGTTTTTCCCCATCTGTGACAGATAATGCAGTGTTCCACACTAAGGTAAAATAGAACGGTCAAAATGAAGCTTCTTTCATGTCCTACAACTCACCAAGAAGCATTGGGATAGATGCCAACACTTTCAAAATCTTGAATCAAATGCAGAGGCTGAGCCGCAGAGGTTTAAATAAGGACACTGACATTTTGGAATATCTGGATGGGGACATCACTGTCACAGAGCAGGAATACTCTCAGCCCAGCTGCAAGTGGGTAAAAATTGCACTGAAAGCAATCAGCTTGGGAGTATGAGGCAAGAACTCCCACAGTTTCTTTCCTCCTCCCCAGGCCAGCAATAAAAATCCCACAGAACAGAAAAAGTGCCTTTTAGATTGAGTTTTAGATGTTAAAAAATGTGTATGTCACTTTCGTACAGCACCTGATGAATTAAGTCTCAAATAACATGAGAATTCTTATATAACCCAGTAATCAGTGGACTCAATTGTTTACAATATGCCAACAGTAAATGCAGGAGGAATTTATAATCATATTTTCATGGGGAGTAAGCCAAAACCCCTTCTGCAACTCAAACAAACTTCCTCACTTTTTTATTTTGGATAGGTTTAAAATGCAAAGAGATATGAAAACATGTCAGATAAATTTCTCTTGTGGCATTTTCCCCATAATGGTGACGCAAAGAAAAGTCAGATTAGCTTGTTATGTCCAGTGTATTTTATATTTACTGTAAAGGTGGAGGATTACAATAGTTTGATGACAAATTCTTTATAGAAAAAAAAATACCAAGAAAGTGCTTCATTAGCTATGTTTTGTCTTCTTCCTGTCAGTTCTCCACTTTTCCCCCCTTCTCTCAAAATGTTCTTTTATTTCTCAACATATCTCTTCAGTAGACTTTGTTTTTTTTTTCTTTCCTGCCTATTTTAGACTCCCTCAACAATGGAAATTAAATGGGGTTGACTGAATTGGTTCAAACACAATAGAAATACAGTTCCAGAGTCTGGAACTTAAAGCCAGATTTCCCCTGACTGATGTCTGCTAGTCCTAAATGTTTTGAGACAGTATTTTCAAATTATTTCTCAGATATTTCTTCTTCAGATGAAATGGTCCTGTTCTCAGCAGGGGAAGAGACAATACCTTCCTTGTTTCCTTGCTGTTGGCCATCAGCTGCTTTTTCTCATAGGCCTCTCTCCTTCTGTCCTCCACTCATTCCCATCTCTAGCCTGAAGCTTCTCTTAAAGAGACTTAATCTAGGAATGTGCTTGAGCACCCCAAAAGCCAATCCATGACCCTGGCAGTGTTCTGGCACTGGCTTGCCTACACTGGGATTTGTAATGTGGCAGCATTGCAAAAACTCCTCTCTCCTCTTACTTTCAGCCTGGGTCATTTTTAGGTATAACCTGCTCCAGGGCTGGGAATGAGAGGAAAACAGCTCTCCCTCGGGCACACACTGGCACAGTGAGGTAGAGGAGTGTGAGGGATGATGATACAAAAGGTTTTTTATCAGGGTGCAGCAGTCTAGGTAAGGAAAATTGAAGAACTGAGCAGTAAACCAGATACTTGCAGACTGGTGGGCATTTTGGGGGGTCGTCTGCTTGGTGTGGTCCCCTGACACCTTCCTGATCTACTTGAGAGCACTCAACCCTCACACTCCTGCCCATTTTTGCCTTTGCTCATCACAGGGGGTTTTTTGTTAGTCCTTTCTCCTCTGGGAAGATCTTGACACTTTGGGCAGCCCATTAGTGCCCCAGCCAGCCTTGAGCCAAGACTAGCAAAAGCTTCCCTTCTCTTCCATTAATTTCTACTCAGGAGGAAGGGAGAAATGGCTGGCACCCCAGGGAGGGAGGGAGGAGTTGGAAACAGCAATCAAATCAAGGCACAGCTATAATTTCAGTCTGTGAATGTGGGCTGTAATGGAGAAAATTAAGATGCTGATTTTCCCAAGCCCTGCAGACAGACCAGTCTAGGGACATACTGGAGAACGTTCTTTTCACCTGGAAATATTTCAGAGATTCCTACTGACATTGACTCCTCTTCCAAAGTCCAAGTCCTGCTTTGGTTCAACACCTATGTTTATGCCACAGCTTTAAAGGCCAAGATCTCAGTTCACAGTGGTGCAAAACTGCCAGTTTTTCCCTTGGATTCGAGGCAAAGCAACCTTTTCTGCACTTGGGCAAAGGCCCTTGTCTTCAGTGGTGAGGCTGAGATTTGTGCTTGAAACATTCTTGGTAATACAACTTCAAGATGCTTGGCACGCCTGAGCTCCCGTGAAAGAATCTGCGGCGAGAAAACAGATGAAAGCTGCAACGTGGTGGAAGGGAATTTCAGGGATTGGATTGAGGACAGCATTTGGCCTCTACCACTGAACATTCATGAGGCCAAACATGATATGGAAACTGTTTCAGTAAAATGTATTCTGCAGAGTCAACATGCCAGGGAGCCTGAGCAGCTTCATTTATCACTGTTTCACTGCTGGTGCTTGTCTTTACACAGGGTTATAACTTTTTCCATTAAAACCCATGTAGGACTCTTAAGTCCCTATTGATTTCTAAAGCTGCAGAAGGAAGATGTTTATAAGTAAATCTGTGTATAATTTGTTTTTAAAAGAGCTACATGCTTAAAAGCTTTCTGACCAGGAACATATCAGTTCAGATCTTATTCTGAAGCTACTGAGAGTAATCAGAAAATTAATTGCTATGGATAGGTGTGGTGAAGAGGAATGCTGGATGTTAAAAATACTGTCTCAGTATAGAAGAGTGTCTATGGCAGTACTCTAGCTTTACAAATATGGAAAACTTCAGACATTTTGATATCACAAAACAAAATTACTCAAGGATGTAGCTGTTTTTTCACCCTCCATCTCCATCTGACTCATTTATCCTTTGTATGTTCCTTTGAAGCAGCCCAAATGCCACTGGCGAGAAGAGCTTTCCACAGATTTTCCCCACAGATTTGTTTAAGGCTATTCTTAAAAACAACTTCACACATATACACTTATTTTCATATGGAAATCTTTAACTCATGAAATGAAGATAATTCTCTGGTCTCTTATCCAATATTTATTCTAGTTGCACATTTTAAAAGTGATGATAATAATTTGCACCCCTAAACAAAGAGCACATTTGTATTGCAAGGAGTCATTTGCCATCCAGCTAAGCTTTCTTTGGAATGTAGCTGTCAATTTTTTCCTTTTTCAGACCCTGGAGGAAGTATCCACATTTATTCAAAATAAAGGATCCAAAATCTTGGACTCCTTAGAGCAAAATAAACTAGGACGTGAAGTTGCAACTGTAATTATGATCCCTTTAGTGCCTGAGGACAATGTCTTTAGCTAACTAGATGCATTCCACTGCTACCAATGCAGTCTGTTCATGTTTAAAAATGTTTATTTTGCCCTATCTAGTCATAGCTTTCAATGCTATTGACAGACACAAGCAATGTGTGCATCCAGTAAACATATGAAAAGAATCACTGAAAACATCCCTTTCTCATTGGCCCAACATCAGATTCAAAGAACTTGTTTCATAAACTATTAGCTATTCTCTTACTTGATGCAAATGTGATAAATGTAATGCTTATCACACCCTACCGATAGTTTTAAAACTGTTTTATAATGGTGCATGTGTACCTAAAATGGAATTAATCAGATCAGTTTTACATAGGGAAATATACAAATTACAGAGATCAGGAAATTGCAGAGATCAGTAAAAGGTGAAACTTGATGCTCTTCAGGTTACAAACAGTTTGTCCTGGGAAAAGATTAAGAACATACTGCAAAGCTACAGCCCCATGAAACATTTTTTTCCTCCAGCTTTCCTCTTCTTGTGCAATGGGTTCTGATGAGAGTCTGCTTTTACCTTCACTTGCACTTGTAACTATTCTAACGTTCTTTGCTATAAGTAAGGATTACACACAAGGGAAAAAAGCTTTAAGGCTGTGAGCTGAGAAATACAGCACAGAGTAACTGTGCCTGCCCATACTCCCATCTTTTCAGTTTGAAATGCTTGGGGAATTTTTTTCATGGAATGAAAAATCTCTTTCTGACAATATACATTGCACCTTCCTATCAAAATATGACTAATAGAGCTCAAGGATGACTGGCTCGATACCATAAAAATTAGCACTTGTTTGAAAAGTGAGAACGTTGTCTTGTCACAGGCATTCAGAAATGATACTTAAATTGCAAGATTTTTTACTATCATTTACTTATTTCCCTTCAACAAAAGTTCATGCCACAGATCTGAGGAAAGCTGGTTGTAAAACTAGTGTGAAATCTGGCCTGCAAGAAAGAAACCAAGAACTGTAAATTATTTAGACAGCTATGAAACAATTTTGTAATTCTCTAACAGTACAAGTTACTCAGCTGTTCCAAAGGCTTGGAAGTTCTACATGTGTGCATGCGAAGTGTGCCTGTGTCTGCATGTGCACATGTGGGTTGTATCTTTATGATCTTTTCATGGCAGTGAAGTTTTTTAATCTACGGTCACATATCTCAGAAAAGCTACTGCATGTGTCTGCCCTTCACACTAAATCAGCAGAGCACTCTGGTCTCTTCAGGAGCAGGAGGCTAGAGGCAATAGAAGATGCCATCAAAATCCTGCCAGAACCAGGTCAGAAGTAGGCTGAGCTTGACCAGAATGGGTTGTGGCATGCGGAGGGTAGAAAGGAAAGCTGGTTAGGTGAGGCAGAAGGAGGCACAGGGCGGGCATGTGCATGCTCATGTCCCACCTCTCTGTCCATGAGAAACAGCAGCCAGGGCAGCAGTGCTGCCAGGGACCCAAACCAGAGCAGCACAGCTCTGTGGGGAACAAACTGCACTACAGACTCAAGCTTGGAAACTCTGAGTAAGGAAAGTGCCTGTTGTTTGTTTCTACTGCATTCAGAGAAACAAGATTCTGAGTACATGCTTTGTAAATAAAGCAAAGACATTCCTGACTCCTATCATCAATTTCTCCTCTTAGTGGAAAAAATCCAGCAAGTTTCCACTCTGTGGATAGGGGCAATAATATAAGCACAAACACAGGGCCAAATCAAATCCTGTCCTCACTTATAGTTCCAGCCCTGCTCAGATCAGTGCAGGAAAATAGTCCCCCTATAGAAGAGTCAGAGAGATGCTTGCTCTCATGGTCAAATTTTTAAACTCAGAAAACTGTGTGTAGAGGGATCAACTGTGCTCATTCCTCTGGCTAGAAACACAGTCATGCTTCCAACCAAAGTAAGTAGAATTTGATTTCTCTGAAAAGTTTTAATTTATGGACCAGCATTTTTCTAGTCCTGAGTGTATGGGGTTAGTTTGCTCAAACTCCTTCTTCTTCAACCTTCCCAAATGCAAAGAAGTTCTTGTATCACTGTACTGGGCTCCCTTGTGAGGAGGTGTGAGATCTGATTTTTTCAGACTCAAATGTTATTAAATGTTTTGGGTAACAGGTAGTGGGCACTCATTTTCTGATTGTCAAAAGTATTTTTCCCTAAATGCAGGTCTTTGGAAAATGCAATGACATGTATTAAACAGACATTATAATATCTCCCTTTTATTATAAATAATATAAATTGAGGGAGAGACAAAACAGTTTTCCTGTATGGTAAGCTTGAGTCATGTGTAGTCACGAATGGTAAGATTTTGAAAAAGCCCTCAGAATAAGTGTAATTGCTGGCCACACACATCCTAAAGGTTTGGAGTTCATTATCATTTCATAATGCAGCCTCCGTACCAATGCCATATTACAGTTAAACACTAGCAGAAGCCTTGAAATTTTCTGCCATCTGTTTAAAAGTCACCTTTGTAAAATCACCCTTATTCCAATAAAAACGCAGCAGTTGAAGGCTTCTAACTTTTCCTTCTGTGATATTTCAATGAAAAAGTGAAGATGGGGTTGAGCGCAGGCACTGACGTGCAGGGCACAACCGTGTGACACACAGGCAGGGCTATATCCAGGGCATTCATGGAACAGCCTCCTGCACTCTGATTATATCCTGCAGGAAGACAGCGAGAAGAGCATGGAGGGAAGATTTAGGGCTGAATCAAACAGTTTGCCCACCAGACTTTCACTAATGAAACCCTCTCTTGTACAAAAGAAGTCCTGCTGCAGGAGAGGTGCTCCTGACCACGGCAATAGCACAGCTAAAATAGTTAAGCTACTCCTTAACATGATTTCTTTCTTGGGGTGTCTTGCAGAAACAGAGCAGCAGCCAAGAAAGCACAAGAACCCAAGTGGTGTCAGAGAATGGCCAAGGGGGAATTTGTTGGTCACTGCCTCTGCAAAGCTGTAGAAGCTGAAAAGACACAAAAGATGTCACCATGTTCCTGGATGTGTGGTGGCCCAAATTTAAGAAAAGGAAAATGGTGGACTTTTTTTTTGAAGACAGACAATTTAAGTGAAAGGTGGAAGGACACAGAAGAAGATGGATGGTAGGTCTATGACTAGCTAGCACAATAGTGAGTTCTACAAATCTGCTTATGGAGGAGGTTGTTCAGAGGTGAAGTGTAGAGAAATCAGAGAATGAGATCAAAGTCAAAACCTGAAAGAACCCTTCAAAAATCAGTAGGAGAGCATCGGGAGTTTCCAGGGGACTTGTTAGCAGAGGGATTACAGAGGTGGGAGAATCACAGGAAGGCAGAGAAACAAGAAACAAGACAACAGGACTGCAGGAAGGTGCTCTAATTGCTGAGGAGAAAAGAGACAAAGCATGAAGCTGGGAAGAACAGTCCAAAAGGAGTAGGCCTCAAGCAAAGGAGATGGGGATGGGGATTTAAAAGATCTGAAAATATTTCCCAGATACAGACCACACTTTCCCACAGGGTGTTTGTAGAATTGATGAAGTGCAAGTCCAGTGACACCCCTGCCTTAACACCTCCCAGCCAGCCAAGGATTCCTCCCCTCAGCTGGACTGATAACCACTTCCAAGCAATGGAAATCCCATTGCCTGCTGGGTACCCCAGTCCCTTTTCCTCCCACCCCAACTGCTCCTGGTCCCACTCGCTCCTGTGCACCGGCTCCGGTGCTTAACCAGCCCTGCATTAAGCCAGAGTAGAACTAACCCAACAAAGCAAATAGTTTTCCACCAGCTTAGTGTACTATTAAGCAATACTTTAAATAGCAAAGAAAATACATGGGATGACATATGGAGACACTTTCCCACAGAAGCATTAAAAGGAGTTTAACGCAGTGCTTAGTTTCAAGATGTATGAGTATCTTTGATGTCTGTAGCCCCACCTTTACTACTGCTTGTAGTCTCAGAATACCAGATGGAGAGCAGGACGGATATACAGAGGCCAGTGTTTACTCTGAGCAACAAAATAAAAAGGCTACAATGTTTAAAAGATGCATGCAGGAGCACATTATTTCTGCTCACACTAAAAGCTGCACAAATGGAAATGACAAGTTGTCATCACACTATGTATTTAACTGAAAACGCAGATACATCAACCAGGTGTATTTGGTGACAGCCATAACACAACAAATCATAACTGTGGAAACAGAAACCAGGAAGAGAGCTCTCTGTCAAGTCAGATGGGAAGGACTATGTTAGTGAAGAACCAGGTAGTATTAACTCTATATCACAAAAAGACAGCAGCACAGGGCAACATCCCACTGCCTTGCAGTTCCTGCAACATTGAGCTTCTGTGGAATATATGTTAGGCTTTGGACAGTATTCTGATGTAAAAAAGCAAATCTTATAAATTCTTAGAAAATGCTTCAACCTAGCAGAAAAAAATGGTGTTTGATCATACATACATAAATTGAGATTGGGGGTATAGAGCTATCTAGTCTAACTATGGAATTATTATTAGATTTTATGGAAGTATAATAAAATGTTAACAGCGCAGACTATTGATAGGATTAATAAGTAATGTAGTTATTCCTCATGAAATGAAATATAATGAATATAGGATGAAATTAATATAATAATGGAAGTGTGAGTGTGGAGTCAGCTACACACTGCAACAGTACATTTACATGCAGAGAATGGCCCAGATAGACAGGGACTCCATTTACAGAACATTGTATGTGGAGGAAGGAATAAGTGTTCCACTCTCTTGGCTCTGTTTCTGTGTTTGCTTACGGAGCAATTGCAGATTTCACCCGAATCCAGCTCACTGTTCAGCCTTGCCTTGGTGCTTACTGTCAGCACTCACATTTCCAAGCCTTTGCAGTGCTGCCTGTTCATCACAAGTACAGTAGGATACACACTTGAGCTCAAAAGGCCATGTACATGTGCACCTAGCAGAAGAAACTATTTATTTGGATAATTACGTGACATTTGTCACTCAGCTTTCTGCCAAGCATTTGGGAAGGGCAGGCAGCCACGGTACACTTGCCAGGGGCAGCTCTACCGTAGCTGTGCCCAGGTTGGGAGAGCATGGCCATAATGTGGTGCTGAGTCAGTTTGTTTAGGTTCACAGCACCTTTGGGGAGGAGGGGGACACATGAGAGCTCTGGTCTGCCTGGGTTGCACAGAACATGCACTGCAGTGCATGGGAGCCCTGCCTCCCTTGGTGCAGGTGCTGTGAGGGGTGCAGGCAACAGAGAGAAAGGTCCACAAGATCTGTGTTAGGAGAGATGTCAGCCAGGGTGCAGCTGAGCAGAGCCAGGAAGGAAAGCAGGGAGCAGAGCTCCCTTTCATCAGAAAACCCTCTGGAAGTGCCGGCCAGCGATTCCGGTAACAGTGTTGCATGCTGCTGCTGGTCCCTCACAGGGCTGGGGAAAGCAGGCTGTTTATTCCTTGTAAATAAGCAGGATTGCACCAGAGAATGATCATCAATCTCGTACACAAAGGGAACACCCAAAAAGGCCTTAGATACAGGCTCACATCTCAGACTACAACAATACAGCTAGTCCAGTTCTAACATCCTGAAACACGGGCAGGAATATCGGTACTAACCGGCAGAGCAAAACACTGCCCCACTTTGCCTGCATGGGGAAGGGGCTGTCCTTCCTACACTGGCTTGGCTTGGCCTGAAGGGCCCACATGTGCAATTAAACCCCCAGGGGAGTATCAGGGGTCCAGGGAGTTTGGGATAGGTTGGGTTGAACTACCCATCTCTTGTACAAAAATTGTATCTTTAGTATCACTTTATTTGAACACAACTGGAGTTGTAAAGCCAGGTGAAAAATAGGATAAATCTCTTTGGAACAACCTTACCTGGGAGGGAGAGAGGCTGGTCCCATCACGGAGATACCTCATGCAAGTCATCCTGAACTACTTCTCCAGAGTCAGGCTTTGTCCTTTGATGAAGGTAGGCAGGATTTTGCCAAAAATAACCTCCTCTTTCTGGGAAGAAAGGAACATCAATTAAGTTTCAGTCTCTCCTGGCCTGGCCAAAGATTTAAGTTACTTAGATGCAAACGCACCCAAAGGCAGCTGAGGGCAGGAAAAGCAGAAGTCCCATCTGAGATCCAAACCTCAGATGGAAAGTGCATGGGCAAATTACACTCACTCATGCTTATCCATTCTCATTGGCATGCCGAACCCTTTGGAAAAATTATGTAGGATCTTTGTCATGAATGACAACGGCTGATTTCACATCTTATCCCAAAAGACTCCACTAAAGATCCTGAGGAATTTCTTAAGTAACCACATATGTTGAACTGTTACTTATCTTAATGAAAAAAATATAGTCACTTAACAGAAAGATATCCAGAGATGAGTTCACGCTATGGATTATACAATACGTATAGCCCGCCACCCCCCAAAAAGGAGACAATTTTAATTTATACAAGCACAAAATTTCCATCTGAAAATGCTGAATGTAATTGTTTCCCATCATTTGAAGGAAATCCTGGCTCCACTGAAGTCATGGCAAAACTCCCATTGACTTAAAATAAATCAGAACTTAAACCTTTGCTTTTAAGAACATGCTGAATTATTTTTAAATTTTCTTAAAAAAAATTGAAAGAAAAATCTGCTTGTATTTAAAAGTTTTGATGCCAAGTTTTTCCCAGAGTGAATTACTTCAGCCTTGATATAAATCTATCAAAATATGTTTCAAAAATGTAAAGATGAACACACCCTTAAAGAATAGCCCTGCTCTTCTCTTCAGCTCAGGTCCATGCAACAGAATGGTTCACTGACAATAATGTGAATAAAGGAGAAATGATAAAAAACGAAAATAAATAATATCCAACCTTATGGATATAGTCTGAAAATTAGAAATACACAACATACTGCAGTCCTAAGTATTTAATAGTAAAAATACTTATTTCCTCAGCTTCAGTTTTATTGAGATGCCCAATATTGAGGAAATAAAATTAATCTATTTAAATTACATCAAGTAAAATTAGCGAATTACAGATACTTAATCTGAATGAAAAAGATACCTTTTCCGTTTCATTTAGTGTCTTGCATCACACAAGAAATTTGATGGAATAAAGGTCAACCTGTCACTGTATCCCGCTTTTGGCAATTTTAAGAGCATTCTTTAGGGCCAAAGTATAAAGCCAGGACAAACATAGAATTAACAGGTCAACATCTTCTAAAATGCAGCCGGTGCACAGTTCATCGAAAGATTTTATTCCTTCCACAAATTCAGTTGAGATTTTCTAAATCTGTTCTGTGTCTGACAATATTGTCCCGTGGAGGTCAATGAACTAATGCTGCAGTTCAATGTTAATGTATATCACATTGAAACTTCTGCTTAAATGCAATATTTGCATCCTTTCCATTGTAATCTTGATTTATTTATAGTAACATTAATCAAGAAAAATTTCTTCAGTACTTTCACATTTAAGTGGCGAAACAGCTTGTGTCTTTTGACTCCATCTGAAAATTAAACAAGCTCCTAAACTCAAAATAATACTCAAACAAGTTACGCAGTTTTCCCAGATGCATTAGCATAGCTCACCGATCCCTGCAATGATAGTATGACACAATGACGATACAGTTTTGCTATATTAGTCACAGTGATACTAAAGGGGGAGGGGGGGGGAAACACAAGAAAGCAGCAGAATGTTGTAGGAACGATTTCTCTACTTTCTGATTATGATTAAATCTTGGTGTGCTTTGAAATCCCTAATGTGTAATGCAAACCAGGATTTGGGGTGTTAGGAATGCATCCCCACCCTTCTTCCAAAACACTCTGTAAATTATCATCTGCAGACCCCAAATCCGTGAGTGGAGGGGGGAAGGAAAGAGAGGGAGGCAGGGAGGGAGAGGGAGAGGAGGGGGAGAGAAAGAGAGAGAGGAGAGAGATTAGAAGCACTTTTCACCTCTTGGTCCCGTCAGTGTGCTCAACGCCGAGAACTGTGCTTCAAATCCGGTGTTATCGTTAGGCCTGATTCAAAGGAAGTGAAATAGTCTACTGAGAAAACAGTGGAAAAAGTAAAGGTCCTGAAGAAGTAAGTGCTGCATGTTGAAACGTATGCATGTCACACCCCATTTGTCTTTCATATTGAAGAATAAAGCAGCCTGTCCCGCAGCAGTTATTATACACCATATTCTTTATTTTAAAAATGCAAGAAATTTGGCACAAAGAACAAAAATCAACTGATGAAAAGCATTTATGTCATGGTTTAAATTAAGACCTTTGTAATGCAAGAATTACATCAGCATTGGGCTTAGCTTAATGAAAATAAGACTGTTTTTAAAGACCGTGAACGAACAAATCCTCTCTGCTTTCTGAAGAGAGAAAAAGCAGATATAGACAAACAGATATTTTAAGCTAAAATCAGAGCAAATCACATGCTGCTACCTTTAGGAATTACTGAAGCTTCTATTCCACTGACAATTCTGGTCAACGGAGTCAAGCGAGAAGTTATTTTATATTCACATGTGGATTTGAAATCAGGGGATATTAGGTATTATAAAGTCTCTTCAATATTGTCATTGCTTGAAATTCTGGTTAAGATTAATGGAAATCTTAGATTTTCATCTCTTTTGATGTGTTTTTGTTTTAGGGTCCACGTAACAAGAACTAAAAGTTCAAATGTTCTACATTATCAAATATTTCAAAGTAAATTATTTTGATACAATGATAGTTAGGGATTGAATAAAAATTATTTTGAATGAGAAGAAATAAATTAATATGAGCTGTTTGTGGTTACTTGCAATGATGTAGTAATGGTTTGATTAGTGTGAAAATATATGGGTGGAGGTAGCAAAAAGGAAGTGGAGTCTCTCCTCTTTGATGTGCATTGTTTGATATAACTTTTGTCCTCTATTCTTTGTGCACATTTTTATCTGTATCGGTCTGGTGAATGGTTTATGAGAATATAAGCAGTAATTTTTCTAATGAGAAATAAACATTGTAAAGCACAATAGAAGAGTGGTTTCTAGTAGAGATGAGCAAAAATCTAGACAGAAAACTTTCTACTGTTGTATGGTGAGTATATATTTTTTAATATTCCTATACTGCATCTCTGTGACAGAAAGCTATAAAGCAATTGGATTGGGTCCGTGTTTTGCCATTATTGATGACAAATGAACTGGTTTAGTCATGAAACATCATATATATTTTGGAGGGGGTGTTAATGTATATGTGTCCAAATACATATATGTGTTATCTATTCTATATAAAACAACTATATAGACAACAAAATAAAGTTGATTTTAATAATCTCAGTCTGTCAGGGGGAAAAAAAGTGCAATATTTGCATTACTCTGTTACTTTTTGGATATAAACTAATTATGAATTACCTGTTCATGTTGCAAAATGAAGCTACATTAAATATTTGAGGATATAAATATGTGAGATGGGCACGCACAGCACAGAACAGACACCAATATTTATATTTTATAAGCATGTTTTGTCAATGTATTATTTCTGAACAGTGTGATCAGGCCACTGCCAGTATCTGAGACAACGATGAGCACTAACACATTGCTAGTCAATCTGGTTTAAAGATTCTCTGAATTAGTTACGAAGAATAAATTATTTTTTAGCTGGTTAAAACTAGCCATCTAAATCCTGAGAGATCTTTCAAGATAACATTTCTCTATGTGTTTATTGGGATTTCCAGGAAGACAATCTGTTCTGTGATAAAACCAGCCTTGTCCTCTGTGCACTCTCAGTAAAGAATGGATGAGCAGCAGAGGTTTTCTAAAAAAAAATTACGTTATGTCAGTGTTTCAGAAAATAGTTATTGTCTTTCACTTTCAGAGAACTTCTGACAAGTGCAGCAAACAATTGACTTTCATTTTTCATTTCCTTTGGGCTGTGGAAATGAAGGGGTGAAGGGAAGGGATAAGGAAAGGCAGAGGCTGAATGTGCACCCAGAGCAGGTCAGGAACCACAGCTGGTGTCCATGAGACCTGCTTGAAGTAGTAACTGCAGGACTGGGGCTGATGCTGAAGGTGGTCTGGCATGCAAGAAGGAAGGGAGATAAGGGATTGGATTTGCTGCTCCTTTTATTTGCACACATACATTTCTGATTGATCAAATACAGCCCTTTCTCTCGCAATTGGTGTCTCTCAGGGAGGACTCAGAAGGCTGTTACGAGTCTGCACAGCCTTTGAAAAATAGCAAACAGTACACAATATTTACCAAAAAAATCCCTCTCTCTCGCCAAGTATTATTTTCAAGAAATTTAGGCAGGAGCTAAACGAAACAAAACTATTTCAAGCTGTCTAAATTGAAAAAAATGTCTTTTCTTCCAAAAATTCTCTGCCCTTTGATTTCTGTTATGTTCTGCTGATATCTTGTGCTTCCATCATCTCTAATATCCACAATCACCAGAAAATTAAGGGGGTCAGCACCTACCTTCCTAGCAGCAAAAAGAGGGAAAATATGCCAGACTTCCTTCATTCCAGAAGA
>JAWWLZ010000082.1:129988422-130022755 GCA_035041345.1 Poliocrania exsul | reverse complement strand
AAATTAAGGGGGTCAGCACCTACCTTCCTAGCAGCAAAAAGAGGGAAAATATGCCAGACTTCCTTCATTCCAGAAGACAGACAAAAGACCCCAGTGTCTAAACACAGAGCAGCCTGAACAAAAACTGATGCCAACATCAGTGTTCTCTGACAGGGTGGCAGTTTGGAGCTGGGAGGACAAAGGTGGGATGGGAGGCAGAGAAGGTTGGTCCCCATCCAGGATTTCTTCCCTGTTGTGCTGAGCAGTGCCTGCACGCTGCCCTGTTGCCATGACATTGCTCTCCTTGAGCATGTGAGCAGAGCAGCCTTTCTTACTGGGATAACTGCTACTTCTGTTCTGCCAGATGCTGTTTATGAAACATGTTGTTTCACCCTGCCACTGGTAGGTGAGGTGGATTTGTGCATGAAGATGCTCTCCTGTGCTGCTGAAGTTTCTGAGCTTTCAAAACACTCGCCCAGGCAGAAAGGGCACCAACATGAAAAACATTTGTGCCAAGGGACTCTTTCTTGTGGGCAAAGTTCTGACAGCTGAGATTGCCAGGCGGGATCCTGAGTGTGATGTTTCATGCTGTTGTTTACGAAGCAGATATTCCCCCCAATGTGCTACATAAAAACATCAGGTCTTACAATGTGGTCAACAAAACATGATTTCTGAAGAGCTGGCTACTCACCTGGTACTAAATTCCTTCCTGCTGCTAACTGCTAAACTGCATTAGACACCAACAAAAACCCATTAAAGTTTTCCTTACACTAATTTTCTTAATATTAATTTTCCATGTCAACAAGGGTTCTCATTACCGCAAATATGCTTTGCAACTGTGGCCTGCATGGCTAGATCTGCACAGCAACTGCTATCTATTAAGGTATGAGCCACATCATGAAAATATTAGAGAATGTCTGCGTTAAAAATTTACTATCTCCTGTTTAAAGCAGATTTATATTAATAGGAATCCTCAGCCTAAAGTGTTTTGGGAAAACAAGCCATGCCTAAGACACTAATGCTTGCAGGGCCTGATCTTTGTGACTGTGAGGGCTCACACACAGTTTTATCGGGGAGCTGAGCCGCGCAGGGCTGGAGGGTTCACTCTGGAGGCGACAGGCGGGCGTGTGTGCAACATGGCTGCACAGGCACTGTCGCGAGTCTCACAGCCTGCACTTTGGCACCACTGGGGAACAGTCACACCAGCAAACAGTATTTGCACAGTCACCTTTTTTCCCCTTCTAGAATATGGTATAAGGTGTTACAGCTTTAGACTTCAAAGTTTTGAAAATTATGCGCGGTTAATCCAGCTCTGTTACAAGCTATGACAAGAACTCTGCCCGTGCTGTACAAAACCACTAATAAGACTGTCTTGACTCTGGAGCAGGCAGGCAGCCGCCCTCTTTGGGAATGAGAGACCAGCACCTGCCTTGCCCAGCTGGATGGTCAAAGCACAATAAATGATGATTAGCAAATCGAAGCTTAAACAGTCTTCCTGCTTGTTTGAAAGGGGGAAATTGATGACAAATGCATTTTTCTAATGTTAAACTAAGTTTCAGTGCATCATAGATGTATGAATTTTTTTCCATAGAAAAAGCAAACTTTACCCTGCTCAGCATACAACGCTGAGCTTCATACATGGATGCATGCTTATACACAGGCAAATTTTTGCCCTTCCAGCTCCAGAGATTTCAATCTTTTCATTTGTAATTGTCCTGACACATTCCTGCTTCCATTTATTTTAATTGTCTCGGATTGTGACTCTTATTTGGAAACCGGAGCACTTGAACTAATTCAGAAGTACTTTCTGAAAGAAATACCCTTTTACACAGCATTTTGTAACACTACTGTTGTAACATATTACAAATTGGTGGTGTCAGACCACCATAACAGCAACCACCACTTCCCTGCTCTGCCCTTCTGAAATGTTTACTTTGTCCTACAAAAAAAAAAATCTAATTAAGCCTCATGATCAGTCGCATTGCATAAATGAGTGTTAGTTGCTTTGGGTTCCTAACAAGGATACTGAGGCACATATGGGTTAAATGAGTTGTTAAAAGCCACACAGTAGCAGCATTTTTATTATAAGGGCTAGCTTGAAGGGTAGCTTCACTGATTTAAAATATGAACAAAGGAAAGGGAATCCATATGAAAAAACAAATGAAAAAAATTCACCCTCTGTGGACAAATTTCTGCTGAAAAGGATATGCACAGTGATCAAAGCAAAGTTTAAAGAATGAGCGTCTGGAAAAAAAAAACTTTAAAAGATGTTTTAGTTATAATAATGCAGTTATCCAAATGTCAGTGAATTTGATCAAAGCTGATCTACAGAGCTCAGGTTTAGCATTAGGTGAGTCATTTTCTTTTATTAGTGATGCTTTTTCATTCAAATGGGTAAAAAGGTGAGAGTTTGGGTATGTTGAAGGTTTCATTGGCTTACAGTAGGGACAGACAAATGAGGCCCACCTAGTTTTACAATCTGGCCCACAGCTACTTTGGTTTTAATAAAATGCAGCATATTGAAAGGGCATGTCTCAACATTTCTTGACCCATCCAAACTGGATCAAGATGGAGCCTCCCATATTGAAACCAGTCCACTCCTAGGACTGGGCCTATTGTCCTCAGGGAATAGGAAGAGTCTTTGTCTTGCCATGGGGCAGAAACCAGCCAGCCTTGCTCCTATAAGCCATGCACCCGGCCTGCTCCTGGCTGCTTTGAAAGGAATATAATCTTCTGGCTTCAGTGTTGCAGGGAGTCATGGTAGTTCATTCAGCCATCTTGACCAGCCTCTATACTACCACAAACCGACTACATTACCAGTGAGCACAGTGTGGAAACCAGAGTGGTGTTAAGCCCTCAGGGGCAGTTTGCAAAGCCCATCCAGTTTGAGAGTGGCAATTTTCTCCCCTCATAGCATGGCAAGCGCCTGTATGAGAACAGTCCCTGGAGACTTTTGCCAAGGAAAAGGAATAATAAACTGACCAAACCCCTAATTTCTCCTCTCATGGCCCCTGAACAGCACCTATCATTGCCTTGAGGAGCATTTCAGGGCGCCTCTTCTGCTGCCAGAGATAACACCTCAAAACTAGTTTTTTAAACAGAGCCACCTTCCTAACCACCTGTATTTTGGCTGGGATGCTGTAAAGTGCTTGGGGGTTTGCTGGGATGTTTAGACAGCAAACTGTGTGATGGTAGGATGTGGATTTCTTGTTTACTACAGGACCCTGATGCTCCACTGATCTCAATGTATTAGAAAAACCAGTATTAATAACAGTGGTAAAACTGAGAGCTCAGGGAGATGTTACTTTCCACAGCTTGAGACTGAAACAGTTTAAGTGCATTTTACAGGGCATTTTCTCATCTGCAATTTCCTGTTGCTGAAACCCAAAGAATTTCAGTCAAACCAGATTGCTGCCCACAAGTGGCTGTGAGGGCCCATGGAGCATTCCCATGCCATTCCCTCACCTGAATCAGGACTATAAGTAGGGCTTTTAGGGAAATTAATCCGTTGTGCCCCAGAGTTTAGGGACATAACCAACTAACTGCAGGACAAGGTGGCATCAAACTACAGTTTGCCTGCTCTGGGGTCCATATGTCCATCTGCACTCTCTTATCTGTAGCACCTTGTAGCAAAAGCCAGGTATCTCATCTCTTGTGGGAGAGGGGATGTGAGATGGCATTTATGAGGGGTTAAAGAATATGTAAGAGCAGTTTCTGAGCAGTAGCTGAGGTGCTGCACTTTCATATCTCCTGTTTTCCCTGCAGTAACTAGTTCCATCTGCCTGCATCCTCACTTCCCAATTGGAGCAGACAAACAAATACCACTTATGTAAGGATAGAATTGGGCAAAGGCAGCAATGTCTCCACCTACAGCATCCACTTCTGCACAGTAATTCTAGGTCATTTGGACTTCTTCCGTGATTTTAGGAAACTGAGCCTATTGTGCCCCACAGGAAAGGACAGGACCACACAACTACATTGCAGTCCAATTTTTCATTGAAAACTTGCTGTGTCTACAGTTTGATTTTTATTTTAACTAGGCAAACGAGACTCAGAAAAATATGAGTTGCCCACAAATTAATTACTGAAAATCTGTTAGGTAGTTTTTAACCTTTTTAATTGGAGTTTGAAAATATGAATTCTGACAAAGCTATGGTTGTAGCTTGGTGAGAACACAAGATGTGATGTTATGAGATGCCACATGTCTTTTAATGCAGCATTAATTTCAAGATCCACTTTTTGTGAAATAAAATTAGAGGATGACAGGTGTACGGCAAAAGAAGTTGAGGAGGATTGGACCCAGTCACACAGATTTGTTCTGTCATAAATGTAACTGAAATGCCCTTGAATACTTCCTTATTTTCCTAGCGTTTCTCTGGTGTCATCCATGCCCACGACCAGGCTATTATTTCCACTGTGGAGTGGGAAAAGCAGGCCACAACATGGAAATGAGAGGCAGAGTCATGGGGTACTTGTGTTGTTAAGTGATTCATCCCAGCAGAACCAGCTCCCGGACTAAATCAGTGCTGGGTTTACATTGTCCCCCAGCCAGGCGTCCTTTGAAGGACTCTGGAGGCCACGGTGTCCCCAGGCTGGTGCAGTGCATTTGCATGGCCCTCCAGGCAGCCTGAGCATGCCCGGGGCTGGAGCTGCCCATGCATCCCATCTGCCATACCAGCTGGACCCTGGGGCCTTCTAGAAGAACCCCTGAGGGTTTGCCTTCCCGCCACCCTCCTTTCCAGCCCAGCACGGAGGCAGACAGAGCAGTGTGCAACCGACACAGCACGGGGAGCCATAGGGTTGCACTGGAAGTATTTATTAAGGCTGTTCCCAGGGCTGACTTCAAGGGCACTCAGGCAGGCAACCTGTGACCATAGCTGGTGTGGAGCTGCTCCTTTGCAGGCTGCTTGTCCTTTTCCTGGTGACACACCAAGTGCTGACCTTAGCTGGGGGGGCCCATGGGACCCCAAGCAGAAGAGGGTGCCTCCACAACCTGGAAGCATTCACTGTGCTTACTGACTGCAAGCCCCAAGATTAAGATAATCCAGCTGTCTGCCTATGTTTATCAAGTAAAAGAATTTACAAGGTTTAAATAAAGGGACCGTGATACAGCAATGAAAACACTTAAAGCATGTAACTTGTGTGGAAGGTCTTAAGTGTGAAGCAGCTGTGCCCGTTTCACTGAGAGAGCAGAGTATGAGCTCTCGGTGTGTGCTCAGCATGGCACGTGGAGCCCAGGCTGCTTTGAACACAGGCAAACTTGCATTAACACGATGGGAAGGAGCAGCTACATTCTAGCGCACCAGTGATCCATGTAAAATGGGTCACCAGGAGATTTAGAAACTGTACCTTTCAATTGCAGCCAAAGAGATACATCAAGGCGCATTGACGTGTAGCACGACTGACACACCTTGAGGCATCTTCAGTGCACTGAGTGGTAGTGACGCCAAAGGATGTCAGCTGGCAGCAGCAGAGACAATGCCTTGTAAATAATCTCTGAGAAAAAAGAAATATTTTATTTCGTCTTACACTTGAAAAAAGAAAAGCAAGCAATCAGTCAATCTACTTCCTCAGATGAAGAAATGAGTCTCCAAAACGCCTCAGAGTGTAGGAGAGCCCTCACAAGTGTGCGGCAAGGGAGCTGCAGGTCAAGGAGCTGCCCGGGGGGGGAGTGGGAGTCTCACAGCACTGCCTGTGGCAGGACACCAGAGGCGCCACCCGTGCGGGCAGGTTTCCTTCCTTGATCTGCAGGGAAGGTGAAGTTTCAAGCCAGAAGTCTGGGGGATTTCTGCAGAAAGCGAAAATCGAAAGAGTGGAGGTTTGTAATCTGCACCACGCCACAGCCCTCAGCCCTGTGAGGCGATGGAGCCACTCTCTGGATCCTACAAGAATTTCAGGGAAGCGAAAGTCCTGCTGTTCCCCTTCTACTGAGAGGAGGCTGGTGGCAGATAGACTCTGAAGGCCTGGAAATTCACTCAGCTGCTCCAGATCATCCCAGGGACTGCCCAGCACCCTCCTTAACCTCCTTTCACTGTGGCCCCAATGCAGGACAGCTTGTGGGAGTGCTCCTCAACTCCCAAAGTCCAAACTAGCCCTATTTGCTGCCAGGCCTGGCTGCTGGGGCTGGTGGTCACCCACAGCCAGGAGAGATGCTGCCTTCAACCAGCCTCACCAGATCTGAGGGGAGCTGTCTGTCCATGCCCCTGGAGCCACTGCATCTGCCAACACTGCACACGGAGTCTCTGCTGAAGCCAGGCCCCCTGCCCATGCCCCCTATACCCCTGCCTGTGTGTGGGCTGGAGATGCAACCAGTTTACATTCCCTACTGGTAGAGCCGTGCCAGCAGGTCCCCTCTGTGTAGAATACTCACTTCAGGTTGAGTTTGGTGTTTCTGTACCTGCAAATTTTAAATTAATTTTTTTAAGTCAATCTGCATCACAAAGTTTTGCCCCAGTGCTGACAGAGTAAGAAACCTTCCCAGGGATGGTGACCATGCACTGCTCCAGACTGACTGTGTGAGGATGAAGGTGCAAAGCCAACATTTTCGGGTCCCAGCCACTGCTTTTGAGTCCTGCTCCACATACCATGAAGCCCTAAGTAGTGTTTGAAAGTTGCAGCTTGGAGAGGGTGCTCAGGCTTGTGAGGGAGGCTCAGAGGAGAGGAAGCAACCTACACTTCTATTGCCTTAATTCCACAGATTTAGGAAATACATTTAGTGTTTTCAGTGTAGATATTTTTGTATCTTGTTTGATAAACTAGAAGTCTAGTAAAAGTTTCACAAACAGTTGGATTTTTGAAAATAGATATTAAAATTAATGCTTTATACAGATATTATGGTTTTATTTTGAAGGTAAATAAGTATTTTTCAATCTAAGTATTCATCTTTTTAGTAACTTCAGTAAAAAACCCCTTTTTGGCTAGTAGCTACCTTATTTTTGTCATAATTGCACTGTTATGAGTTGGAGAAATAGTTAACACACATTTCCATACATAAGAAGGAAGAGATATGCTGTGAGAAAAGAAATATAAGCTGGAAAGAGTACAATTTTTAAATAAAAGCAATATATGCCTAATTCCTTGTGTAATGTAGTTTGGTAAACCAAGCCACTCCTCCACATTTAAAGGACTACCTGCAGTTACAATATTAGGAGCATGGAATGATTAGAGGCCCTGATCCACCAGTGCAGCTTAGCTGGCTAACTGCAAACTCAGTGTTGACATTTTGTGGCCAGTACGTTGCACCTGAAATCACTGGCTCCTCTGGACTTTCATGAGGAAGTCTGGGGGCTGCAGCACTGCTGCCAACAGTGCTTCCAGCCAGAGCAGCCCAGGGTGCCACTGGCTGCATATGACACCAATCCTGGTCCTTCTGGGACCGTACTGCTTCTTTGTGTCAGATCCAACATACTCAGACTGGTCTATCTATGGCACCTGCACTGATGCCTCCCAAACGCCATGTGGGCATGGTATTGGTTGATGGCATCAGCAAGGAAGGACTGGCAGTGTATGAGAAGTACTAGGGAGGGGAAAGGCTCTGAGTCAGGGAAGACAGAGAAGCTCATATGGGCTGATTGCTGAAGGACTGAATGAGGCAACAAGTGGAAGTTGGGACAGCTCAAAAGAAGGAACCAAAAAATCTGAGAGAAAAAAATTGTTCAGGAAAACAGGTTGAAACACAGGGTGAGACATGGGATGGCAAAACTGAAATTGGAAGGAAAACATAGGGAAGAAGACAGAGGGCAGACTAGGCAGGAGGTAGGGTGTGGTACGGGGTGAGTCTAGACTAGGAGAAGTAGCTCCTGAAGCAAACATCCAAAAGTAGAGCAGTGAGAAGGAATGGGGGGAAGGTGAGGAAGGGCAGAAAAGAGTTCAGCATATTTTACTTAAAGGGCCCTGGGCATCAGCGCTTATCTCCAGGGAGAACGGCCATGCCACATTCCTGGGTTGCTGCTGGGTGTCTGTCATTTACATCTGGACTGTGCATGTTCCTGAGGTGGCACTTGTATGAAGTAGAGTTTTGCCAGTAAATCTGCACTGTCATCAGGAATAGTCTATGCTGGTCTGGAATAGCACAACATGCTGTTGCTATGTAATAGATGACCTCACAGTAAAGCTTTATGCACACATAGCAGGGCTGAGCTGCTGTGCCATCAGCTGTGGACAGCATCCATTCCAGCAAACTGATGTGCAAAGAGCTCAGTTTTCCGATGCAAGCTAAAGGGCCATAATTTGCCCCTAGAAAATGGAGATTATTATGAAATGATACCATGTTATCTGCTGGTTTTTCTCCCAGGTATGTAGCACAGCTAGTTCTTTACCCTGCTACCACACTGCAGCTGCTGCCTGTAACAGCAAAAGGTGCAGAATGAACCATGGCGGGGTGTGTGGGGGAAGCCAGTGACGAAAAAGAAGGGTCAATAGGAGAGAGGAACATGTGGCAGTAGGAAGCAGGTGATTTGGGAAGCTCCGGGAAACTGCAGAAGCGTGGAGCTGTGTCCTATGTTCTGCAACCGAGCTCCAGAGGGAAGAAAGATACTTCACACAGGCACAAACAGCAGTCACAGGCATACTGCTGTATTTAGTGTTTGCATTGTGAAAGTCAGGATGGCACTTTATGGCTATAAAATCCTGGCCCTGCCCAAAAGGTAGCTTTACAGAACTCGTTTCTGTTCCCAACAGGTCTAAAGCCAACAAACCATATGTGTATTTTAACATGTTCTTTATAGCTGACTCTGAAACTTCCCAGGGAGAGACAATCTTTTAAAAAGTGAATGGAGCGTGTCAGTGCCATAGGCAAGGATATTGATAGTAAAGAGAAATACTAGATCATCCTCTGACATTTTAATATGATAGCTACTGGTTTAAATATAAAAAACAGTCCATGGACCAACTCTTAGAGATACATGTCATTGACCTGCTTCAGCAATTTGAGCTTTTTTCTGGGTGCTGAGCTTCAGAAATCCTCAGAAGATAAATTTACAGTCTGCTCGGGGGGTGGATTATTAAACAAGAAACCTCAAACAATTAAGTAAAACCTTAGCAATATGCAATCATTTTAATTTTGTCTTTTGATATTGTTCATCTGATTAAGTTCTTTCCAAACAAACTTCACATGGAACTTGGCCTGTGAGGAGCAGACTAAGCCCATATGTATCCTGACAGGGGTGTTTACTCAAACGGAGTTATCCCAGCCATGCTGTGCGTACTTGGGGATGTAAAAGGGCCTGGGGACAGGAACTCAGAGAACAATGAGGATAGAGAAACTTAGAGGAAATAACCTACTGGGAGAACAGGAATGCACTGGAAATAGAAGAATCATTCAGTCAAGAAGAAATCAGATACTGGGAAGATGTCCATGAAGAGGGCAGCAAGAGATGCCCACGGAGGAGAGAGGTTTAGAGAGGACAAGTGTGGAGCAAGGAGCAATTTGAAGAGGGAGGATAGGGGCTGCCAACAAGGCAGGGTGGGATGGGGGAGAAGACAGTTCCAGGGGTGCAGCACCAGAGCAAATGAAGGGATGCAAGTCACAGGGGGTGAAGAGGAAGAGAGTAGATGTTACTCACATAAACTTTGACTAGGGAAGCTGCTCTTCAGCCAGCAGACCAATATTTCTTGCTGCAGAAACATTTTTCCCTTCCCCATCTTCCTTGACAGGAGCAGATGAAGAGATAGGCCTTGAGCACATAAGAAATTCTGACTGAGTCTAAGACTGCCATGTCTGCTGCATCAGTGGAAATTCACCTGGCTACCTGGTCTGGGGCAGTGCAGGACTGGCTTAGGGGTCCCTGGCCCCTCTGTGGGCATGGTAGCTGTATGTGGATGCAGCAGACAGGTAACAAGAAGGCACAGGTAGTGATGCAGCTCTTTCTGCACCGATGGCCTGACTGTGACCCAGATGCTGCTGGTTTTGACTTGCTACTCATTATCAGGGTTCCCTGCCACAGGACCAGCAAGGGTCGGAAATGGGGACAGGGCAGCCACTCAAGCTCTGTCATCATCTGCTGCCCTTGGCCATGCTAGGATCTGTGACCCTCCCCATGGATGGACCATCCTGGAGTTCTGGCATCCTGATAGCTGGGGCCTAGGACTGAAGCCCTCTCCACTACCCTGGTGCAAGGGGATTTCTCTCCCTTGGACAGGGCTCGCTGAGCCAGGGGGAAAAATTTCTCCCTGTCATTCTAACCTGGTCCTTAGATTGGCAGAGAAAACACAGGATGGGTGCCCTCAGCCCAAGAAAGAGCCACTTTTGGGGCCCCAAACTACTCAAAACAGTGCGGGGAGGCTGCCAAAAGTGACAACAGCAGTGAGGTGGCAGATGTGGGGTTGCATATCAAAGTCACCCTGGAGTACATCAGGGAAAATTCCTTAGCACCAGGCCTTTCCAGAGGGGACCAGAGGCACTGATGAGAGCTTGCAAAGATGATAAAGGGGAGCCCACCATTCAGTGCCACCATCCTGCTAGCTGCATACCCCATGCAGGTGCTGAGTGTGTGGCCCACGGGGTGGACCTGTCGAGTTGCTGAGAGTCACCTCGACAGGGACTGGCTGGGGGCCCCTGCGGTGGGGTGAGGATCTCCCGGGAAGGGGGAACAATCTCTCTCTTCAGAACCTCTCCGTCTGACCCCCTGGGCATGATCTGTGCTCGGCAGCGCAGAGGGAGGAGGGGAACGTTTTGCAGGGGGGTCCCCACTTTCAGCGCCGCGGCTCTGCCAAGGACCCGCGAATGACTCTCGGGCAGAGGGCGGTATTGGCGCCTCGCTGTTTGCTTCCAGAGCTGTCGGGAAAGAATCGTCTTCTGCAGGATAAAGTCCCTGTCTACGTGGGTGTATTGCCCCTGTCCAAAGTCTACAGGCAGGAGGCTGCCTGCTGCAATCCCCGCGAGAGGATGACTTTTACAATATATGAGCTGATTGCAAATAAGTTACTAATAAGCCGCTTTGGCATAAGAACGGCTCTATGCATTATTTCCTAAGATCTGTTTATTTGCAAATATTTCTTTCTTTTTCTGCTTAAAAAAATTGTTCGGGAAAGTACAGAAGTTAATATGTAGACATTCATACTATTAAGTAATAGAGCTATAAACTCTCAAATAAGGCACTTTCATTTTACTTAACAATAGATAACACAACAGCGACAGTGAAACAGACCAAACAAAAGCGATCACCAAAATTGTTGTGACAGTACAATTACCCGGCTAGAAAATTTATTCAATATGCTTTACCATTGCATTGACACAGCAGGAAAAAAAAAGCCCAGATATTTAGAGAATAATACAACAAGGCAGGAGGTATTTGGGAAAAAAAGAAAAGTATTTATTTTTGAAATACACTTTTAAGAGATACTTTGCCTCCCGGATTTGTTATCGATGTGCAACTGACACGATATAAAACAAACAAACGAAGGAAAAAACACGTTCTGTACAGAGCTCTAAAATGAGCCGCGATTATCTACAAGATGAGCTTTACGTTTGGGTGTGAGTTGGAGAGGGGCCCGATCCTGCAGTCCGCACTCTCGAAAAGAGTTTCGCAGACATGTGGTAGGAAAGCTTGGCCCCGAGTCTGCGTGCTTGTCTCCGCGTGTGTGTGCGTGCGCGCGTCTGTGAGTTCCTACAATACAGTCCTTGAATAAAGTGGGCAAGTTGGAGCTGCCGGAGCGGGCGCGGGTCCCTGGCTGCTCTAGAAGTCCTGCCGCGGGGTGTGAGTTAGACTGTGCCGCCGTAGATCACAGTTTCGCCTGAACACTTTGCCGCACTGCTCACAGTTGTAGGGCTTGATGTCTGTATGGGTAAGAAGGTGAGTTTTCAGGTTACTTCTTTGATTAAAGGTTCTTCCACATGTGGGGCATTTGTGTGGAGATTCCTGTTCAGATTTGAAGCAAGCAAAGGATTAATCCTTCACAAACCACCTGGTTTAAAGTATCACTGCACTTTTTCTCATCGCAACGCACAACTTGAGATATTGGGGGTGGACAGGAACAAGAGCAGCCCCAGGCGGGTGGGCGGCCACCCACCCCACCCTGTCCAGCCCCAGAAGCCTTATTTTATAGTACTCGAGTGGTGACATTTCGCGCCCCTGGCGTGCACGGAAAGCGGCCGGAGCGCCGCCCTCCTGCTGCGGTAGTCCCGCTGCCCTCCCGGCCGCCGCGGCGGTGGCCCCGCACCGCATCCCGCCGCCGGGCTGTCCCGCCGCCCCGCGCCTGCCGCCGCCTCCAGGGCAGGGCTCAACCCTCAGCGCAAAACGCCTCGAAGCAGCGGCGTGGACAAGTCCGAGCCCGGGGTTCACTTCCCGCCGCCAACTGCATCCCCACTGGTTTTAAGCCCCTCTCCCGCGGCCGTCGTTTTTCCGCGGGTCTCCCGCGGCCGCGGAGGTGACCACCGGCCGCTGAGCCCACCCCGGGAAGTACGAGGCCGTCCTGTGCCGGAGCCCACTCGCTCCCATTCGCACCAGAGCCCCCGTTCGCTCGGCGGCCACCGCCCCTGCCCCCCGGCGGGCTGAGCCGAGCGGGGCCGGGCCGCGACCACGCCGAAGGCACACGCGTGGAGAGGCCGGGGAGAGCCGGGCTCACCTGCATGTGTAGGGTTTTGTGGACCGCCAGGGTCCTGGACTGGCAGAAGCCCTTCCCGCACTCCTGGCACTTGAAGGGTTTCTCTTTGGAATGGATGTACCTGGAAGGCAATCCGCGGGATGAGCAGCGCTGCCGAAGGCGCAGAGATCACCCATTCCCAGGCCTCGCTCCCCCAAACCCGACTCCCCTCAAACGCCCTCACCCTGCTCCTCCCTCCTTCCCTCGTTATATTTCTGTTTATGGTTAAACTCTTTTATCGGTTCAAAACATTTGCAATAATCCGTATCGAAGCGCGATTGCACTCTCTGGTGCCAGGCCGGGACAGCATCTGTGCCTCCGGCCGGACCCGAGCCCGCTCTTCTCCGAAGGCGGAGAGGATTCCTCGCCGTGCGGCCGAGAGCGTTACTCGGCACCGGGCTCGGGGTGTGCAGATGGGGCGGGGGAGGGCGGGGAAGCGCCCACCTGCTCCCCGCACCCCCAGGGCCGCGCTTCAGAAGCACAAAAGCCCCGGGGGCTTCATCTCCGGATGTGAACCCCCTCGACTCTCCCTGAGGCGGGTGCCCGTCCCACGCAGAGAGCAGGTTTCGGCTGCCGTGGTCCCTCCGCGGCCGCCGCAGAGTCGGAGCGGGGGTTTCTCCTGCAGCCTTCGTGGCTCAGACCAGAGCTCCCGGAGCGGCTCAGCCTCATCCCCCCCGCCAGCGGCTCACCCTACCACGGCTCCCCATGGCCCGACCCGGTGGTCCCTCACCGGTGGTCCCGCAGGTGGTCCTGCCTCCGGAAAGCCTTGTGGCAGATGTCGCAGGTGTAAGGTCGCTCGTCCGTGTGGGTCCGCTCGTGGATGAGGAGGTTGTAGGACTTGGTGAAGTGCCTGCCGCAGAACTTGCAGATGAACTCCTTTTTCGTTTTGGAGGGCAGGCGGCCGCGGGAGGGCTTCCTGTCCGGCGACAGCTTGCTGATGCCCGACAGGGGCGAGGCCAGTCCGGGGCTCAGCTTGGCGAGTTCCCCCACCTTCGGAGGGTCCTCCTGCGTGGCGGCCACGGCCAGGTTGGCAAAGTCAAAGCGGGGCCTGTCCTTGTGCAATGCTGGGAGGACGTGGGCGATGGCCCCTTGCTTGGGGTGGAAGAGGTGAGTGGCGAAGGGGAGAGCGGGGAAAGGGAAGCGGGAGTCCACCAAGCCCTGCGCGGCCGCCATCTCCGTGATGGTGGAGCGGGTGATTTCATGCACATTGGGGTAGCCTAATGTCCAATGGTTCATGTGCATGGTTTGCACGGCGCTGAGTCCGTACAGACCTTGCAACTGGTCCACAGCTGCGGGGAAGGTGTTCACAGCCTGGAGGAAGGAGTAGTTAGTGAGTTGTAGAGACGGGTGGAGCGGGATGGGGGCTGGCAGAGCCTTGCTTCCCATCTTCCCGGGGCAGACGCGGGCCGGCGGAGCAGTTGGTGCCTCTGCTGGGCTTCCGAGACGGGGAGAAAATCCTAAGAAAGAGAAAGGAGGGGAAAGAGACTATTACTGAGAACGGCGTGGTCCCCCGTAGCCCAGGCGAACGCAGCGACCGAGCCAGGCAGGGCCCGGCACGGCTCCGGTGCGCTGCCTGCCGCGGCCCCAGCGCCCGCCGCAGCCCCGGCTCCCGCCCTCGGCCGGGGCAGGCGGCCGACTCTGACCCACGGCGCGATCGCTTCGAGCAGAGAAGCTAAAGCATAAAAAAAAAAAATCGGTCCCAAAACTCCCACCTGAAATTAAAATAGAAAGGAGAAAACCCAGCGCGGAGCTAACCCGAAGGCGGTGCAGATTCAAAATAAACGAATAGTGAAAAAATACACGCGGAACGGAGATGGGGCCGGGGTCGAAGCCCCTCCGCTTCCCGTCGCTCCGTCATCGTCCCCCGCAGCGCCCACCGCAGGGTCCCCGGAGCCGCCTCCCTCCTGCCCCCCGCGCCGACCCGGCCCCCGGCGTCGCTCCCACCCTCCGCCCGGCCTCCCGCGGGCTCAGAGGCCCCGACCCCGACCCCGCCTGGCTGGGGCCTCCCCGGGATGGAGCAGGGTGCTCATGGACGGCCGAGGCAGGCCCGGAGGGGAGCGGGGCGAGGGGATAAACCCTGCGTCCATCCCAGCTCAGTTGCTTATTTTTCTTCTTTCAACAACAACTCATTTATCAAGATAACCAAAGGAGAGGAGACGAACCCCTGCCCCGCACGCACACCTCCTACCCAGCCCCCCGCGCCGCAGCCATCCCACCGGCGGTGAGGAGCGCGGCCGGCACGGAGGCCTCCCCGGCCCGCCGAGGGCCGCTCGGCACGGCTCTGCCCGCACGGCGCTGCCCCGCACGCGGCTGTCTCCATCCCGCAGGGCCAAGCAGGGCGAGCGCAGCCCCGGCGGGACGGAGCCTTATGGACGAGCCCCCCGTGCCCCCTCGGCCGTCCCTGGCAGGGAGCTCCGCCGGAGCGGCGGGGCCGGGAGCTAATGAGCGGTGTGTGACTGTCAGAGGGTTTCACTCAGCCCACTCAACCGAAACCGCCGGGCCCTCGGCTCCCCTCGCACGGGGGGTTCCCTCCGCGCCCGCGGGGAGATGCTCCCCTCCCTTGGGGCAGGGGCCATGGGCGCAGGGGCAAGCCCCTCCTCTTTCCTTTTTTTTGTTTGAGGGTTCACTTCCAGCAGTCAAGAGGCTGCTGCAAGCCAGGAAAGCGGCCAAAGCAAGCGCCGGGGTCTCTCTGGGCCTGTAAACAAGAGGTAGGGCCGAGGGTGCCTCAGCACCTACTGGGATTTGTGTGGAGGGACTAGTAAGGCGCAGTTTCCAAAATAAACAAGAGAACCTCCCCTCGCCCAAATCCTAAACCAAACCTCCCCAAAACAAGAACAAAATTAAAACGAACTGTCCGAGCGCCGAGCCCGCGCTCTGGGAGAGGCGTCCCTGCCCCCGGGGCCGCCGCCGGCCCGCAGCCCTCACCGCCGCTCCTGGCTCGGGCCGCGCCGCTGGCACCGGGCACCCTCGAAAGACACTTTTGGATTTTTTTTCTTAAAATACCTTTCCTCCCGGCTTGTGGGACCGCACAACTGGTCCACGGCGAAAAAAAAATTGCGGCAAGGAGGTCGGGTGCGAGCCGCAGAGCTGCCCACCCCTGTTTTCGTTTTCCTCGAGCCGGGGCTCCCTGGCGCTTCCTCCGCTGCTGCCCAGTTTTTCTAGTTTGTGATTGTATCGACACGGGGGACAGTGTTATCGATACGACCTATTATATATGGCGACCTTTTCGTTTTGTTGGAGCGTGGGTGGTTATATATAGAGACTTATTTTTAAAGATGTCGTAGTGTGAGTTCCTATTCTTTTTCCGTCAGGAACTGACACAAGCAATAAAATAGCTTTTCCCTGGCTGCTCCTGTGGCTTCTGCCTCCATCCCGGCTGGCTGCGGCTGGGTTTCGGAACCGCCGGCTGGGAGCTATGACAGTCAAGGAACAACGTTTCTGTAAGGCAGAGCTCCCTCTGTTACAGCCGCGTTTGGTGGCCGTGTGTGGGGCTGTCATTGCATGACACTCGTTTTCGTGACAAACAACCAAGTCTGAAAAAAACTATTCTGAACACGAAGTTCTCATTTTAAGGCAGAAACTTTTAAAACTACACTGCTGTCTGAACCGTGGCACATGTTTCTATTTGTATTCGGAGATAACTTTATTTAAAAAGACCAGAAAGTGCCGTCCTACGTGATTTTAAGGCCATTTATAATAAGGTGCGTCGGGGCGGGGGAGGGGGAAAGAAAGTCAACCAAAAACGGATGTTACTTAAACCTTGGCACTTCCTTTTCCCTTTCCATTCAGAGCGCTTAATTAAATTAAGCCCGATGCCTGGGTAGGACACCCCTCTCTACCTGCTTGTCGTTGACCTGCTGGCCCGCCCGGCGCTCCCCATCCTCCCGCGGCGGGGCCGGGGCCGTGCCCCGAGGGCGCTACCGTCGTTCCCGGAGAGCGGTGGGCTCTGAGTCGCCTCCGCTCCCCGCCGACCGCACCCGAAGCCGCGGCCGCCGCTCCCCACGCAGCCAGGTGTTTCCACGAACTGCGAATTTCTCCCGTGTGACCCGCGGAACAGCCCCTCAGTCCGCGCACAGACCGGCTTCTGCTAGGAATTTCGCATGAAGGACATCGGTTGCGCACCCCGCGAGGCCCCCGCCTAGTCCCACACCAACGCGCCCACGGAGTGCGGAGAGCACCCGCATCCCAAACTGCCGTGGAGCTGAGAACTGAAAGTAAACCCGGCGGTCCCGCGCTCCCGGCCGAGGGGACGCTCCGTTTTCGGGACGGCCGCCCTGCTCCCGCCGACGGCAGTGGACGGGGGGCCGAGGGAGCCACTCACCTACCGCAGCCTGCTGCTCCTGCCGGGGCAAAGCTGAGGCGGCGGCCGCGGCACCTTCACGGAGACATTAGATCCACAGCGAGGGCGCTCAGAGGGGCCCGGGCCCAGCGGCGGACGGCATGTTGCGGAGGGCTGGGCGGCTGCGAGCTCTGGCCGCGGCGGTCCAGGGGCCCCGGCATAGACCGCCGCCACCCGCCCGCAGCCTCCCGCCTTCGACCCCGGCGAGGCTCGGCGCGAGTCTGAGCCGCCCCCTGCTCGGTCCATCACATTTCAGCGGTGAGTGGCGTGGAGCGCTGTCCCCGCCCGCCCGCCGCCGCCGCCGGCCCACCCCGCGGCGCGCACAGCCCCGCGCTCGGGGCCGCGCCGCTCCGCCCCGACGGGACGGGACCGCCCCCGGCCGCGGCCCCGGCCCGCCCCGCCGCGCCGGCCCCACTGTTTACTTGTGTTTGGGTAGCAACTGGGCTTTAAAGGGGCAGGACGCCCCCCGCTCCTCCCGCGTCACCTAAGGTGACTTTTCCCTCTGCGAACAGCGCGACGCCCCCCGCCCTGCTGCCGACCACGGGGATTTGCGCACTCCCTGCTCCGCACCGCCCGCCTCGGCCGCCCTCCCCCCGTGCCCCAGCCGGGGTGACATAGGCGGCTCGACCTGCTTAAATAACTAAAATAACTCCCCCCAAACCCAGACCGTGAAGTTTTGTGGGTACCCACGTCTCCGAGGGGGCTGCAAGTAATGCTCACGTCCAAACGGCTTCGTGGCCGTCAGGTCGGGTCGCCCTATGGACCCATCCTTCAGCAACTCAGCGCTGCCCTTTGCGATTGAGGCGCCTAAAAGCAGACTCCGAAGGAGAACCTCTGTGGAGGATCCCCATGCGCGGTAACTAAGCACACAATCCCTACCTGGAACAGACACATAGTTTCGAAAGCAGTTTCGATTTATTAACGGAGACTGCTGCTAAATGGGGCCTCCGTGACCCTCTTCAAATTTTTCGATTAAGGCTCTCTGTTCACGTTCTTCGATAAGTGCAATACGGCTGGTTGCATATGGAGAATTTCCATCACATTTTTATCTATAACGTTATGTGGTTTTGTGCATTACTTGAATCACATGCATGAGGAATTTGTCCTATAATCTGGACTGGAGACTGAACTAGGATTTGAAAAGTACAGATGATGTCGGGGGAAATGGCACTTAAAGGACAGCTTTGAAAAATTTTCAGAGGAAGGGTCTGTGCTAGTTAAGTCGAGCCCGAGGAAGAGGATACAAGTGACGGGTGCATTGGGATTTTTTATCTTTTTAGTGTATAATAAAAAAAAAAAATCAAAAAGGGGAATAGGAGCCGGCGGAGGAAGGTTTGGCCGTGTCCCCTCACAGCGAGGCGCAGCCGAGGCTGGCACACGTTGCAGCCCGTGGCTGCCGCCGGTCGCCGGGGTTATTTTTCGTTTCTTTTCAAAAATCCCTGCTTCGAAAATGTCCTATTTTAATTCCAAGACGTCCTAAATAAATAGCACTTCCTCTCTCGGGCAGTGAGGATACGGAGGTTCACAATTTTGGGAGAAGGAGCGATTCCCCCGGGCCGGGTGCGAGGTGGGTGCGAGCGGCCGCAGGAGCCTGCGCAGGGTGAGGGCTCGCCGGCCGCGGCCGGGCTGGGGGGCACCGGTAGGACGCGGGGCAGGGACCCTCACCCCCTCGTTGTTTTATTTTCTAGAGGGAGGCCGGGTGCTTCAAGAACGAAGTGAAAAGGGGACTTTGCAGTCGCAATTTCTGCCCCACACTGTTTGCTTGTGGATACCAAGAACAACCCCCACGGACACAGGGATCAAAGAGAGATTGTTTGTGGAGAACTGTCATTTCTTGCCCTTTACGGCAAGCAAAAATAAGCCGCGCTTGCTGGGGGAAATAAAATATTAAAATAAATTTAAATATACATATATTCTTTTTAATATAGATATAAAAGAAACCCAAACCAAATTTTAAAAAATAACCCAAACAACGACCTCCCCAGTCCCAAACCGATCAGGCAAATCAAAAAGCCTCAAGGCGGCGGAACTCCAGAGGGGAACGGCGCGGTGCGGAGTCGCTGCCCGGGCTGTTCGCTCCTCGGCCGCTCGTGGTAGTTTCGGCTCCACTGGGAGCAGGGAAAGCAGCACTATCCCACCACCTACAGCGCGGCGGCCGCTCCGCACGTCTGTGCTGGCCGGGAGCGCCCGGTGACCCCGACGCGACTCCGCCAGGCCCGGCCAGCAGGTGCGCGGCGAGAGCAGGCGGCGCGGCCCGCCGGTACTGCTGGGGCTTCTCGCAGCCCGCCGGAGCCCGCGGGCGCTCGCACGCCAGGGAGCTCCGCGGTGGCGGACAGGCGTCGAGAAGAGGTGACACCAGAAGGGCACGGGCAGCCGGGTCCCGCCGGAGCCCAGCGTCACCTTTCCGCATCCACCTCGGGCGGGCGCCTCCCGCAGCACGGGACCGTTCCCCCTCGGCGGGGCGGCCGCGCCGCTGTCCCCGAGCCGGGCGCGGGCACGGCCGGGCGGTGCGGGCAACGCCCGCAGCTCCGCTGTGCCCCGCGGCTGCGGCCCGCGGTGCTGCAGCGCCGCCTGCAGGTCGGCGCGGAGCCCTGCGCGCTCCGCCCGCACCGGCACCGGCTCCGGCTCTGCTCCGGCTCCGGCCCCGCGCTGGGTGGGTGTCCCGGGGGACCCGGAGCGTTGGGTGGGAGTCCCTGCGGACCCAGGATGGAGCTCTCTCCGCACCGCCCGGGAGACGGCGGCCGCGGGGCCCCGAGGAGGACGGAGGCAGCACCGCTATCCGCCGTCACCCGGGGGCTTATTCTGTACCTCCTGCGCGTTCCGCCCGTGCAGGTACCGCCGCAGTCATCTCAGCCTCCCCAGCTCTCTCTCCCCACACCCCCAAAAACATACATCGGCAGAGCTGGATTCCATCCAAAGAGATAGGCAGTGCTTGTTCTCACTGCGATGAACAGATTAAAGCAGTTCCTCCGCAGCCATGAAACTTGGAGCAAACCTTGACCGCTCTAGTCTCTTCCTGAGTACAGAAATGTGCCCGGGAGACGGCAGCGAGTTCTCTGCGGCCGCGCTTGACGCAGCCCCTCGCGGGGCGATGCGCGCACGGAGCGGCTCAGACCGCCGCTGTCGGCAGTGGGGGGCCGCGGTAGCTGGGGTCTCACCCCCGCGAAAATGAGTGGGGCAGAATCTTCAGAAGGGGCCGGGGGTGCGCCCACAGCCGTCACCAGTTGGAGAAGGGGCAGCAGGTACCCGGGCCGGCTCCGGCTCATGACCGGGGCTATGCCAAAGGAAGGGGAGCACAGTCCCTGGTGCAGGACACCGCCGCACCCTGGTTTGGAGTCGCCGCGACGGCCCCCGAAGGCCCCTGGCTCGGGGAGCGCTGCCGGGGCGCGCAGGGCAGAGCGGCCGCGGGGCAGAAGGGCACCCACGGAGCGGGCCCAGCCCTGGGCTGCCAGTGGCCGACAGACAGGCCCGTGCTGCAAACGACTCGGGCTATACACCGAGCACTTATCGTTTTTATTTTGAGGAAAACAGTGACCGCCCGTCGATCTGGCATCTGATTCCGCTGGTGTTTCGTGGTGACTAACCATCACCGACTTAGCTGCGATTTTTTGGGGTGGGATATTTTGTTTTGTTTTAATGAACCAGTCAGGAAATGCCAAGATTTGACAAACAGGCGTAGGCGGCTGGGTACGCGGCGCTTGGCAGGCTCCGGGGAGCACCGCCGCTGCAACTCCCTCTCAGCGTCCCCCTTTTCCCTCTTCGGACTCAGATCCCCGTAGAACATCGCAGCGATTAATTTCCATGAAAGAAGAAAGCAATTAAGCACGCAACTATCTCAGCGGGCTGGAGCCCGCCCGCGTCTCCCACGGGCTCACAAGCCCCGCCACCCCTTCGCCCGCGGCCCCTGCCCGCGGTCCCTGCCTCGGGGCCGCTTCTGGGAGGCAGTGAGCGGGCCCAGCCACCCCACCTGCGGCACCGCGGCCCGCCCTGACGTGCATCACCACCGCAGCCAGCCCGACGGGTGCCTGCTCCTCGCCTTCCTCTCGCTAGGGAGCAGAGAAGCCCGGGGGCTTTTGCTCTCCGCCGTGGCCGTGCCCCGGCTCTCCACGCCCGGCAGCTCCTGGCCCCACGTTGGACACCGCGGGGCTCACGGGAAAAGCCTGAAACTGCCCTCGGCCAAGGGCGGCTTCGCCGTGTGCGCGGCGGTGCGGGCCGCTCCTCCCGCGGAAATTGCGCTCTGTGCTGCAACTACTGTTGCGGTGCGATAGCGTGGTAGGGATGGGGCGACAGAGGATGTGGAGGCGGCCGCCGGCGCCGCGAGGACCGTGGAGGAGACATGCCCGCTGTGGTGTTATCGCCTTGCATCGACGGCGGGCCTCGAGCCCTCGATAAATCGACTTTTCTAGCCTAAAGTGTTCCTTCCCCCGCCATCAGCAATGAGAGGCTTTTGTGGTGCATGAAGTGAGCACTTGTCAAGACATAAAGAAATACAACACGCCGTACCTTCCTATGGTTTGGTTTAAGCAACCTTTTGGCTAAAGTCTTTCCTGCCGTCAGCACTGAAACACTGAGCAGGGCTCCGCTGTGGAGCGCAGACACCAATCGCACACTGGTGGGCCCCTTTCTTATTGCTCCATACCTCACCGTCCCACTCCCACTCCTCCAAACTGAGCCCAAGGACTGCAGAGGGTCCCCAGGCTGGCAGGCTTTGCTTACTCTCTGGTGGTGACATTTTACCTCTCTTGGCAGACGTGCCAAAGGACAGCCTGCAAGGTGAAGGTCGGCAGAGCTTCAGGGCTGCCTGCCTGCTGCACCACCGGGGGTTTGTACGCTCCACTCCTGTGTAAAGAGGGGTTTCAGGCTGTGATGAAGTTCTGCAGCTGCCTCAGGCTGAAAGGATCACAAAGTTTGCAATCTCAGAGCCAAATGTTAGGGGGGAGATCTAAAAGAAATATTGTGTAAAAGCAATAAATTGGTTTAAGAAATGCAGTTGTACATTCGGTTGCATGCCTCGTAACTCACCTAGGACATGAGAACTCCAAGGCAGCAGAAAACGGGGCCCATACATCTTGTCCTGTGGCGTATATTAAATAACTCCATTTCCTTTTAAGAACTTGCTATATCCCAGTGAATAACTTGATTTCACAAATAAAATTAATATTGTGGTGTGTAAGTCAGCAAACAATAGAAAAGCTCAGAGAGTTTTTTCCAGTTGTAAACATGCAGAATCCATATGGTCATTAGATACATCTGTGGGTTAAGCACTGATTTGTTTATGCAAGCCTGATGCTTATGATACTCTTAAACTGGGACTATTCTGTTGAATGCATGTATACTATAATCCCCTTTTACCTACCCTCCACATATGTGTTTCCTGTTTTCAGCATGCATTCTCAATGTGTAAACTGTGGTGAAGGATATGTTATAAACCAGGATACTACGGAGCATTTCAGATATTTTCAGAGCATTACAAGCACGGTCCAAGCATATGCAAATCATCACTTACAGATGTGCACAATGTCTGTACTAATCTCTGTGTGTCTTTTCAGTTGTTTGTGGCATCTAATTTAAAGAAAAGGACAATAATGGATATTACAAAAAAGTACCAATTGTTCCTGGACAGACTGATGCATAAAATGTCCAGAGAAACCTTACTGATGAAACTCTATAGTTCTTAATATGATCAGGGTTTTTTAAAGCTAAGTTATTGACAAGGGTAAGGCACTTGAAAACTCTTAAAGACACTGCCGAGGCTGAACATCATCCTCTATCTCTACTGGGTATGATCCAAAAAACATTTAAGCACATGCTTAAAAGTTCATTGCTATCCAGGGCAATATCTAAGCAGGTGCTTCAATGTCTTTATATGCTGAAGTCGCCTGTTGAATGTGTGTTTTACTGCTGGTTTAAAATATTTACTGAATTAGGGATATTATTTTCAGAGTGTCTCATAAAAATAAACAAGCAAAAGTTTATAAAAACATCCTAGAACAGTTACTGTTCAAGGCAAGAATTTTCATCATGCCTTCTTTTATGTCCTTTTCCATTAATTAAGTTGCTGGCACTGTCATCTGTATTTCTACCTTTTTTGCCTAAAGTGATAGTGTTCTCCTCATCTTCATAGCAGCAAAGTGTGCATCATCCTGTTGGGTCAAAGGAGTTTCTCCAACACAAAGTCTCAATGTGATGCTGAGAGATACACCTTAGAGATTCTGCAGTGTGGAACAGTTTGAATCTAGCCTGTGGCATGGGAAAAAGAGCTCTTTTTCTCTGTGAACTCTCCACAGACATTATGAGGAAAGATCAGGGCAAGATTACCCTGGAGTACAGTCAAAGCAACAGCTACAGATCAGTTCAAGAATGGAACTGAGCTAGGCATGTATCAGTCAGAAGATTTTTTTGTAAAAAATATTCTTTTATCTCATTTTCCTTCCCTTGAAGGTGAGCCCTTAAGAAGACAACATGCACACCCAGTCTATTATGGCAGACAGTCTCTGGGTATTATGAGTCAGCAACAGACTGAAAGCAGGTGAAACCAGGATGAATCAGAGCGAAGACCCAGCAGTAGGTTTCCATCTCTTTGCTCATGGACTTTCATTTTCTCTTCCTGCGATGGTACAGGTCCCTGCTCAGGGGACCTGCTTGTTCTCCTTAGTTCCCTTTCACAGACCCCACAGAAGTATTTCAGGGAGCTACATGGGCTGGTGAAGGGTAGGATGAAGACAGTGAATGGCTCTTTTGCCTGTTTAGTCCATGGTAGATGGCATGGTCCATCTCATAAAGAGTATTAATGATTATTGCAGGTCTGCCTTGTTTGTATTAAGTATTTCATTTATTTGTCTTTCTCACCCATGGTAGGCTGGTGAAAATTATTAGTTGTTATGCTATTCTTTCAAATTTGCCTTTGGGAACTCTTTCCAGGAAAAATACCAATCCCATTCATTTCAGCACTAGAACTCATTTTAGCACCAGAGGAGTGCTGGAAGCCGAGGACATGACACTGCACCAGAGACAGAATTGACCTGAGGCCTCTTATTTTCAGCTTCAGTGATGAGGGGAGATACTGTCAGCCACACTACAAACTTTCTAGTACAATATATATTCCCCTTTTCCACTTCATTTGTCCTGAGGATTAGCTGGTGTGCAAATGCAACCAAGAGTTTTACTGTTGTCATGAATCTACCTATTTCTGAATGGCTGGATGGAGCCTCCCTGTGAAGGTAGAGCACTTTGCTGTTTCAGGATGTGTGGGGAAGGGAGCAGCAGAGACCATAGGACAAGGAATGCTTTGGAATGACAGCCTTCCTGGCTGCGACTGAAGGAAGGATCTATGGCATCTGCTAGACCAGGGCCTTTCAGGGAGCCTCGGGATAGCGCCTATGGAGAGCTGTGAGGAAATCTCCATCATCAACAGAAATGCTCCAGACAGAGAAATGAAAGCTGAGTATAGAAAGTGAAAAAATATTTTCTGAATCCAGGAATAGTCCCACAAGAAAACTCATGAAGCTATATGAAAGGATTTTTTAACAAAATATATCTTGTCCTTGAATTCTTTGTGAAGCCTGAAAATAGAGAAGTCTTAGAGACTTTGACCAGAGAGTAGTGGAGCATGGTAAGCATTTCTGTTGGGAAGAAGCATCAAGTATAACAGTGTGTTTATTTCAGTGGGAACTGGCATGAAAGTCAGTCGGTGGCCACAGCAGCACTGCTGACACTCCTGAGATCTGAAAAAGAGACCACCAATAAAGGTCATTAGCTAAGGTTAAGCAGGGTTAACCCTGACCTTTCTCCAGTCTCAAAGCATGCAGCTCTTGAGCAAATACAGATCACAGTTATTAAAGAACTCTTAAACAACTACAATAACAAAATAGACTGAAGTGGAGTCAAAACTGCAGATCTGTTTTATTCAAAGCATAATATTTATATATGACAGATACTGAAAGGCAGCAGAACTGGGTTTAGGAACCATCTCTGTACCTGGATAGGGAAGGCATACTTGAAAGCATTCTGTCTTTTGAACCACAGTGAGACATAAATTTAAGTTTTTCAGAAAGAGTATTTTAATTCCTAGACCTTGGTAATTCCTAAGAGTTTGGTAAAGAACCATATTAGAAATACTCAACTTTCACTTTCTGTTAGAGTTACAGGTGGAGCCTGAAATGCTAAAAGGCTGTTCAAAGCATCACTTAAGTCTGATCTAGTTCAGCATTAGTCTCATGTTATCTTTCCCACCCTCAACTGTTTCAAGAAGATATATAAAACCAGACCAGAGCCAATGTTTACTTTTACAGCTAATGGTTCCTCAAATCTAAAGAACTTCTAAGGAATAGATAAAAGCAGCTGCAAAAGTGATCTAGAAATAAACATCCAGAAGAAAGCATAACTGCAATCAAAGTTCCAGCTGTTCTCGTCTTAATTCTTATCAGTATTCTTTTTAATCAGGCACATTTTGAAGTCAGAGGCTTATTTCCAACAGCTTTTGTTCATATACATACATACATACATATATATATATATATGTAAGCCCCTTGAAATATTACAGAAGTTCTGTTTCACATCAAAATACTGTACATTGTCACTGAAATTATTAATTTTCTTTTCCTCATCCCCCATGTTCTCTCTGGGCCCCTCTTTTGCATCTGGCATGTGTACTGATACTCAAGATGACAAATACTGATAACTGCAAAGCTGCAATGCTGCATACTTCCATAAGGCAAAGCTTAGCCAAAGTTAGGCATTGATTTATGTCCCATATTCTGTTCAACAGCATAGGGGTTTTTTTTTCTAGTTCCATACCTTTAATCCTTGCCACCTTCAACCTAGTGTGTGTCAAATTTCCATCTTATTGTTGCAGCTGTGGTTTCTTAAAATGAAAGTATGTTTCTTGAAAGCAGTGACACATTCTTCAGTTTATTCACAGATTTAAATTCTCCGTTGTTCAAACATGCCTGAACTCATCAAAATGTGATGGTGTGGGGGTTTTGCTGTACTAAGTGGTTGATTCAGAGATTTTAAAAAACAAATGAGGGATGTTGAGATAACTGTTTTTATTTGCTCCAATTCTGTAGAATGTGCAGTAACTTAGGCAGAGATAATACCTGCAGGGTTCTCTTTAGCTAAAAGGTTATTTATAAAACATACAAGGTAGAAAAAGCTCTCCCACACATGAAAAGCCTTGCACAGGTGTACAGATGAAAAGAAATAAACCATGTGCTGTCCAGGTACAGTGTTATTTAGGATGACCTTATAAACCCACAGTAGGAGACAGCCCACAAAGCAGATTGATTTCAGAAAAATCTAAATGATTAAAAAAGAGAACTGCACAAGTTATATGTTTCTATCATGACCTCCACATTTTTAGGAGAAGAAAACCTTCTCAACCTCTTTGACAGCAGTCTATGAAGCATTACTGTTCCTGTAGGTGAGCTGGTGAAAAGGACCATACCTTTGCTTCAAGTCATTTCAGTTCAAAGTCCAGTGCAGCAACTCAAACCCACTTTTATCATCTTTAAAAGCTAAGAGGTTAGTGCTTTCCACCAGAGCAGCTGAGACACGTCCAGTTCCAGGAAAAGGCCAAGAAAATAGCTGAAAGCAGTTATGAAAAATCTGCTAGAGGACATCTGTCAAAGTCCGAAGAGTTCCAGTTATGTATGATTTCATTTGATCCCAGAGGCTAAATAATGTACAGGAAAGATTTAACAATGTTATGCAGATTATGTGTGGAAATGTAAAAGGAACCAAATACAATGCCAGTTTGAAAAATTTTCATGTGCTCATAGCACTATTATTGCTGCACAGTTAGAAAACACAGCTTAAGCAATAGACTATGATAATAAAATTAAAAATTGGAATTGCTAGAATGTTTACTCAGGTGAGGTTATTTGATTAAAAAAAATGACTTAATATTTTCTCTCTGCCAGGAAGTTATCAGTGGAGAGAGCCCTGTCCTGTTTCCACTGCATCAGTTTCATTGCCATGTAAAATCCTGATAGTGAAAATGTGGTAACCAAGGATCTCTGCTCACAACATTTCCAAAAGCCAGTGCAAAGGAGAGTTTAGCTACTAAACACAGAAAAAAAATGACTAACCTTCAGCTATCTCTGAATGCAAGTTTGAATTACAGCATCTGGCTGAACAAGAATTGCTGAACTATAGGTATGATCCCTTTTGCCAAGCCACTTCCAGAAACAGTAATTGCTGTCAGAGAGAGGGAAGAGGCAGCTGGAAGGATGATGTGAACAGCCACCACAGCATGTGCCAAATAATATCAGTCAAATCTTCTGGTAGCATAATGCTCCAATACCATGTAGCACAATTTAAATACTGGCAAAGGAAGGATTATTAAACAGGGTTCTTAGCCAGGAGGACTATGGGCTTCATCATTAAAACCCCCTAAAAGCCAAACAACACCTGAAACCAGCAACAAATGGATCCTATCTGGCAACACCTAGAAACTTTGGTGTAGACTCTCACACAGGAAGCTAGTGTAATGTTTTCTAGATTTCTTGAAGCTGGCATTTGTGGTGGTCTTGCTTTAGCCAGAGCTTTTATCTTCCTTGGGATAATGGTTATAGTTTTACCAGCTGAAAAGTATGTGCTCAACAGCTTTTCTTTCAGTAGAAGGATCTAAGACTTTTCCTTCCAAAGTTAAGTCTTTATTTTCAGGGAGTTCCAGTATGTTTCTTAGGTTTCTCATTTCCTCTTGCTATTCCTGCTCTCATCTGTTTTGCAAATGGCCACCGTAATGTTAAGATTATCTAATGGCCAGGCCTCTGGCTGGAAGAATGCCAGCAGCATTTTGAAAATCAGTCATCTGAAAGCATTCAGAGGACATGGCCATCACCTTCTCCCTGAACCTCAAACATAAAACTTCCCTGATAAGCACACACTTAAACGCCATGAAAAGCAAGAGGTTAATCTGAAATTCAGATATTGCTTTAAGCAGCTTCCTTGGGTGACACTCGGAAACTCTGCTGAAGTTATTTCACTCTACAAATAATAACTCTTTTTTTTTTAGTGTTCGGAAAACATACTGGTTGTACATACACACAGCAAAGAGTGAGTGTCCCCAGAATAGCTTCACTGTGAACACAGGTTTCACTTTACAGTTGTTTCTGTTTATTTTGTTACTTTGGATAATTATTCCCCTCACTGGCAGGGGAAAACCTCCCAGTAGGTCCATCTACTCCTGGCTTTTGAAATCAGGCATGGTCATAGCACTTCCTACCATCACTGTGACTTAGGGGTTTTGTTGAAAAAAGTCCTGTTGAAAAAAGGGCAAGGGCAGAACCATTTTCTTTTCCTTGGTGAGGAGAAGTCTGTGAAAATGCAAGACTTGTTGCAGGTCTTTATGGGCAGACATAGAGATCAAAAATCTCATGAATTTTGCCATTGACCTCATCGAGTTCTTGATTTTATTTAGAAGGAAGAGTACTGGACCTCCAATTCAGATATTTGAGGAAAAGCCTAAAAAACAGCCCAAGGTCTGCGTTTGACACTCTGAGGACACACATGTCCATAAAGATTGATGAGAGAGTTAAGAAGGTTAACCTTACAAAAATAAAACCAGAATTTTGTCATAACATTTATTTAGTTAAGACATGAGAAGAAAGAGCTGAAAGCAATTCCTGTATGTCCTATAGAAGGGGTCTCTGTGGAAAAATCATCCCCCATCTGGACTTCTCCTGCCTCAAAGAGAGGGAATTCTGAACTTGTAGAAGACAGAAAACAATAAAAGCCCAAAGGAGGAAAGTGTAGTATGAAGACATCTACACTTTAAGAGACTCCCATTTGGAATAACCTTATTTGGGAAAGAGGGCTGACTAGAGGAAGGGAAAGACCTGCTGTCTGCTGCAATATGTGCCTGAAAGGCTGGTTCAGTCGGTGCTGACAGAGAGAGGTGTCCTGCAAACCTTCTGGGAAAAGTCTTTCCCAGCTTCCAGGCATCCCACTGTCTCAGTGCCGTGCGATCTGCTGCTGACCACAGTGTGAGGGCTGCTGAGCCACTGAACATCAGTCAAACAGCTTCCACTGTGATATACCAGGGGACACAGAAAGCAGAGACAGGAATGCACGATGGAACTCGAGGACGTGTCATAGTAGGCCAGTAAATGTTTTCCTGGAAAAGAAAAAAACATACACTTAATACTGTTTTACTAGAGTACATAGTATAGTTTAGCTCATCTATTTTGAATAAATAAGAGCACACTTAGGAGGAAGCTACCTTTAAGTAACTTCAGTAAAAAATTAAGCTTAAGATAATAGTTATACAGCTTTAAACAGGCAAAGCTCTAGGGGTATCAGCTTGTGACTACATGGGCTGCAGGTCTGTCTTGGCATAGTCATTTGTTGATTAAACAAACCTTCCCAAGGCTGAGGAATCCAAATAACAGTAACGAGGCTCCCTCTAGCTCCTAATTTGCAGGATAGGGTCCTGTGCTAGCTGTCCTGTCCTACGACTGAGACAAACAAACAAAAATAGAATTTCTGGAATCCATTGCATTTCTGAAGGGTATTACTTAAAAATTAGACCACAAGAGATTATTATCACAGGCATACCACTTTAGAATAGCTTTCCTAGAAGCAAAGCAAGATCAGGGAAAACTTCTCAAACAATCCCTCTTACTGTAAGACACCTGTTCTCCTTAAAGCACTTTTTTAGTGGAAGTCACCCCAGCTGAATTAAATTTGTTTCCCTTGGGCCTGCATTTTCTTTAGCCAACACAACAGCTGCACCATGTGGAGATGAGCCACAACAAATGTAACAACACATGTTTGTGATTGCTGTATCAGCTTTGGCAGATTTAAGTGCAGAGGTCTTTAGCTGCTTTCTACTGCAGAGCCAGCTCTGCAATTTATACAACATCTTGCAAAGTAGTAGCAATAATGTATATAGTTCTATGTATTTCTTGTACATGCTGGTACAGTAAAACCAGAAAAGAACCGACTATTACTGATAGCTATAAATATTGCATTAAGCACAAACATCTTCTTTTGCATTTAAAAGTAGGAACAGAACAGAAGGATGGGTTAACTACAGCAAAATCCCCCGAGACTCCTGTGCTAGCTGGTATCCAGTCCTGCAGAGACACTTAGCCATTCAAAATGTACAGTAACCCTGTTATTTCAAAGCTGCAGTAAATTTAATCTCTCCAAGAAATTGCTGAATTCCTGGGAATAATCTTGGTTTACTGTGGGGTTTTTTTCCCTTGTATCAAGAACAGGTGCCAAAACCTGGCCCTGTGGAGCCTAATTCAATATACTTTAGAACACAGTTTCAAAGTCTTTGAGGCATTTAATTAAGAGCTTTTAAGTAACCCATGCCCATCTTGGTCTTGAAAGACCATTTTGAAAGGTTAAGAAAAATGCCAACAACACAGCATAGAATCAAGCCTTTGTGCTTATAATGTGTTGTTCCTGTTACTTGCTGTAGAACTAACTGGTGCTGTATGTATTTGTGGATAAACTAACACAGTTGTGTGACTTCAGCCTACCTACATGTTTTCTCACTTAAAATTGCTATACAATTGCATATTGTATAATCTGTGATGCATAGTATGCATAGATGTTGTGGTGCATTGCACACTAATATGCAATGCAACTTTGCATGTGTCCCCATGACTCTGAACAGCAGATGCTCTCACTGTCTGAAATCCCAGATGCTTAGTAGCTATTCCACAATAAGGGGACGACTTCTGTAGTGTTTCTCTTCTCTGCATAATTTCTAATCTAATGAACAAATGACACATTATTAATAGGTTATGTAAAAAAAATGGTACTGTCTAATGTGATCTGCCTCCAATTTTGACTTCTCCTCCATCCCTCTGGGAGATGAACTGGGCCAAGGATGGAAACACCAGACAAGAAAAAAATCTGCATTTATATTCACACTCCCATGAGAAAACTAGACAGGACTGTCCTATGAGAACTGATCCCCAAAGTAGTACATTTGAAAGAACAGTTGTTGATGTTAATAGATTTTGGATCAGGTCCTAGAGACATTCTGCCTAGTTTGAATCGCATAGGGCAGTGATTTACCATCTATTAATCTTACTGAAGGAGAGACACAGTATATACTAAAATGGAGTTTGGCTTTTTTATTCTGTTTCTGTTTTTCCTTGTTTAACCTAGTATTCAAATTAGCACATTCATTTTAAAATTAGCTTTAAGGAATTCAAACTGCACGTTGTTAATCTGGTAAGCGCAGCTTAATACCACCAGTGTAACAAATTAGATCATGGAACTACAGAAGAGCTCAAGGATGAAGCAATAAAAATTGTGTACAAGCCAGTTCAAGGTTACACAAAAACATTTAGCTCCCTCTTGTTTAGAAGACATTGAAATGTGATATATGAACATAAAAGAAGTAATGTCTTTAAATCTTTAAATGATTAGCAGTTTTACTCCGTAGGGATCTATGGGAGGAGGTGGAACTCCACCCTGAGGAAGATAAAAGACCTCAGTTCTCTCAAGTGGAAGGAGTGATTCATGTTAGGTGGAAGTGGTATTCATGTGATATTCCTCATGTGGTAAATTAACTGTTTCTATTAAGAAAGCTCCTAGCATGTGGTATTGCTCCATTTTCCTCAGCTCTGTAGAGAAAATTACACCACCAAAACATTGTTTGTTTGTTTGTTTTGCTAAACCCAACCTAGGTAAAAATGAGCTGTGTAGTTGGCTGTTGATAAAATCTTTTTTGGTATTAAAGAAGTCCATTAGTGTTCCACTAAGAACATTTTTTTTAGGAAGGAGTAGTGGAAAAAGCTTATTTCTCAAATCTAATCAGATCATCAGCTCCTTAGATAGTAACTTGCTTTACGTTTTGCCGTGGTTTTACAGGCTGATCTTTGGACACTCATCACTTCAAAGTTCTGTTTTCAGCAGAAAGTTCCCTTGCTTGTAGTGACAGCAGTTTAAGGACTCATACTGGGTAGCTGTGAGGATGGCATGAAACTCTCCCCTACTGAACCAAACCAAACGTGCTTAGAGGAGACTCAGATGAGTGCATTGTATAACAACAGCTCTGCGGAACTTTATTATTTGCTGATTTGCTGTTTCTTTAGCACAAGGGCTGCTCTGGGAAAGGCTTCTCACTGCTTTTAAGAGAAAAATGGGAATGTAAATGCAAATCTTAATGTTTTTCCTGTTTTGAATATATTTCTACTTTCCACAGAGTCTTGCCTTGTAGTCAGACCCACTACTTCTCAGTCAGTCATTAAATGACTGTTATTTCCCTGAACTTTTTTCTTTTGGTGAAGTTTTAAGACTGGAATTGTATTTAGGTTTTAAGAGTTTTTTAAGAGGGTTTTTTTTTAAAGTGTGACTGTACATTTTATACAAATAGCTTATTTGGACTTGAGTTATGACCTTCTGGCATGTTTTGATTGGGAAAGTTGGAGAAAAGTAAGAAACTGAAATTTTGTGGTTTCTGGATCGTAAAACACTCAGATGAGTGATTCTTCCTCATACAAAACATTTGCTTTGCAATATTTATGAAGCAAGATGGAGATACATTTCAGAAAAAAATAGAAAGGGTTTTACTAAAAAAAACCCCAAACTCTGCAAGTGAATAAAATGTAAGTATTTCATGGCATTGCTTTTGTAGTGCTCAGTATTCACAACATGCTTTCTGTTTGTATTGGATTCTCCTTATCTGTAATTTGTTATTCTGTAGTTTGGCTTCCCACCTATTTATACTTCTCCGAGCACTTCTGTGAAAGGCCCACAAGGGCAAGGAAACTTCCCTCCTTTTCTGAAAGAATGGGCCTTGTTAGCCTCTTGAAAGCTGTGTCCCTAAAAATAAAATAAAAATAAAATAAAAAATTCTAAAAATCCTAATCTTCCCTAAACATTTCTGTCATGTACTCTGCAAAGTCTCATCTCAGGAGCTTTAGGAAGTGAGGGGCAAACCCAGCCATCACAGAGGTGGAAGCCTCGGGCATGAGGCTGTGTGTATTCAGGCAGCTGAAGGTGGTTTCATGTAGTACTTGCTTCATCAAGTAATGATGATTCAGTGTTTCTCTGGTTATTGATACTAGTTTCCACTCCTCGTGCAGGCATCAAGGCTTGCTAGTTAAATGTTATTTATTTATTCTCCAGGGTGTGAGCACACTTCTTTGCAGACTGGAGTGCAGATGGTTGCTCCAACAGAGGAGGAATATTTTTGTGCAGAAGGGAATCCAGAGTAACCCTCAGGATTACCACAACAACAGTAATTGTTTTACAAAGCAAAATGAGATTTTTTTTTCACGCTAATGGCAATCTGTAGATCCCATGAGCACAATCAATGCAGCTGTAGTAACTGGAATATCTTCTGTGGTCAACTGTAAATAGCAACTCTGTATCCATGGTTTATTTTTACCATAGTGTGCTATAATAGGAAAAATAGCAAATGGTAAGTCTATATATAGCCTGTTACCAAGACTGTGAGCTAAATGGTTAGTCAACAGAAAAATCCTATCCTAATCAACAAATGTCTTTAGGTCTAGTAATAATATTTTGGATATCAAAATAATGCATACGAGGTAGTGAGAGAAATTGTAGCAGTGTAGTTCATATTTTATGGGGTTTGCACCTCTTTTTAATGTTAAGTAGGAATTTTGAGAATGATGCTAATTTTAACAGAGTGAATGCAGATGGCAGAATCTGTACCTATATTGCCTGACTATTTATTTTCTGCATCTTTCTTCTGTTGGACCAGCAAAAAATCAAATTCCTTTTAGGTGACATTAATTAACCACTAAATTGAGAATAGTTCAGGAAAAGAAAACCCCCCAATTGTTTTTTATTCCTAAACTTGATTAAAAACTCTCTATTAAAAAATACACATTTTATTCCAAACTTGAGAATATGCTGTTCTTTTATATTTTATTAATAACTATTTTATGACTGACAGGGTTAGGAAAGTATATAGCAAATTCTTAGATAAGCTTTCAAGGTTACTTCACATTAGATATGATAGGTAGGAAAAAAAAATACAGGCAGAAGTCAGTTTTTCTTATCTTCTGTATAAACAAGCTGGTATTTCTTTCAAGGCCTTTTCTTTAACTTTCAGCATACCAGATCACTATCAGGCAGTCACAGGGAGAGACATGCAAACATGTTGTTGTTGACTGTTTGTCTACTGAATTTATGAATTGGATTCCAAGTAAAGCAGGCTCCTGCATTCCTTCCATCTTTGTGCTTGCCTGCCATTCCCTGCCTTTCTCCCCTTCACAATCATCTGTGACTTATCTGGCTAGTATTAACCACTTTTCATGAAAAGCTGGAGGTCTGTAATTATAGTAAGTCCCTGTTTTTACAAAATTCCTGGGTAGAGGAGGGAATGCTCTTTTTGTGGGACTGTTCACCCCGTGGCAAGGGAAAAATAAGGGAAACTGTCCTTAGGTGCTGGGTTTGGGACCACACTGTGGACTGGATGGCAGCCTTACCCTG
>JAWWLZ010000082.1:129962878-129979085 GCA_035041345.1 Poliocrania exsul | reverse complement strand
TTTCTGATCTCCAACTTCAATTTCCCCTGGCAGAGCTTGAGCCTGTGCCCCCTTGTCCTATTGCTGAGTGCCTGGGTGCAGAGACCAACCCCCACCTGCAGTTCTGTTGGGTACATCTTCTGTTATGCAGCTCTTTTTCATCAAGTAAGAGACTTGGCTAAAGGTCATGCTTTTTATTTTTTGGGACTCTGCTTGTATCATAAACGTACTGTGTGTACGTTTTTTGGTGGCAAGCAGAGGATGATTGCAGCAACTTATTCTTGAGTGGTGCCTTTAAGGCTGCACACAACCATGCAACCTTCAGAGGGGAAACAAATTTGAAACAAAAAAGGAAAATTAATCACTTGTTACTTTAATACTTATCTGCAAAATACGTGTTCCTCTTTTATTTGTCTCAACTGACACTTGTTCAGTAATGAAATATGTGTTTTCCTGCAAGATTTAAATCCCATCCTTCTGCTTTGTATTGTCAAACTAGCAGAGTGAGAGAGTGAACAAGAAAGCAGAGTTGTGTTCTTGTGTTTGATTTGTAGGCCACTTTTTCAGACTTTATTTATCTGTTCTCATTTGAATTTTCTACTATTTTCCTTCATGTTCATGAGTTGTGCCTTGCCTTTGCTGGTAAGATTTTTATTTTTCCTAAACACACGTGCTCTGCAGCTCCTGCCTGTTTGCTGTATCAAACCACATGGTTGGTCTTTGCTGCAGGTCGTGCACCTTTTCTTACTCGTTGTGGATGCTTTTTATAAATGTGTGCACCTTTGGGCCTCCTCCTTGCCTTGCTTCTCTTGGTTAACACCAATCCATGTGACGTGTGTGCTTTCACAATTACTTCAAAATTTTGTCTTTACTTAAATGGTTGGCATTTAGAGGTCTCTTCTGACTCAGGTGTTCCCTCATTGGTCATTTCACTTCAATTTTTATGAATTTTGTGTATCAAAGAATTGCAACTTTTAATAGGAAGGAGTTTTCCTTTGATCGCTCTTCTTCCAGTCCTAACGTTTGTCAGTCTTTTCTCTCTATGTCATAGAATCATAGAATCAGTTGGGTTGGAAGGGACCTCCAAGATCATCAAGTCCAACCCTTAATCCAACCCCACTTTGATTGCTAGATCATGGCACTCAGTGCCACATCCAGTCTCACCTTAAAAGCCTCGGAGAATCCACCACCTCCCTGGGCAAGCCATTCCAATGCCTGACCATTCTCTCTGTAAAGAACTTCTTCCTCCACCCTTCTTCTGTTGTGTATTGATTTCCAGGAAAGTGTTGTAACATAATTTTCCATAAGTTCTCAATGATCTGCTGTTCTTCAAAGTTGTTGTTTTTTCTTTTCCTCCTCCTGCATATGGAATGCATTGTCTGTATGTAACACTGCAGCACCAGCTGTTCTTCAGTGCATTTCTGCATTAATAGTGCCCTTGGCTATCATGTAGAGTTAACTGGTTACTTCAGTCTTGCAGCAAGATTCCCTATAACTTTTCAGTGAGGGATTTACATGTAGCAGCCACCCAGCCTTGCTGCAAGATTGAAATAACAAGGAGTATTCTGAGATCTGCCAGGAGTCTGGGGGGCTGGATAGGTGGGAATGCTGGAGACTGGCAAAGGTGGGGCCGCCTGGAAAGCACAATGAATAGTGGTAAGAGAGGGTTGAAGGTGCTGGAAGAAATCATTGGATGTTACTGAGTGATTTGCATCTGTCCCTCTGTACATTCACAAAGATATAAGAGGGGCTGCTCCAGCAGCTCCTACAGGACTCAGCTGTTGAATTTTGGTGTTCTGCTGCCACCTGTGAAGGTCAAGTCCTTCCATGTTCTTCCAGAATCATCTTGACTCAGACTTCTGCTTTTAGCAATGCCATTTGCTGGCTTAGGAGTGGTACAGTTTAAAAAAGTGAATACTTCCCATGGGAGAAGGATTGCTTTATACTTCTTTAGGTAACGAGATGGCATCCTCTGGGCAGTAATGGGCATGTTGTTTGCTGGCTGCTTTTTGATGGAAGGTGAACTTTCCTGTATTCTTCATCTGTTTCTACGTTAGCAAAGGAAGTGGTTTGGACAGTCAACACATCCCATGCTGCTTTGAAATGAGTGAACATTATGGGAAAGTGATAATGACAAAAATTGTCATAACTTTATCCAACTTACATGGTGATTGATTAAAATTTTACTGCTTCACATCAATTAAGCATTTTATTTTCATTGGAATGTATTTTTCTTTATAATCTTTTTCTTTCCTGTCTGCTCACTTGTGTGGAAATTTGCTTGAGTTTTGTGTCTTTTTTTTCCCCCAAACAAATAAATAACTTTTGTCTTTCTTTTAGCAAACTGAAAAAGCTAAGTGAAGATAGTTTAACTAAACAGCCTGAAGAAGTCTTTGATGTTCTGGAGAAACTTGGTGAAGGGTAAGTGCAGCTATTTATAAGGGGATGGGATCAGAGGGAAACAGCACATAAAGCATATGTTGGAATATTAAGTTACAGAGAGTGTGACTGTAAATGTCCTGAGGAATGCTTCTAAAGACAAGTTTTAATAATAAAGCAAACACATGCATTGGTAGATTTCAACAGTCCCCCAATATTTTATATATTTTTGGTGTCTGTTGTTCGTTAACACAGCAAAGGTGCTTGCATCTGTACTGGAATTAGAAACACTAAATCTTGGCAGAGATACATTCTTCAGAGGCACATATTTCCTGAAGTCCCAGCAGAACTGATCCTTTTGCACCCTGGAAAAGCCCTCAAACTGTTGTGTGAACATACAACTTCTGTGACTTTTCGCGCGTAATGGAAATGAGGAGCATTTACTCTTGTTTTTAAATAATGTTCCCTCTCTTATTTGTAGGTCTTATGGTAGTGTGTTTAAAGCAATACACAAAGAGTCTGGACAAGTTGTAGCAATTAAACAGGTCCCTGTGGAGTCAGATCTTCAAGAAATAATTAAAGAAATCTCTATAATGCAACAATGTGACAGGTAGGCATGACGTTTCTATTCCCTTTCTAAAAGTTTATGTGAAAATGTATTTGTACTTTCACATGTAGCTAAAATACATGCAGCTGCAACCTTTATTTTCATGGAAAAGTAAATTGTACAAGCCAGGTGTGTAATTAAAGGACCATTTTACAGACTTCCTCCTATCCTTAGCTTGTAGAACGTACAAGTGTACATAACTGACGCTGCTGAAAGAATCAATGCTCACCCTCCTGCTTGTTTCTCTTTACTTCCACTGTCAAGCCTGAAGGTCACTGTTTCCTTTAAATGTCTTTGTGAGTTCTGAGTTAATCCCTTTCAGAAGATCAATGAGGTTGTTTCTATCACAAGATTAATGGCTAGCAGTTAACTTCCAAAATAGTGTTCTCTTGGTTGCCTTTTCCATGCAGGAACATATCTTTTAAAAGGTAAACGAACTTGTAATAGTTCTGGTGGACTGTTGCCCTACACTTGGTCACAGGTGATGTATCTTGTGATTGGTAGTCTGGTAGAAATGGAAGTGTAACATCAAGTATCTTCAAGGATGTAGAAATTAGATTTCCTGTCATCTGTGGAGTTTGAGGCTGCAAGCTGAAAGTCAGATTTGCTACTGTCGGTTTTAGTTCATGTCTGTTTTTGTGACTTGAAGAGCAACCAGGAAAGCTTTGAGCTCTAGTAAGGCAAAACTTTCATTAAAATGGTGATTATTTTGGTCATTAACTTGGTGAATGGTATTATAGCAAGTGGCCTGTTACTTCTCAATTTTGTTTTAATTTTTGTGGTGTGTCTGTGTGAAGTTGTCTTTAACTGGAAAAATCTGCTCTCGTTCTGCAGTGAGCAGTACTCATCTCAGATTTACAGATAATCCTTTTAATACAGTCTGAGTTAATTCAGATTTGCTGCTGAGTGTTTTGCTGAGGTGTTACATGAAGCTTGACTGTCCTGCTGTACAATATCTTGACTATGGGGTCATGAAGGACAGAAGTTTCAAATATTCATCCTTAAATATAGAGACCTCAGAGTACATTGCACATGAGAATGCAGTTGTTCTTCAAACGTTTTTAGAACTTTTGATCTGATCTGAGTATTTGTGACTGATGAACGCAGTGGACCTTGTAATCCATTCCATTCTGGCATGGACTGCTCTGAATGCTGGAAGCTTTTTAAATGTGTAGGCAGGGGAATGAGAGGAAAAGGAAGGATTTGTAGCTTCCCTCCCCTTCCTCAAAAAGATGTCTGGTGAGGTTATTTTAGGTGATACTAAAACAATTTGGGACCCTTGAGTTTTTGAGGACTGCTCTTGATCATTTTCATCCTGGTGAGACTGTTTTTTGTCTGGTTGGGCAATTGGAGTTTTGTAACGGATACCGATGGAAAAGGAAGCTGCAATCTTGTTTGCTTAACTGTGGAGCTAAATTTGATGCCCAGAGCAGGTCTTCAACTCTTTCTGTACACTGGAAGAAGAGTTAAAATATGTTCACTTTCGTTCTTCTTGTTGCTGTGCTCTTATATCCCTTCTGCTTCATTTATTTCCACTTAGATGAAGGAAAGCATAGGATAAGTTGGAAAATGGCACCTTATATATTCTCAGGAAGATTTCTATCCTACCTCTAACCCCACAGCAGGCCCTCAGTCTCTGCATAGGCTTGAGCTGACTGGAAGCAGTGGTGAAGGTTGTAGTTTGTATATGTCTTCAAGTACTAGACCAGAGTTGAAATAGATACTTTTAAAACAAATGTCTGTGAAATATACTGACAGAGAAAAGAAGTGGTGACACTGGAGAATTTTCTAAAATTTTCACCTTTCTGTGCTATCCTTGTGACCTTTTCATTCATGTCTTAGGTGGTCCTACTCAGCCTTATTTTTGTGTCCCCTGTCCTATCCCTCTTTTCTCTGCCCCTTGTTCTTTGTTTCTTGGTTTGCCTTGAACAACATACTTCATTTAGTATCTACTGGACATGTAGTATTGTGTAACTTCTTTTAAGAGTTCAAAATTTTAGAACACAAATTCTTTCACCGGACAAGATCCAGCCTTGCGCTGGTTGAAGAGAAGGTTTGGGCTGCAGCTCTGCCCCATGTTCTTGTGTATGTGTCATGTGTACAGTGTGTGCAAGTGAGTGCTGTGCAGCACTGATGGGAAGGATGACACACTTTTTAGTACTTGATTTTCACATGGGATGATTCCACAGATATTACAGGAAGGTACTGAGTTGTTGCAGTGTCCCAAATAAAAGCTGATTAAATCTTGACACTTTGCTCTTTCTTTCTTCTCCATGCCCATTTCTAGCACCAGCTGTGCTGTATGTGCTGAAGCTTTTCTAAAGGGAAAAGTATATATACTAAGGCCAGCAGTTGGTCTGGAAAAGGCTGGTCTGTGTAGTTAACTGGGACAAGGCTTTAAGCAAATGTGAACAGCATTTCAAGATTGCACAGCACTTGATGTTTTGAAAGATTACTGTGTCTTGATTGATAATAACCAGTTTTTTCTGGGAATACTGATGTAGTGTAAATCTGGCAAGTGATTTATACAAAAATCAGTGAGTTTTCTTCAGAAGTAACAGTAGCCTTCCTCACTTCCTAAATTCATAAGGAGCAAGATCAGTATGTTGTACTTGTAAATGGTAGGCATTTGAATTATTTAGGAGGAGACTAACCCACCTTGCCTTCTGTAAAGGCAAGTTCCTTTAGTACTAGCAGTTGCTCCTACATGATGTAGTTTGCTGATAGTTTTGACCTATCTTTTGTAAAGATAGCACCATGTTGCAGAGGCAGCCATAGGTCCTCTCTTATCATCAGTTCTCTAACCAAGGATGTTGCTGCCAGACATGCTGATATTAAAATATAATTCCTTGCTCCAAAATCAAATGGTCTTTGATTGCACCCCACAATGTAGGTGTTCTAATGAAAAACCAGTCTGAAATCGCAGTATCTTTCTTCCCAGCTTTGTGGGAGATGGATGGCAATTGACCCATAATCTCCATTGTTCAAGTTCCTGCAAAGAAAACCCACCCTAAACCTTCAATCTTTTATTTTGATAAATACACCATCTAATAACTCTTCTGAATGATAATCCTTGTTAGGTTTATCACATCTGCTTCTGCCTTTCTTTTGCTGGTGACTCCAAGGATGCATTATGTCAAATGGCAAGATGATGAGTAGCGAAGCAACATGTTCTGTTTATGACAATACTATGCCTTTACATGAGTTTGAGAATGCATTTGTGAATCTGGAAGTCCTGTTCAATAAGTTTAGCTCTGTGCTTGAAATAAGTTTATGCTTGCAAAACCAGAAAAATATGGATGAGTTTCCATGTTGTTTTGTGCAGGAGAGAAGAAAACAAGGCAGTCTTTTTAAGAAGGGAACCACTCAACAGCTGTGTGAGAAGACTTAAAAACTGAGAGGCCTTAGGGGAGGGAAAAATAAAGCTTTGTATTAGAAGAGTAATGCTTGGGAAAACTGTCTGTATTTGAACATCTCTGGAAATGTGTGTGTGTGTATATATATATATATGTATGTGTGTAGTAGTGCTTTTATAATGTTGTTAAGTAGTCAGACTATTCTAACAAGGCACTGGTTAAACTAATTACAGTTTTAAAATGTGTACTTGCTCTTTAGCTGTGTTAGTGTGTATCAAACTGTAATTTATAACAAGAATTGTGCTAATGAATTTTTTTCTACTGCTAGATTTGTCTATTTATATAACTTTTTTTCATCTAGTCCTTATGTTGTCAAGTACTATGGCAGCTACTTTAAGAACACAGATCTATGGATCGTTATGGAATATTGTGGAGCCGGCTCTGTTTCGGACATAATTAGACTGCGGAATAAAACGGTGAGTCTTGTTTTAAATTACTTACTTAGTAAAATTAAGTTATGAATTAAGACTAGAAGCCAGAATAGAAGTTGGAATTATGAGAGAAGATACTGGGTGATGCCAAGGGGCCTATCTGTGCCTTGGTTCCTCAGGAAGCAAGCTCATGCAGTTACTGACTATCCTTGTGCATTCCGCTGTGGAGTGATCATCAGCAGCAGCAAATCCATTTTGAAATAGGAAAATCTTGTGAGTTCCTTGAAAATTACTGCTTTGTTCAAGGCAAAACTGTGGCTTCTTCCCCTTGCCCTTTCCACCTCTCAGTCTGTCAGCAGACCACTTAGTGCATGCATGGTTTTGAAACAGGCATATAATTGTCTTGCTCTCGCTCAGTAATGAGGGAGCATGAGAAGCAACTGTCATTACTCAAGGAATGAGAAGGGGAAGAGATTTCCTTTAAGGAATATGAGAGGGAACCAAACTGAGGATTGTATGGAAGTGTCCTTCATAATGGACTTAAACCAGCAGTAATGTAGAGGAAACCTGTAGGAAGTGGCTTTGTTATTACTAATTAAGAAACAGCTTCTCTGAAAAATGTTCTGTTGTGACAAACAATCTTTAGTTAACCTTTTAGTCCATTGTTTTCAGTAGTGGGCTGTAACATGAGGTATTCTTTTTACCAACAAGTACTCTGAGGTGACACTCTCCTTGCTGAGTTTCACATTTTGTGCACATGAAATGTTCCTTGCACCGTACTTGAGAGCAGAGGAGAAAAGCAGAGGAGAGAAAACAATATTTAGGGTTAGATAATAAGATTTGAGGGGAAGAGATATTTGAGTCTTGGAGCAAAATGCATACTGATGATCAGACAAGCTTCCTCTTCTGCTGTTTGTGGTTAAAGTCAATGTGATTCAATAGCATGAATTCTATTTTAAGAACCAGAATAATCAGTAAATACATAGATACTTGTGATAAAGCAAACATAGCTGTTGTAATGGGAAGCAATGCAGTGCATGGCTGGTTGTATTCTGTAAAGTTGATGGGGACACAATTAATGCTGGTTGGTGTCAGATTGGTCTGGATGTGCTGTGTTCTGAAGTTTTTTTTGAAAACTGCCACACCAGAGGCTCTTCAAGAACATACACCTGTAATGGAGTAAATGGGGAGTTCTGTCACAGATGGGTAATTGTTTTAAATATAAAAAAGAGGGTGTAAGTGGTCATTTTGGGCCTACTACATGGGTCTGTGCTATCCTCTTTCAGGAAGAGGGTAAAAATACTGATGACAGAGGTTATATTCCTGGTGGTTAAAACCGGGAAAAACTTGAAAGGCTTTGTGGTACTGAGAAAATAAGCACAAATAAGTGTGAAGAAATACATTTGGCTTGGCAAGGGAGGCAAATTCTTTATATTCAGGTTCATGAGCACTTCAGCTTGATGTTTAGAAATAGTTGAATAAGTAAAGTGGTTGTCAAAGATTACAATAGTACTAAGGATGTAGCAGAACTATGGAAGTTAGAGGAAAATGACAAGGGTAGTCAGAAGCAAAGAATTCTTCTATAGAAGGAGATACCAAATGAATTTGGATTCTTCTGTGCTGAGAAGAGGTACCTGAAGGGAGAACCATGGTGAATTGTTTTGAAAATGGTGAGTAGCACAAAGAAAGATATGGGTATCTTACTGTTTATTACAAAGCAAGACATCACTTGTGATAGTAGATGCAAAGCAAAAAAAAATTTTTTTGCCCATGATTATGAGGTTCACTGTATAGTTGTAGAAGTTTTTGTAATTGCCAAGAGTTGGTTTTGAAAAGGCAGCTAAGTAAGACCAGGAAAGAATGACTGGACACAAATGTTTAATGGCTGAAACAGGAAATCTGTGTGCTTCAGATCTCTGGGAAGGGGAAGCAAACAGCTACCACTGTTTGGCACATGCTGACATTGAGACAGACGAGCAGGCCAGACATTTATTCTGGCTTAAGATATGGGGTGTTCTGGTGCCTATAACAAAAAAAAAAAAGCAAAAGAAATTTCTCCATTTCTTGCTTGAAATGCTTATTTGAAAGTTTTGGAAGAATTAGGCAGAGGCTTTGGACTTGTTTGAATTCTCCTGCTCCTTGTGGATCAGTGATCTGATCACCCAGACTACTGTGTGATGGGAAGCTTCTGACTATTACTGGAATGAAGCTTCTTCAAGTACTTGAGAATTCTGTTGATGACCTCACATGTTATATATTTATTTTTTTTAATATGGAAACAAGAAGTGGTTTCATAAGAAAAAAAAAATAGATGTTTTCACTTTCAAGCCAGGAGGGAATTGATTCTTATTTTGTCAGAATACTTACTGAATGTGGCCAGACACATGCAGTTACATATTCTGTAACTTTCCTAAGTTGTCCAGTGAAGACTGTGCTTGGACCAAGATAAAGGTTTTATTTCCTGCATCTTCATAGCTAAGAAAAAGAAACAAGGACATGAGGATTATCATTTGAACTTGATGATCATGATCTTTAAGGTCTCTTCCAAACTAAATGATTCTATGATCGTATCAAATCATAGGAAAAGGTGGATGTCTCCTCATATTTGGTTAGGAAACATTAATATGTATTTGACTTTGTTGCTTGTCTCTAAGAATTTACTGATCTTTTTCTGTATCTATTGTTCCACCACTTTGTTTGTCTAGAAAGTGAGCAACACTGGGCTTTGCTCTAATGGACCAAAATCAAGGGAAGGAGAATTCAAAGTTGGGAAAATTTTTAGTGACTGTTGGGAGTCTATTCAAACAGAGAAGTTTTCAGCTTGGCAGGAGCAGCTTCTTGTCCAAGAGGCCAAAGCCACTACTTTCAAGTTAAATGGGCCCCTGGAATACTGCCTGGAGTCTTCCAGTGTGCCAGGCAGGTGAGCAGTGCTTCATCAAGTTTATTATGCCTTTTAGCTCATCTGAGGTGTGGTGTTCATCGGCCCAAGGCACAAAGCTTAGCTCTAGTTTTGTCTGCTTTTCTCAGAGACTAGTCTGGGATGTACATGTATCTGGTACAGTCTAACTCTGGGTTGCTGCCAGAACAGGCAGTTCTGCTGTTGTTGCCCAACCTGACTGATGTGTTCCTGCGTTTTTCATGCCCCAGATGCAGTGATTTTGTGTGGCTGCAGGATGGTCTTGGATAAGCTCAACCATATGATTGTGGGACTTTTTCCTCTCTCATCTGTCTTCCCCACCCCTTCATGAGCTAACTTGGGAATTATGGCAGCACAGTGGCTTGATCTGATGTAAGAGACACATTAGGAATGAGCAGTGGGGAAAGGGAAGGAAAAGAAGGTATGAGACTTTTTCAGTGGCAGCTTACAATAGAATGAGATAATTGCAATGTGAAGCAACACTTTTGACTCCTGCTGGTTGCTCTTATCATATGGGGAAGTATTTACATACTACCAACCATGCCTCTCTAGTGATAATTTGGGATGTACTTGATCATCCACTGTTTGTGATTAACTGAGTCATTCTAATCCTGACTCTTTTGGGGGACCACATTCAAAAGTTGACCATTGGCTAATTTTCATGAAAGAAGACAAAGTTCAAGCTACACTGTTATTAATCTGTTTCCAAAATAACTGTGCAAATACAGTTGACCGAAAAAGCATTCAGAAGTTGGGGAGTTTCAGAACGAAGAGTGGCTGTGCAGCACCCTCTGGTACGTGTGCAGTGGGAAACACTAATTGTCTACTCTTCCCCCTTTTTCTACAGGACTCAGTGTAGGCGGATCACGCTCATTCAGAAGGAATAATATGGTAGTGAAATAATACATGCTCTGAAGTCTGGTATTTATTTGCAAAGTACTATAACAATTGCTCTGAAGACAGAATTATCTTTCCCTAAACTTAATCTGACCTTCATATTTTCATTAAAATACATACTGTTGTTAATTAGTGCTATGCATGTCAGTTCTAAGGAGAATTAGCTTCCTGGATGATTTCTGTAGTTTCCTTCCTATCTTACCCAAGGTGCATAGAATATTGGAGTTTGTTTTGTGGGCAGTCTTAAAACTGTTGGTAGCCACATAACATTAAAATGCTCAGCATCATATAATTCACTGACTTTCTGTTTTTGAAGTGTGTTTCTTGGAAGAAAGCTTACAAAATAATTCTTGAGTTCTAATGGCTATATTTGCTAGGTTTCACAATCACAGGATCACAGAATATTCTGAGTTGGAATGTTTATATTTGCTATTGATCTCTCTGCAGCTGGGTCACTGCTAAAAGCTGAGAGAGGTTATAATATCTTGAGGGGGAAATAGAATGTTCACTTTCTTTTCTGAAAGAAAGTTGCATATTCAACAGCTGTCCTCTCTCTCCCCACCCTCTCCCAAGTCTCAGAAAAGAAATTTGTGACACTTCTTAGGAGAATGGCAAAAGTTGCATCTGTGGTTCAAAGCCAGTTACTCTTTTTCAATCCAAGCTGCTAAAGATATTTCAAATAAAAGATTTTTAGAATTGCTTAATGTGAGCAGCAGCTTTTTTTCTCTTCCTGTAAATAAGTTTTGGTATTGCCAGTTTGAAGTTGCTGAAACAATAAAATAACCATGTAAACACAGACTGTAAAGAAATTCATATTATAGTCTTCCAATAAGAGTGTAAATGAATGTTTAATCAGGTCAGTCATCTATTGCTACTCTATATACAGCTCGCATTGCAAAACACACAGTGTTTTATTTGTTATAATAAAGTGTGGAAGTTTAACCTTATTGCCTCCCCCTACTGCTCTTTCCCCTCAAAGAACCTCATCATTGTTTGCCTTGGAGAGCCAGAACTATCAGCTGAATTTTTTAATGTGTTTCCCATTTGAATCAACCTCTCTGCATATAAAGTTATAATCTGGGCAATAAAATGTGTCTCAGTTCAAGGAATTAAGCCAAGTTTCATTTCAGTCTTCCATATGTGTTTTATTTTACAATAAAAGAATCTATATTAAAGTTGGGATGGATTTATTGCTGTATGTTGTGATGAGGAGGTGGAGGAAATGTAGAAATTGGATTTTTTTTTTTTTTAGAGGTGCTGAGGAAGGAGGTGAACAGTGTGCTACAGGTTTAGAATAAGTGATAATTTTGCTTTGGAAGGGCCCTTTGGAAATCATTGAGTTGAGTCTACTGTTCTAAGAAAGGGTAATTTTGAAGTCCTGTTGTTGTTCAGGGCCATGTTCAGCTCAGTTTAACAATCTGGAGGGGGGGGATACAACCGTCTTTCTCCCCAGCCTTTTGAACTTCTTGTATCCTCCTCCATTTAGATTGTTTAAAGTTGCATTGAAACATCTCTTCTTCAAGCAAGACAAACTGCTCTGTCAGCTTGGTACTTTACCTGTTCTAGTTCCCAGTGCTGCACTCCCCAGTTTGTCAGCATGTCTTTGGTAGCAGCCTGGAACTGGGCACAGTGGTCCAGAGTTGGCTTCACAAGTGCTAAATAAAGGGGAATGTTTACTTGACCTGACTTGCTGACTGTGCTTACCTAATGAAGGCCAGTATATGGTTAGGGTATGTCACTGACTCATGTTCAGCTTGTCTCCTGGAGCCACCACAGAACCTTTCCTGCAGTAATTAGTGTGCTACCTGTGGCACTGATCCTCAGTCCACACACTGTTCATGGCATGAAGTTCCTCTTTCCTGGGTGAGGGACTCTGCCTTGTTTGAACTACCAAATTTGTTGTCATCCTAATTCCTTCAGCTTGTTGAGGTCCCTCTGTGTGCCAATCCTGCCCTACCTTTTAGTGCATAGACTGCTTCCCCCCTATTTCGTGTCATCCACAAACATGCTAAGGGCACGTTCTATCTTGTTATTCAGGTTGTTGATAAAGATGCTGGGATATTCACTCTGGTATCATTCGCTGAGGAACATTGCTTAGAACCAGTTGTTGGGTACATTTGAACCACCATTGTGCCTGGCAGCCCAACCAGCTGTTCTACATCTTCTTCATGATTCCTCTGATTAGCTAGAAACGTGTTACTGGAACCTGCCAGCAGCCTTTGTAGAGTCAAACTAAACTACAGCCACAGCTCTCTCTTCATCCTCATAGGAAAGTGGCCAGATGAATTTGGCACAGTTTCCTTCTGGTCAGCTTGTGCTGACTGATTACAATCACCTTTTTACCCTTGTGTGTCTAAAGTGAGGATTCACCCCGTAATATCCTGGAGACTGAGGATGAGTTGACCAGCCTGTCATTGCTCAGATCCTTCTTCCTGCACTGTTTGAAGATGATGGTATCATTGCTGTAACTTTTTAGGGCTGATAAGAAGTAGCCTTCAGTTGTCATTACCCAACTCCTTGGCACCTTTGGATGTGCCTCATCTGTTCCTGTGGGCTTGTATTTGTCCAGTTCACTAGAGTAATTCCCAATTTTTTCCATTTTGCTAGTAGACAGAGACAACTGAGAGCCAGAGAAACCCTACTAAAGACTGATGCAAAGAAGATGTTTAGGGGGTTTCTGTATAGTTTATTTAGCAGCCGGACAAAATTTTTTTTCTTTTCTTTTTTTCCCCTGCATATATCTTGTTTTGCAGCCCAGTTTCAAGTTCACTCAAGTCTCGGCCTACTTAAGTCTGCTCCTTGGTAACCAGGCAGGGGTTCTTTATTTGTCTTTAGTAACTGGTTCCTGCTCTTCATGTGCTTTGGTTTTTGGACTTCAGATTAGTCAGGATTTCTTAGTTCATTCAAGGTGGCCTCCTGCTATGTTTGCTTGTTGTCTTGCATGGCAGGAAGGACTGTTTTCATATTTGGAGGTTGCCCTTTATGCTGAACCAGCTCTGCAAGGTTCCATTGCTCTGTAGGGCAGCTTGCCCTGGCATCCCTCCTACTAGTTTTTTTATCAAGCTGAGGTTTGCTATCTGGAAATCTGCTTCTGCTCTTTTACTGCTTTTCTCCATAACTTACTGTCCACCATCTGATAGTTGCTTGCCAAGGCTACCTCTGCCATGCCATCCCTGATTAAATGCTTACTTGACTCATCAGTAGCTGGTCTAGTGGAACACCTCTTGTTTTTACTTCTCACTCCTGGTTTGATTTTGTTTTTATCTTGCTGTGTTGCTTTCCCAGCAGGTGTTGGGGTGGTTGACACAATGGCCTGTGATCAGTGATCTCTCCCAGTGCTGAGGATAGCTTCATCTCCTTTGCCACTTTGGGTGGTTTGCAGCACATGGCATGAGGGCGTCCGCCATCTGGATGGCACCCACATCACCATTTGGTCTACTCTTCTGATTTTAACCTACAAACTCTCAACAAGTTAAAATATTCCATAGCAGAGTTGCATGTGTGTAGTGCTCAACCCTGCCCATCCTTCCTGCTTGTTGCTTGTGAGGAGCTGCATCCATCTCTCCCAGCATGCCAGTTGTGTGAGCCATCCCTGTGTGCCTCTAATTCCAGTGACATCGCAGCTGTGCACAGGCTGGCAGTTCTTCCTGTTTGCATCACATGCTCTGTACTTTTGTACACAGGGTTTCAGGTGTACCACATCTGCCCTATTTCCTCTTAAAGGGAGTGAGAAAACCTTTGGAATCCTGTCTGATGTGTGCTTCCTCATTCTCTGTTCCTCCACTTGCCTGAAGGCTTTTCTTTCTGTTCCCTGGTGAACCTCATTTAAAGCTCTATAGGTTAGCAAAAATACTCTTGTCCTCTTTTTGTCATGTAGATCCTGTTTCTCCCCAGTAGTCCTCACTCCTCTGAGGATCCTGTGTTATTAAAAACACTAATGCTTTCTGACTGTGAGGAGGCTTGCTGGAAGGTGGGGATCTGTAGATGCTTCTCCTTGAGGCTTTACCCTTGTCTGGCAGGATCAAGAAGGGTACCATGCTGGTCCTTGTTCACTGATACAGGATGTCCAAGGTCTCTCTTGGTGATACTGTCAGGACAAGTGGGGATGGTATGAGCAGGTGTGTAGTTTGTGAGCCAAGTGATTCATTTGCAAATATGTTTTATATAATGGTAAAGTTGTTTTTGAACAGTGACAGCAGATAAATGCTTCATTGTAGAAAAGTTGTATTGTTTTAGCAGACCTGTGATAAGAACTTCCAGTGAAGTTCTTAACCTTATTCACAGTGCTTTGTCAGAAAAGGGCTTTGAACGACCAAACTGTCTACATTGGTGCTGATCACACCTCTGTGTAGACATGACAAATCCATGTTGTTGTGCTACTGAATCATAGTTAAAATCTGTTTTCTCGTGTTAGGTGCTCTTCGTACAGTGCTGCAGAGGCTCTATACTCTTCTGCATTGCTTCTAAGGTTCTGCTCAGTATCTGGTTCAGTACTTCATAGGTGTCTGATAGCAAGCTGGAACTTGGTAGTGAAGAATAAGGGCTGAGGAGCCTGTTGTATTCTAATCAGTTCTTGATCTCCCTGTGTGTATGTATTGAATCACCGACCATGAGAGATGCCTGATATTTCTTGAAATAGTTTTCCATATGAGCTGCTAGATATGTTTTAGATAATTTTACGTTGCTGCCAGGCTATAGTAATTTTCAAACTACAGGTAGAAGACGTGTTAGCACTGTAATTATCTAGTATAAAAATGCTTATTTAATGAGAAGGTGAGGTGTGTTGCATATTATATACAAGACACATTACAGAAGTTACATTACTGGGATTACATAGTCAAAAACAAATCTGAAAAAATACCAACACTGATTATCATCTCTGCAGTGAGTGTTTGTTGTTCTGTTTGTTGCAGCGTGTTTCCTGTTTGATTTTATGTGCAGCTTGACTTGGGTTCAGTAAGAAGAGTAACTCTTGCTGCCTCCCTTCATGTGATCCTATGCCTACATTGTTATACTCAAGTAAAGCTGGAAATTTTCCTATGGTAGTGAGTTCTTACTCTGCCCATTACTGTCATATTGAGATGTCTCCTTAGTTATAGTATAGGAGTAAGTAGAGATTATCTGAAAGTCTTAAACCAAACCATAAGTAATTTGGATGACATGATTTGGTATCTTACCCAAGGACAGATTATGATGTTATTTGAAGAGCACTGTCTTAATACGGACCATGCAGATCTGCTTGAAAAATGAAACTGAAATGTAGTTGCTCTGAAAGGGAAGCTCAAGGAAAGTGAATCAGGAGAGTCTTATTGATGTTTGTAGCAGGCAGTGGGAACTAGAATCTAACACTGACTTCAGGCTAGAGCTGCAACTATAACAACTCTTTTTGACTCTGAAGCTTTCTGCCTTCATTCCTAAATTATATGTGAAATGTTACAAGTGGGAAGGATATCGTGGTAACTGTCATCTCCTCCCCTGCTTATTTGCTCACCTCTCCTGCATCTCAGGTTCTTAGTCTAGCCTTGTCTTCATGTAAATGAAGACTAGGAGAGGTATATGATTATGATAAGATGGGTGATGTTCAAGCTTCATAACTTGAGGTAGCAGAACGACTCCTTTATTTGCCATGGGAGTGGACCTA
>JAWWLZ010000082.1:129923651-129936379 GCA_035041345.1 Poliocrania exsul | reverse complement strand
AAAAACCTCCAGGGATGGGGAATCCACCCCCTCTCTGGGCAGCCCATTCCAATGCCTGATTACTCTCTCTGCAAAGAGTTTTTTTCTGATCTCTAACTTCAATTTCCCCTGGCAGAGGTTGAGTCCGTGCCCCCTTGTCCTATTGCTGAGTGCCTGGGAAAATGTAAGGTTAGTGTCATTATATAAGCAATGCTGTGCCTTGGTTATACTTTTCACTTGGTTGTTCAAATGTCCAGATTTTACTTTGTGGTGCCTCTCACTGCATGTGTCAGCATCATGGCCTGTGGAACAGAAAAAATAGCTTTGCTCTAGCAAAATTTCCTTACAGGGAAGGCTGTGGCTAACTATTGCACTCATCTAACAATGGAACTTAAGGGGCTACAGTATAAATGGTATTTATTGGAAGGGAGAACATTGGAAAGGCCAGCTAGACAAGGACAGTAAGATTGCTCTCTGTACCTGCCTGGTAGCTGGGAAAGCAACCCCACTGAGTCTTGCATTCCCTTGAGTATCAGTGGAACAGAGATGGAAGAAGTTTTCATTCTTTGCTTGAAGGTAGACAGAGCTCTAAGATACAAGAACTTATTTATTCTTTCATAGACTACAAAATCTTCTGTAATTAATTAGTAGTTTCCGTTATTTCAGTGGGATGTTGGAATTTAAAATCTGGAATTTTGTAATCTGTCAGTTTAATTTTAGTCCTTAGCTTGAACACTGAGTGGGTTTGTTTCCTTTGTGCTGGTGGTTGGCTTTTGCTGTCACCTGTTCATCTGCTGCCATTGTAAAAGGTGAAGTAGGAAGCAGCAAACATTGTTGTAAGCATTGTTCCTTTGTGTTTCCTGTTTATTGGTCATTCTGTTTCTGTACATATGCTGACCAAATGGGAGAATTTTTTCTTTTTTAAATTTTTTTTGTTAATTTTTAATGCCAAAGTCACTTGTCAGCTACTAGATTTTTAAATTTACAGGGTGCAGATTATTTTTCTGGCTAGATTCTACTACAGTTGTGACATGTCTTGATGAAATTCCCACTTTCTTTTGAGCAGACTGTAACCTCTCCAAGTAGGTCTTTGGATAATCCACCTAAAATCAGAGGCAGGGAAGCAGTTACAAGGGAGAGAGAACAACCTGGGAAGGAGCACTCAGAATTTAATTTAATTTCATTCCATGTTTGTGTAATGCACTCTTGCACTGAATTTTCAGGTTAAACATGAGGACAATCCTATGTCTTCTGAGACTGCAGGATTGGACTTGATGATCTTGGAGGTCTTTTCCAACCCAGTCGATTCTATGATTCTATGATTTGCCTGAGCACAGGGTAAATGGGTAGGTGGTGGTGCTGGTGGAAAAGATCTTTGAAACACATACCCAGAATTTAATAATGAAATTCTGAAACTGTGTTTGCCTGTATTTTTTGTAGAGTAATATGACAAGTTCTGGAATTCCCCAGGTTGTTTATTGGCACATTTCCTACTATGTAATCTGAATATTCTTTGTTAAAATTTAAATTCATTGTCTCTTCCTCTTTATAGACTTTGTCCCTCTTTGAAGTGGCCTTTTTAACATGTTGGAGATGGTTACCATGTTTCTCACTGTAGTTACCTCTGCTTTAGACTAAGCAATTCTAATTAATTCAGTCTTTTCCTGCAGTGTATCTTTTAAATATCCAAGTGTTACAGTTCCTCTGTTTTGAACCATCTTCAGCTGGTTCACATCACAGTACTGTTGGTGGAGGTCGAACACACCGTGAATGAAGAACTACCACATATTTCTTGAGTGCCTTCTATCATTACTGCTGTATGTGACACTGTCACAGCTTTCACGTTTAATGTCAGTGAATTTACTGCAGCTTTTCCTCGCCAATTACTCATTCCTTGACTCCTGTACTAGTAAATAAAATTGCAAATGCAGTTTTTCCACTTCATGTCTCATTAAATATTAGTGTGTTTCTGGATGTACTCACTGCCTCATTTTCTCAGAAAGTACTGTAAGAAGAAGAGAAAATACTGTTATTAAAGTAAACTCTATTACTGGAGTTTTCTTGGAGGGAAAGTAAGTTTGAAAGCTTAGAACCTTGTAGACTTTATGAATTTTCAAGATAGTACCGAATCAGGAGTGAAACAAACTATGGTGAAAGAAGATTAAATTAATCGTAAGGGTATGCCCTGGATTCAGTCATACCGTGTGCAGTTTCTGAACAATTTCCTTGTTTGGTGACTGATAAGAAACTAGTTCAAGTTCACTTCTGAAAAAAAGAAAAAGTTGTTCAGGTTCAAGTGTTGTGTTCTTGATCTCTTGGTTTCTGTGACGGGGGTGATAACACAGTGATTAAGTGATAGCAGGATGCTTCTGTCTGAGAGAGGTATCAGCATTCAAGAAGACATCTCTCTTGATTCCTGGACTGCTGTGTGGAAATACCCTCTGCAGTGAATTGCCTGGCTCTTGAGCAAGGATCTGTCCTAATGTATAAATTTGGTCTGAGAGACCTTTAAATGTTGAAGTTCTCAGAGTGTTAGGATAGAATGGGCCAATGGCCTGAAGTGGTCCCATCTATCTCTCTGTTAAGGTGATTTCCTCACTGAGAGGAGCTGTTGCTCAGCACTATTGAATGGAATTTTTTTCCTTTACAATAATGTTCAAAAATACTTTTTTTTCCAAGTGTGTGTCAATAAGTTTAAACCACTACAAGAAATACTTCGTTCAGTCTGAAGACAGTTTAATATCTCTTTACTTTTCCCTGTCTTAACTCCGCTTCCCACAAACACTTCCTTCCCTCCAAAACACTTTGAAAGCCCACATACACACACTGCATGCACCCTTCTTTCTCCTCCTGGTTAAATGTGTCTTGCTCACCTAATGCTGAAATTGAGGGACTTCCCAGAATAACAGTAATGAATTCATTTGCAGCTCATTTATGTTTTCCTTTTGGTGAGTGAAATTATTGGAAATACTGTCCTAGGTGATGTCTGAATGCTGCAGTTACTTCCAGTTGTTTGAAACCCTTTGGTACTTTTGTAAGACTTTCTGATTTTCATTGTCTTGTTTTCTAGTAGCCTTTGGGGTTTTGTAGTCATCAGAATTTTTTAAAATTTTTTCTATGTCCCAGGATACTAAAAATGTGTAGTCTTCTAATTATTGTGGATGTGAACTTTCAATAAAATGTTAAGTACTTAGGCTGTTTAGTACCTACCTATATGAGATAATTTGCAAATTAGCTATTTTCCTCTAAAAATTCCTGTATGTGTTAATTAAAAAAATTCAAAACCTTTATCTGCCTGAGTAGTTTAAGCACAACGTCTTGAGTGGCCTGAAATTGTTTTCAGTGAATGCCTTTCCTTGGAAAATGGTGTAATTTCACTTACCTAAAAGACTTTACTCTCCCACTCAAAGAAACCCCCAAGGAAATAACAAAAAACCTTCATGAGATTGTAGCAGTGAAAAATAAAACATGGAAATATCTGCAGATTTCAGAAAGGCATTTGTTGCCCTCCTTTAAGGGCTTGTGATCCAGGTTGAAGGAGGGGAGAATTGTGAGGATCAGGTTCCTGACTGTCTTCTATTGAAATGTCACTGACATCAGTGACTTCACCACCTTGCAGATGAAATGGAACTTGAATGTTACATTCCTAAACTAAAAGGAAAAGGGAGGACAATGATGAGTTGAATGGCAGAATTCAGGAATATTTTATGTTGAAGAGCTGAGTTCAGGAAATCAAAATAACCCTACGGAATTGTATAGAAAAAATTCATACTATTCCATTTTAAAATCAGAGATGGAAAGTTGGGACAAGATAATAATAGAAAACTACAGGCAAAAGTAATGAAGAGTTACCCAAATTATAGGGTATTTTTTAAATATGTTGGAAGAAAACCTGGAGAAAGATTGATGGGTCTGCTGGACTCTAAAGGAGAGGAAGAAGAAACACAAACACAAGAATGTCAGTGCAGATAAACAAAATTGTTTCTTTGCATACAACTCCATCAAGTCATTTGTTGAGTAGCTTCCAGATATCTTTGGATAATACAAGTGATGGCTTCTGAGAGGTCAAAAAATGAAACAAAGCAATGGATAAATTTTTAAGGGCAGCATGCTGAGGTGATATTTCCAGGAAAGATTGGTAGTAATAAATAATTTTATTACTTACCTGACAAAAGGGTTTGATAATGAACAGGTATAAATGCAGATGACACGATCCTTTTAGCTGAGTTAGCAGGGGGAACTTAATCTTTGTCTTGATAAAGGGATAGCACGTAGTGCAATAAATTCTGCCTTTTAAATGTATCAGTGCAGGCTATGTTAGAAGTTCAAAGTTACGGAGTGTGGTGGGGTTGAAAGATCAGTTGTATAAGGAAGCTTGTTTAAAACCATTCACAAAAAACCCAAACTGATTGAATTTGTGGCCACTGAATGCCAACTTCTTCAAACTGTTCTCACAGAACAAATTCTCTATAATATTCTTTTGAAATGTAGTGCAGTTTTTCAGAATCAAAGAATATGCCAAGTTGGAAGGGACCCATAGGGATCACTGAGTCCAACCTTTAGCAGGAAGACTAATTCAGAGGTGAATTCTGAGGCACCCTTCTCTTCCATGATGGTGCTAACAAGGCAAGGGTTGATTCTTTTCAATAGATTTACAAGTGCATTTAGTATTGCAAAATGTTTGAGATTGGTATCTTTACATTCTTGACCTGTTGTAACGCTCTTCAAATGTTATGAGCCTACCGGCAATAATAAATATACAAGTCAATGTAAATGGCTTATCTTTCAGTAACTCTTCTTTGCTGTTAATCATGTGATTATTCTTTCCATTATGTATCTTTTCTCTGCGTTTATTACTTTATTACTTTACATTTTAAATGCATCATACTTTGCTTTGATTGGCAAAGGTCATTATTCCAGGGGGAGTCTTATGACAGTGAATGACTTTTAAGCCACTGGAAACAGTTGTGATTTGTTTTATTTGGTTCCCCCCCCCCCATGATGTTTTATTTTAGTTTTTAAATGCTCCTGGTGTTAATATGTGACAATAATTCAAATGTAATTTTTATTTTATGTAATATTTTGTACATGATTTACTAAAAACTGTCCAGATGAGCACAGTAGAATTGCATGATAAATGTCACATATATTTCCCTTTATTAGGATAAAAAATTCTGTATCTGTTTGTTCATGAGTTCTCTGAACTAAGTCTCCATTTATCCCTTTCTGCATTTAGTTCTGTGTTGATAATTCTAGTGGGAATCCGTTTGGGTCAGATCTTTGATAGATGTGTGATGGAACCAGATGTGTTTGTAGTTCTGCACAAAAGATATGAATATGCTTGATATTCTTCATCAATGCCTGTGTTTTTGCTGATAGGAGGAGAAAACTGCTGATTTTTAGGGTGGTTTTAACATTGAAATTGATTATCTACTTGGAAGCAGATTATAAACCAACTTTCTTGACACATGAGATGGTGTTCGGTAACTTTTTTTTCCCCATGTTGTTGTTACAGTATTGTAGTTCTGAATTTAAAAAACAAACCAACAAATAAAAAAACCCCAAAAAGCCACACCAAGAAAAAATGCTCAACAAAGCAAACCCCATGTAGAACATTATAGTGTCTCACCCTTCTCTATGCTGGCGTTTCATTTTTAGACACCTGCTGAATTGTGTAACTGAATATTTAGGTGTGTTTCAGTAGCCTTTTTGAAGGCTATTCAAGAAGGGAGTGGATTTCTATGACGTGTATCACAAAGAGAAGAAAAATTTATTTTAGCTGTTTCTTTGTTTTTAAAGTTAGTAAAATGTTACAGTATTCAATATTTAACTCCTTTGGCCTTAAATAGGTTTTTATACTCTGAAATGTGTTGCTGAGTTTCAATGTATTTTGATGTTTGTTTCCTGCAGTAGATTGATGAACTAAGTAGTGTGATTGTGGTGCCAAAAACTGTGGAGTCACAAACTGATGCCATGTATGCCTATCCTGTTTATATGAAAGCTTCTCTCTGTAGATTCTAGCAAGGGAACTTCACAACATGAAAATTATAAAATTACCACAATATAAACATCTTTACTGTCTCCTTTAGTAGCATTCATGACACTGGGCAAATAATAACAACAGTAAAAGTTAGACTTTTGATTTTCTGCCTTTTATTACAAGTAATTAATTTCAGCTGAGCAATGGAGGTAAGTTATTCACGGAGCTAAAACCCAAAAGGTGCAGTACTTCTACCAAGTTACTGTTAATCACTTAATGTGTTTGTGGGCTGTGCAAAATGCAGATGCATTACCCTGACCGACAGGAAGTACGAGCTGCAAGGGTTTTCTGATTAGGAATTTCCAAGTGTGGTATATGAGCGTCTCATTTTTCTTTTGGCGTTTCCTAATTCATCAGCATCACCATAATTACATTTTCACGCCAATAAAATTGTCCGTAAAAGAACCTTCATGGAAAAAATCCCCTGTTTTCAGCCTGGACTTAATTTAAAATACTAGGCCCTGTACAAATAATGAAAAGAAAATCCTGCTGACTTACGCAGTTCTGCTCTCATTTAAGACCTGGTCCTCAGTCTGGTGTTCAGCTTAGCTGTAACTGCTGGTGAGGGGCAGGTGAGGTGAGTGCTGCCACAAAACAGGTGTGGTAGAAGCTGTGTTGGATTGTCTAAGGCCCAGTTTGGAAGTGGCCCCCAAAGCTGCCCTGGATGATCTTTCCCCCATGTTTTGCCATGCATATGTTATAATCTACCTTGAATTCTGGTCTCACTGCAAGGTGTAGGATTTGCCTTGGACCAGTGTGTGAAAGATGATTCAAAGCAGGAGTGGGCTCAGTGTTCAGAGGTGGAAGGGCCAGTTCAGTACAAATTTGGAATGGGCTCTTTATTTATAGACAGGTGAAGGCAAACAGGGATTAAGTTACCGTGATCCCTCAGGCTTGCGTTCTGACATCTTGCAGCTTAGAGCTTTTTTATTATTTTTTTAAAATATGATTGAATGGTTAAAATTGAAAACGGAGTCATATAATCTGATGCCCTGGATATATATTTGGTGTGTTACTCATGTAAGACTTATCAGTCTATCTTAGAAATATAAGGAAGTATGGAAGGTGATGTTGAAGGTGGGAGAGAGAAAAGAATTAGCCCCAGTTTTTTCATAGTATGTCAGGGCCTGCCCCCTCTGTTGAACTGTTTTGTTCTAATATTTCCTGCAGTGGTTACTGCCAGCTCAGCCCATGTAGTTGGGTGGATGGCAGCTTATATTTGGGTTTTCTTTTAAGCAGCAACAGTTGCCTAACACTGGCTCCATTAGCATTGTAATCACCCTACTTGTGAGAGCTAAACTAATACCAATAGCTGTGGGAAACTTAGGACAAAGTTACAAGTGGAGTGGAGGCAAAAAAATACGGCAAGTAATAGGTTGGGAAAACAAGGAATGAAGAAATCTGGGGTGAGATGAAAGAATCATAAAAGACTCAAGTCTCTTAGGTTTCCCTCTTCCATTGACACCCATGGAACAGTGACTGAAATAGTTTTGTTTTAAAAGAGTGTAGAGTTATTTTAGGATAGAAAAGATCTATGTGACAAGAAATGGAAGCAGTAAGTTCCTGTCAGATAAGTGTTTTGGTTTTATTCCTGGAGATTTGGGACTAGCTTTATAATTCTCCAGTGATTGCTTTCCAAGCTTCTTGGAAGGAAACAAAGTAGTGGAAAGCTAAATCATAGGCTGTTTTGAAAGAGAGAGGGAGCTTAACTTTTATGCAGAGAAACGTGCAAGCCAAAATTATTTTGTAGAGAAGGAAGAGGGAAGTGAAACCCAGCATGTTAGGCTGGTTAACACAACGGCGTGCTGAGAGCTGGAGGGAGAGGCACACACCAGCAAGTGTGTGACGTGATCATCAAGTTGGACTGAACATTTGGAATAAGTAGTTTCTATGTGTTTTATCGTGGTACAGAAATGCATCTAATTTTTCTTTTCAGCTAGCACAGCTTGTGACACAGCAAGAGTTGAAAAAAGCCTACCATTTAAGCATTGCATAAATACACGTGTTTCTGAAGTGTATGAATGTAAACAGCATAAATATGGATTTATGATCTTAACTAACACTTGAGTATCTCCTTTTGTGAATTTTACTGCATTCTATAAAAGAATAATTCATGAATTCCATCTTTCTTCTTGTTGTCGTTTATGAATTACAGAGTCTCTTCTTTGCTGTGGTTCTTAACTGCTGTGTAGTTGATGAAAATAGTTGGCAAAGGCAAACATTTTTCTTAGAACTGTGGAGCTGAGTAAGACTTTGTAATGAACCTTTGCTTACCTCTGGGAGAGAGGCTGGTGTTTATTATCAAATAGGAGGTACACATTTTGACACCACATAAACAGAAGTTCCTCATCTTCTGTTAAAACTGCGTGTTCCACAGCTACTGCAGAGTGAGCTGTTAAGGGTGGCTGAAGATAAGATCTAAAGTCATCAGTTCAAAGTTCAGAAGAGATCATTAATTTCAAGGACAGAAACAGCTCAATTTGTTAGCCACAGCTTTATGCCACAAGCACTTCACTTGTACTGACAATTAATCTTCCATCATAAGTGAAGTAGATAAGGCCAATTACCAAGTGCCCTGTTTCCTGTCTGAGTCCATGTACTAGTTTGGCACAGCTGCCCACTGAAAATAGAAAGCCATTGTAGCATACACCTTTGTTAAACAAAATGGCCAAGTCTTTTCTTGTCATTGTATTCAGCAGATAAGTGAGTTTTGTAAGCATTTAAGTGTTTAAATTAAGGCAACTATGCAGTACTGAATTTTTTGTTCAAATGATAGAAAACAGCTTTTGTATCATTTTGCTTGTATTCTACTTTCCTTTGGAATCTAAGAAGTATTTTCAAATGACGATTTGAATGAGTTCAACCAACTTCCAAGGCCAGTCAGACTACTTAAGAGAAGTTGTGGATAAAAACTCATGAAGTTCCCTTTGCCTTTTCCCTGTTTCAAACACAGATTGAAGCTTCTGGTGTGTCTGCTATGTTAAGTGTCCATAATCTCCCATTTCCATTTTTTCCCCTTTTCTGAGTATGCTTGTAGGAAAACAAATGAAGAACTTTTGCTCCGTGTGACTGTGGAAAATGTGATTGAATGGAACCTGGGTTTAGAAGAAAATAATAGCCTGTTGTTTCTGTCAATAGACCTAGCTCTGAGTAGTATGTTGCTGTCATGTGTAAGTCTGAAGTGATGATACTGAATGCATTTGGGTTATTACGAACAGAAGCTCAGAATTTTTCATTGTGTTGCAGGAGTCTGTTGGAGTTGTATGGCTTTTTTTTTCACCTACAAGTGTAAATTTATAATTAGAGGAAAACTTGAATCATACAGAAAATGGAATAATATATATAATCTTAAGTAGGACAAGCTTTTTTTTCTATAGCATGAATCTTGTTTCCTAGTTGAAAAATCTGTCTGCATATGGTTCTTGACAGAAGAGATTTCTGTTATGTAGGTAAAAAGTTGCCTTTTCAATTTCTTGTAAATTCTTAGTGAGCTTGGCTTTTCACAGCAACTTCATATGTGTCTGTTTAAACAAACAGTGCTGTCATTTCTACTAAGAATTTCTGAAGGAGTAGAGTAATCTCTTGAGATTGATGAACAGCAATAGATTAAATAATGAGTTTTGTGCTCAATGGGGTACACATTAAATAGAGAAAATCTAATGGGAAGTAGCTACATTAGTAGCAGATGGATTTACTTCCTCAATCTTGATTTGAGTGGAAATCCTCGCTTACTTAAAATTTGTCTTCCAGATTCTTAGCCTGATAAGAAAGGTGGATAAAGCAAATTTTTTTCTTGGCTTCAGTGCTGTGACGATGTGTTTTGTTTAAACTTGCTATTGTTTGATTTTTATCTAGGCTATTTTTATGATTCCGACAAATCCTCCTCCAACTTTTCGGAAGCCAGAGCTCTGGTCTGATGAATTCACTGATTTTGTGAAGAAATGCTTAGTGAAAAATCCTGAACAAAGAGCTACAGCAACCCAGCTGCTACAGGTCAGTATTTAAGTTACTGAGGAAAGGCAGATTTTATGGCTTTTTTCCCTCAAACCAGGACTATTCTGAAAATTTCTAAGCGCAAATCTTATTTTAACTATTACCATGCCTTATTTCTTTTCCACTTTGTGGTCTTTTCTCTGTCAGCTCCTGTATCTCTACCCCCATTTTATTTCTCCTTTGCTGCTTCTAAAAATTCATTGCTCTTTCTGTAGTTTAGAGCTGGTTCTTGCTATGAAAATTGAATCCTTGCTTTGTGGTTAAGAGGCCCTCAGTACATCTCAGAAATTTAGACAAGTGTTAAGTAAAAGAATTGAGCCCAGGTAACCCCTCTGTGTGGACCACCCTTGGAGTATATTCAGTCTTTCCTTCTGGTCATGTCACATTAAGCAGACAGGTTGATCTGTGTCCTAGAAGAGTCTGATGCAGATGGACAGAATAATGAGTTTGGTTTTCAGCTGAGTTGTGTTGAGTGGGCACCTTTAGATGTGCAACACAGCTGGCAGTGCAGACCATTGGAGCCAAGGCAGGGTATGCCAGGCTTTCACCTGCTGTGAGACTCTCCTGCTAGATTTGTGCAGTGTTGAGCTAGCAATAGCAGCTTTTCAAATATAAATTCCTGTGAGCTCCACTGCAAGGAGAACATAAAAATTTTGTTAAGTAGTTCTCAGTAACAGGTCCATCAAATTCATAAATCATGTTGTGAATATTTGATTTTGTACGCCTCAAAACACCAAAATGTAGACTACAAGTGAGTAAAAATTGAAAGTTGCAGGTTTCTGTGTGATGTATGAATCAGTTCTTGAGACATTCAAGATCTGAAGTTTGTGTGGTTAGCTGAGTACCAGCAGCTGGGTAGAACAGACTTGTGTTCATGTGTGCAAGTAAGGAGAAACAAATAAACAAAAGCTTTGGTGTGCAGTTCTTTCCACATGCCTGCTGAGCAGCAAATCAAATGCCATGTTCATCACAAGTACATGCAGCCTTTTTCTCCAGCTGGAATCTGGAGCTGGAGGTGCTGTGGGTATATGTGAATGGGAAGGAAAGGACTGCTTGTGTCGAAAGATCTTTGAGGAAAAGGAGAGTAATTGAATTAATATATCAAGGGAAAAGATAGTTATAGGTTTAGGACTCATCAATTCTGTTCTTCATGGAACTTTTTTTAATATTTGATAACATATTTCCGAGGTACTTAGTTATGTTTTGCCTGAATTGTATTTGCATATAATGATGTGAAAATCAGTTTTTTTCCAACAGCAGGTGTTTATTAGACAGCAAAATGAATGTACACAGTATCATGCACATGTGGTTTAAAGGAAGAAGGAATGTTTTAGATGTCCTTGAATTAAAAATTATTCTTCCTGCTAAAAGTAAGGTATTCTTTTGCTGGTCTCATGTTTGTGTCATAGATCAAGAAATATTTTATGACATATAAAGTAGAGATTTATTTAAGTGAGCAGCCATAATTGTTCTGCTTAGAGACACTAATTTATGTCAAGCTTAATCAAATTCTGTAACAGACTACCTGAGTAAGTGTCTTTTTCCATGTCAGACCATCACCAGTGTATCTATTTACTATTTACCACACATTTCTTTTGGAAAATTATATCTTTAATTATAAAGCATTTGTTAAATTATTATATTGCCCAAGGCTTGCAGTAATTAAAAATAAAAGTAAAATTTTAGTTATGAAGCAGCTAAAAGAAACTGCATGTTGTGTTGGTGTAGATTTTAATTATCGTGTAATGTATGTTACTGTTTATCACTGAAGTCTGTAGTGTTGAATAATACTTATTACACCTGAAGTGCAACTACTATAAGCGCATTACCTATTTTAATGATTTTTTTTTCCCCCCACAGCATACATTTATTAAGAATGCTAAGCCAGTTTCAATTTTAAGGGACCTGATCACCGAAGCTATGGAGATAAAGGCAAAGCGACATGAGGAACAGCAGAGAGAACTAGAAGAGGAGGAAGAAAATTCGGTGTGTACCCATTTTTCCTGTAACTATCTGTAGTTTACAGCTAAGTTTCTCTTTCTCCCCTACTTCCAGTAGTTGTGTTCAAAGACTTTTCTTTGCCAGTTTCCTATGTGGTTTTAAGCCTACAAATTCTGAGTGTTCCACTCTTAATCATGAGTAATGCTGCTGCTGCTGTGAGTAATGCCCTATGAGCCAGCTTTCAGCATTATTCCATGAGATGTCCTAGTAAAAAGTTTTTTTTGGGAGAGAAAAAGCCATGTCAAACTTCAGCTGTTCAGACTAACATAAAGAAACCCCCAAACTCTTAAGATTCCATTTTCACAGTGGACTTCGAGACAAGTGGTTTAATTTTCAGTTCAGGGCACGTGGGGGTTTTTTTGTTTGTGTGTTTGGGGTTTTTTGGGGGGGTTGTTTTTCTTGGTTTGTTTTGGTAAAGTCTAATGCACAGACTAGTTAGTCATGACATACAGTAAGTAGTGATTGTAACGTGGTTTGAATCAAGTTGCGCCTGTAACTTGAAAATGGTGACAGCACCTCATTATTCAGATGATATTGTCAGTGTGTGTTCGAGGAGAGAAGCAGGTGGTGTGGTAAATAGGTTGCATTTGAAATTGGTTGGCAATGTTGGGAGTAAGTCCGTGCTCGTGGTATTATTACTCTTCCTTACGTGGTTTATTTCAAGGCAGTCTCGTGCAAAGCAGCAGTATGTGCCTCAGAGAAGTGTGTTACCACA
>JAWWLZ010000082.1:129888598-129923551 GCA_035041345.1 Poliocrania exsul | reverse complement strand
TTTGTTTGCTGCAGGCTTTACTGTTGTAAGAGTATTCTAAGAATATCTATAGCTTGTGTTTATAAAGATGTTTACTCTGGATTGTACTTGCTTAGTCAGTAATAACAGGCAGGGATGGTTGGGATTATTCTTTTTACATTTGTCCTGTGTGTCACTTGACATGCAGAGTTGATGTTCATGATTTGACTTACTGAACAGTTCATCTCTGAAGAGACTGATGTATTACTGACATAAAAACCTAATGTCTTTACTAGCTTGCTTTCATCCCTGCTATTACCTTCAGAACTCAAATGCTTGGGCATAGTTAATGTCTTTTGCATTAACCCAAAATTAGGCATGACATCTAATTACTTAGTCTGAGGTTCAGATGTGGGATGAGGTTGCCAGGCACAGTCCATGCCAGCTCAGTATGTACCTTCCTCTCCCATTACTGGGTCAAAGGGTATAACACAAGTTTAGTTCACCTCAGCTGAAGAAGCATTTGGTAACTCCCCATCCTCTTTGCATAAGTGCACAAGACAGAGTGTGACACTGCCCTCCCTGCTCCAGCAGCCACTCACACTCCTGCCCTCCACACTTCCCCCATTTGGTGTTCAGTAAAAGGGAGCCTGAAATCCAGGACTGAGGCAGGAATCTGTGATTTGTGTTACCATTGCAGGAGTTGGGAATTCTGCCACGTACTGTTGTGGTGCACTGAGGGAACAGGTTATGAGTAGTAACAGGAGACCTGAGGGAAGAGTAAAGAGGTTTGAAAACTTAGCAGGTGAGTAATAAAGAGGCCAGTTTGAGGCGGTGCTGACTTCTCACTACTGAATAGAGTGATGGAGTAGGTGAAAGCCATGAAAAGGGGCTTGTGGGTGAGACGAGGTAGTTCAGAAAAGAGAGGTAGTAGAAAAATAGAAAGAAGACCATGGTTTCAGCACAGGGAAAGATAGAAGGGGAGAAATTGGAAAATGAGCCTTTGTAGTGTTCCCTCGAGTGGAGGCATCACTAGATGAGACTAAGATGACAAAAAGAAAGGGAGGAGAGTCTGGATAAAAACTTCAGCAGCATGTTCTTTCAGAATGCCTTTATGATCCTTAGTAGTATGATGTTGTGTAATCCTTTTTAGTTTTCCATGCTGATGTTGACTTTCAGGGTGTAATTAATTTTAATAAATAATACCAAACTCTGTTTCAGGGATGTTGAGAGATGGCAAAATAAGAGATTGTCACATGTGTTTTGCTGTAAAGTTTATATTGAAGAGTTAAATTTTTTCAAAAGTTTCCCGTTATAAAAAGTTTAGATAAAAGAGGATTTTTGTTCCTATTATTAATATATTATTATGTTCTTTTATGCTGTTGAGATTTTTTTTTTATTCTCTAAGTTTTCATGCAATTTTATACTTCAAAAGATAATATGTGATAAGATTTGTAATTAGGATGAAATATTTAACAATTTTTAACAATTGCTAAAAGGTGTGACTTCTGCTATCAGTAAATGTGTGTCTAATAATTTTGTATTGCTTGGTAATCCTTGAGTAAAAAAAGTTTGGAAATACTTGGGTTTAGTAGAAAAACTGAGGTTACAAGGGATTGAAAAGAATACTACTGAAGGTGAGGTGAGGAGGAGGGCTTTTGTTGTTGACAAATACAGAATGTCAAAACTCCGTGTTTGGGAGTGACTTATGAGTGGCTTTTGTGTGCCACAGTGCAGAACAAATCTTGTTTTGGACTGGTTTTAGTAATTGATTGTAATACAGACTTCTGTGTCTTGCAACTGAGTTTCAGTGCAGTACATTGTTGTAAGACATTCCGGATTCATTTGAGAGATGACACCAGAATCTTGTCCAGCTGCTGTCACTGAAGGTTCTGATCAGCTAAAAGCGCAAAAACAGCCAAAGTGGGAAGCAGCAGCGTAAACTTGTACAGTACTTAGGGGGGAGCCTACAAGAAGGCTGGAGAAGGACTCCTTCCAAGGCCATCCAGTTATAGAACAAGGAGTATAGCTTTGAACTGTAGGTAGATTTAAATTAGATACTAGAAAGAAATTCTTTATAAAGAGGATAGTGAAACACTGGAACAAGTTGCCCAGAGAGGTTGTAGATGCTCCATTCTTCAAGTGTTGTGTAGGTCAGATTGGATGTGGCTTGGAGCAACCTGGTCTAGTGGAAGATGTCCCTGCCCATGGCGGGTGTCTTGAAACCTACGTGATCTGGAAGGTCCCTTCCAAACCAAACCATTCTATGATTCCTTGAAACTGTTACAGTTTTCTCTTTAATGAGAGTTTTCTGTAAGGTGTTTCTTGAATGCATGTTGTTCATGTACTGCATAGTAGAAAACTTCTGAGCAACACATAGATGTGAGTGAAGCCTAAACTAAGTGGAATTCTGATTCTAGTTTGTCATCTTAGAAAAACAAAAAAAATCAATCCCCCTAGGGCCTCCACTTCAATTTGAAATAATGCATAATTTGAAAATAAGCTCAAAGATTGTGTCTTACATTTAATTTGGAAATTGTTTGTGGAACTGCCAGAAAAAGAGTAAAGCAATTCTTTATACACTTCTGAGTGTTTATTCTTTCCTTTCTGGAAAAGGAAAGCAGATAATATAAGTGCCAGTTTGGTATACTTGGTACACAGTTTGGTAGTGGATGAAGTCAGCAGCCCAGCATTCAAGTATAAAGATAAATCACCATTGCACATTCCTCCTTATGTATCAGTTTCACAGAACCCTGAAGAACTACAAGGCTGCTTGTGTGTAGTTTGCATGAATACAGTCATACAGTTCAAATGGTAATACAGGGCTTGCAGAGATGGCAGCAGTCCTAGAAAGAGCTAATGACAGCCCCTAGGTTACCTCGTGTAGTAGTAGTGACAGTGAGTAATGTGTGTATTTCTTCATATTTTAGTATCTATAACTGTTTTCAGATTGTATATGGAATTGGTGTCACTGTTCAGTTGGAAAGTATTAGCCACCTAAGCATATAAATTTTGGAAAATAACACCTCAAAAATGTACTTTTTCCCACTGGTATCACTGTGAAGTCCTCACTGTAGAACTGCAAAGGCAGACTCAAACTTGGAGAAATGCATATTTAAGAACACCTAAAAGCAAGTGCAAATATTGATGTGAGTGTTAAGTAGAGTCTATTGGTGTTAAAGGTCTCTCATGGGCAGTGAATTGAGTCCATATACTATAGAAAAAGAATGGTTTCAGTTACCTTGTCAGAGGCTTGAATTTATTGATCTAAACCCCCAAGAATTTCCTATGGTTAAAGCATGAGAAGTTCTGCTCATTACTCACCAGTACATGATTTGGGATCCATCAAGGAGAAAGGTGTAAAATGTTGTAATGTGAAGTTTCTTATGTTAGGACACCAGGTTTAACCTTAACTGTTATGTTTGAATAAGATCTTTTAGCTTTAATTCATTTTTCAAGCTGTATATTGTATAGTAATGGGCACTCGAGTTAGAAGTGGCTTGTGTAACTCCAAGAGGAGTGGGTGATTTTGGAGAATTAATCAGATGCAAAAATGTCACAATTATGTGCTTAATTTTCAGGGTCATTTCAGGTTGTTTTCCTTCATGTCAGGAAGAGTCACATCTCTAAAACTGATTCTTACTTTTCTTTTTTACCATTGCCTGTGAACATTTTATAGCATGTGAAGTTGTCAGTTGTAATGTAACTATTTTTTGCTGTTCAAACATCATACTATACAACTGTAAATAAGTGGCCAGGTTGAATACAGTCTTCATGTCCATATCCTTCCAGAGAGATACAATATCATTACAAATAGCGTGCTCAGGTTTGATTTTGTGCCTGTTCTGAGAGCAGCTCCTGTGATGAGAATGCCTTCTGACAAACTGACATGTTTTGATAGGTGCTGAGGTAGTCGTACAGATTTTTTTAATTAAGCAAGAATTGCAAGTGGTGTGTTCTACAGAAGGTTAATCCCAATATCAAAGTTTAAATGTTAGTTTAGGCATTGCTAAACATGACCAATCTCTTCTCTCGTGCAGTTTTTGAAGTGTGATGAGAGTTGGATGCTGAGGCTGGGCAGCTGTATTATGGGAATGTAAAGTAACTCGTTGCCTGGCAGCTCACAGAAAACATGTCTAAATATTTGTTTCTGTGGATCTTTTAAGGAATGAGCTAACAAGCAGCTCTCTGTATGTTTTCTTTTACCTTTTAATGTCTCTATTATATGAGAAATGCTTAATTCTTTTAGAATATTAAACCAAGGAATTACTGCTTTAGTACTGCTTTGTTTTTTTCTTGGACACTTTTGTTTTTTCTTAGTGGTTGACAACTATCAACACCAAAGCCAACCTTTGTTAATCAATTGTTCTGTATGTAGAATTATTTATTCATTCATGCTAAAGTTTATTTGGTTAATCCTATATTAATTATGAAAAGTTGGCGTCTGTCTTTTGAGACCTTAAGAAGTAATTACTGCAATCATTGTGTTATATGTTCACAATATTTATGTAGTTGTTTTAAAGGAACTAGTGATTCATTTGAGTTATTCTGTATTTAAAATCTACTACCCAGTGCTGTATTTTTCTGAAGGTTTTTATATTTGCTTTCATACTTGCTTTCTGATTTTGTATGCATTTGGTATAGCTATGGATCTGTCTCCCAAACCTTGGTTTGCAAAGCCTATCCATGGTGATGGTGGATCTGTCTATATATGTGTGACTTGGCATGGCAGTGTCAAAACTTTCTGTTGTCATAGCATTTTTAATTTAAGCCGAAGAACACTTTTACATGTATGTTAGTTAAATTTGATTGTAGTCCTTTAGGTGTCCTGAAGTTAGAAATACATAAAGATGGCATTGTTGAGTGAAATACAGCATATTGTTATAATCCACATTGGTGCAGAGCCAGAAACTCATTACAGGAAGGGTAAACACGGGCAGGTAAGAATGCACAGCAACTTGTTGAGACCAAGTGTATCATTAATTAGATGAAGGTATAAAACAAGCTTAAGTGCTGTTTTCTGGCATATACCTGTTGAATTCGATGGGATTTGACTGTGTGCTGAAAGTTAAGTTTTTACCTGTTTTACTGATGGGTCTGCACTTTGTGTGCTCAGTATTAATCATATACTCAGGTTGTAGTTTGGCTTTGTATGTGTTAGGAGCTTTACAAAGTCCTTGTGCTTGATCAAACTGTACTGTGTGTTTATGTAGCTACTACAGTGCTCTAAAAAAAGATAGCTGTGACTACAGCTACGTTTTTCAAAGGTGATGATGAGGTGTTAATAGTAAATGAAATTATTTTACAGGATACTGAATTTTACCAGCATGTAAATCTTCCTTTAATACCTTGCAGCCGAGCCGGCCGTCTTTGCTGCCCTCTAGTGTTCTTTTCACATGCCAAACGGTAGGGAAGAGATTTTAAAAGCAAACTGTTGCTATGTTTCCTCTTCTTCAGTTTTTTCTTTGTCTGTCTTCACCCCTTTTTTCCGATCAGTGTTAAAAATGCAACAGAAAAATCCATTAATCTTTATCATCATGGCTCATTCACTTCTATCATGATGTAGATTCAGGTATGATGTGCAAGACCAACTTCTCTGAGAAAACTTCTCATGTGACAATGAGATCTTTTATATTGCAAGCATATAGTGAAGTCTTGTGTGTGGTTTCTTCTGAAGTCTTTCTGAATGTTATATCCTGATAATCAAACCTCTGTGATTGCATTTTTATGCTTTAAAGGTTGGTTTTGTCAATTATAACTTTTCTTTCGGTAAATAAAAAGTTGCAGAGAGTTAGTCCTCTAGGGTTGCAGGATACTGTTAGTGTTTTATTTGTACTTTACATTATGATGTTGCTCAGAGTTTCTCTGGTTTATTGTCATTTCTGTAGCACTTCAGGAGATTTTAGAGTCCTCGCTTGTGCTCACCTTCTGTTGCTCTACAGTGGTGTAATGGAAACCCCTCCTGAATACAAGTTTGGTGCTTATTATTTATACACAGAGGAACAGCATACAGTTTAATTCCAGAGTGCTGTTTGTATGGTTTGATTCTTGGATCTGTTTTCATAAACAGTATGGGAGCAGGACACTTCAGCTTTAATACCTTTTTAACTTTCTTCCTGGTTAAAATTGAGATTATGTTTGTTTTTATTTAATCAGGAAGTTTACCTTTTTAAACAGCAGATCAGAAGTTCTACGTCAATATTTATGAACTGTAAAACATGAATCAGAATTTGTATGAAGGAATCACTTTCATCTCTCATGTAAATATGCACTTCCATAACTTCGATCCACTGAGTATTTTTATCAAGTTACTTTTTCAGATCCCATATAGTCCACAGCCATATTAGCTAAGTCTCATATTTGTGAGAAATACTGGAATGACATTTCTGAAAAAACTCTTTGCTAACCCACAAAATTAATTATTCTGGGGCATACTCAGGACGCAAAAAAATTTTATATTGTTCCATCTCAGTACATCATTCCTGAACTGGGAATTCCTGAATACCATTCATCGAAATTGTTGGGTATTTCCCTTTTTGGGACAGCTGTTCCCTTAGTACTAAGGAGGGCTTTTGTGATCCTTAGTCTTCTAGGTACTAAGAGATAACTGAGAGACAATAGGAAGATAAAGGCTTTTGACACTCTTAGACTTGAAAATTAAATGCTATTCTTTGGAACAAGTCCAGATACTTGTTTTTACTGAAGAAATAAAAGATCATTTTTTTACATTAAGCAGAAGTTATGAAAATGATCACTTAGGACTCAATTTCATACTTGTTCATATTGTTAGCCACCACTTTTTTCCCCACTAACTTCTAAAATAAAACGTTTGGACTTCAGGAAAATGCTTAATTTCTGATTTCAGTTTAGGTAAATTTAGGACCATATGCACTGCAAGTGGCATTAATGTTAGTCAAGCAGATCTGCAGATCAGATGTAACTATGCTTTAAACTCAGAGATTTGCCTGCCTGTGTTTTAGAGATGCCACATTTGTAGTGCTTTAGGAGAGACAGCAGTCTGTAGTGGGGCAGTTTTGCATTGTATTGCACTGAAAAATGTCGCTTAACTCCTCTGGCACTTCTAAAGTGCAACAAAACTCCACCTTGTTTTGTGAGGACCTTTTTAGAAGGGGAAAAATACAGTGCATAGAAAACATTGGGGTTAACAAGAACATTTGGTGGGGAGAAGTAAAGAAAATGGAAGTTGCCACCAGGAGGAGCAGTACCAAAATATTCTCTTTTTTTTACTGTCACTGTTGCTAGTGCTGTAGCTGTAAGCTGTCTGTATCTTTAGGGATATCACAATTTTTTAAGGGTAGGGTACTAAATAGACTGCAACTAAAAAAAACTGAGAAAGAATGCAAATGAAGAACTACAAGACTTTTGCAAATTATAATGTGGAAAATAATGACTCTTTTTTGACATTTGGAATTTTAATCCCAGATGTAGGTCTGTATCCTGGTTTCATTATCATATGCTGACGGTCTGAATCAAAATGAGATCTATTTTTGTGTCTCCGAGTTGGGATGTAATAGCATAAATTTCGGGAGCTGCTGTGTTGGTATTACTGCCAGCTACAACTGGCTGTGTCGGCTCAGACCAGCCCTTGGTGAGACAGGCACATGGCAGTGTAGCTGCTGGTGCCTGCATGGGAGGCAAATTGTCTGCTGTGGCAGGGCATGAGGAGGAGGGAAAAGGAAGGAGTTCACTGAGAAACAGAAAGTGCCAGACCTTGCAGGCATTTGAATCTTGGGTTTATTTTTTCTGTCACCTCCAGCCCCTGCCATTACAAGTCTCTTCATTGTTAAAAATTTAATATCTATAAAACAACACAAAGATTTAGGGAAAAGGGGAATTTTTCTTTTCCAACCTAAACAATTCTGTGATTTTATGTGGCAACAAGCATGTTATTTGTAATGAGCAAATTAATACAAACACGCAGTGTTATCCAGTAGTCTTTGAAGGTATGTAGCTAAAACACTTTGCTAATCAGGGATAGAGTTCATTTAAAAAGGAATTCAAATAAAGACTTGACACAATAGAGGAAATGGTTATAAAACTGATGAAACTAAGATTTGTATTTAAAATATAACAATTTGACATAGAGTAAGTTCACAGTGATGGGTATCGTTTCTTACATGTACTCAGCGAAGGAGAATGTCTAAATTTTTTTCCTTTAGTAATAGATATTACTCATACAGAAGTAGTCACAGTCTGTCACATTACTCCTGAATGCTATGATGTTGTGTGTATAAACTAAATCTGACTTTGGAAAGCAGTGGGATTTCCCATTAGTGTTTTCAAAATTTAGTATTTTATGTTTCATTAACTGGGTTGTCATTAGTTTGGTTTCACATTCCAGCCCATTACTGTTACCATTCAAGATGCTACTGTGTGTCTTCATGATATGATCTGCCCCAACCACTTAGTGGGTCAGTGTGTGCTCAACAGGTATTTTTATGCATAGTATTAACAGGTTATTTACTCACTCTTGTAACAGAGATTTTAAAAGGGAACTAAATACTTGAAGTAAGTCAGGTTGATTTTCTGTTTCTGAGGGGGACTTTAAAAACTCTGTTGGATTGTTCGATGGCTAAATCGAGTGAGAGCCTGTCATCTGGCTGCTGTGTGTGATGTTAGCTGCTGGGCATGGTACTTAGGTAAGGGTGGTCAGCACAAATCCTTGGTGACAGTCACTTGCAAAACAACTAAATAGCTTTCTATGAATTGTGGTACTGATTTTTTGAACCTGGAGAGGTAAAATGGGTGATGAAAATCACCAAGTTCCTCAGAACTGGATGCTGATGCAAAGTGGGTGTGTGGGTCCCATTACACTCACCTGGCCATTCATCTGTGAGAAAGAACAAAGAATTTATTCTTCCTTTATGTGGAACATTTTTTATATTGTAATTTCTTTTAAACTTTTAAACCTGAAAGTCTAGCAGTACAACTAGGTAAAGATACAAAGCTAATCAATAAAGAGCTAAGTGATTGCATGGTAACTTTTTTTTTTTAATGATCTATTACATTCTGACAAATGTTTCTTCATAGGATGAAGATGAGTTGGACTCTCACACCATGGTGAAGACCAACTCAGAGAGCGCTGGTACCATGAGAGCCACGAGTACGATGAGTGAAGGCGCCCAGACAATGATTGAACACAACAGCACTATGTTGGAATCGGACCTGGGGACCATGGTAATAAATAGTGATGACGATGAAGAGGAAGATGGGACCATGAAACGTATGTTGTCCTTTTGCTTTCTTCTAAAAATGTAATGTTTTCTCATGCTGCATGACAACGTTGTATTTTCAGGGGCTTTTAAGTGTCAAGTTCTGTGGTTAAAACAGGGGGACAGGGCTATTTGTGTCTCTAAGCACTCTCTCTGTTTGTGGAGAAAAAGGTGATTATAGTGGGAAACTCAAAACAGCAGCCTGGTTTTGCTGCTTTGCTCCTTTCTCTGGGGGACTATCAAATTGGCCTTCTGTGAATTGTCCTTTTTACTGGTGGTCTCTTGCTTTTTGTCTCTGGTCCCTCATTTGGACCAGTTCCTTGGAGCTAAACTGAAGTGATGTGATTGAGAGTCTGCTGTTTCAATGTCAGTGGTCCCAGGAACACATCATGACTCCCCATGGGATCAGCAATCATACTGCAAAACTTGTTTTGTAACTCATGATCAATTAGCAGATATGTCTTTCATAAGCAAGTTATAGTGCTTGATTTAATGCAATGATCAAAAGATTGTTGAAACCTGGGCAAAAAGTTATAACTGACTTCGGTGGCATGTGAGGGAGTACGTAAAAGAGAAAAGAATTGTGAATGTTTTTATGTATGAAATTACAACTTATACTGAAATATCCATAAATACATATTTTTTTTATGTAGTTAGCTTACATACTTATGTACTGATATGGTCATTGTTTGGCAGAAGACTACTGCAGATTGAGGCCCACTGAATTTAATAGAATTATTTGCTTGAATAGGCAGCATCAATAGATGAATCTAACTCAGCCTGTAGCTGCCTGATTTCATGAGACACAATGTAATGTTTAACTCCAGGCAATTGTCTGGGGGGGTGGGGAGTTGTGTGTGTATGTAATGTAGAAAACTAATGTCTCAAGAGTGGAAATCAGTGCCAAATAAATAACTTTGTACAATATTTCATAGCAAACTTAAAGCTGCATTTGTGTTTGCATACAGACACCTGATGTAATTTGTGCAAGAGTAGTTGAAAGCGCAAAGCTGGAATTTTTTTTTCTAGTATACAGCAAATTTAAAACAAAAAGGGGTTTTGTTGATTTTGTTTGCTTGGCTTTTTTGTGGTTTTGTTGTTGTTTTTCTTTTGTTTTTCTGTTAGTGTTCTCAGCAATAAGATAGCACACATGCCTGTTGATGAGTGATTAGCTTAAGTACAATGATTCACCTCAGTATGTGCTTTAGTTTGTTTTCATGATGAAACAGAATGTTGGCCTGTTAGACTATGCGACTAATGGAGGGTTGGTACAACTGATCTCAAACCCATCAGTTTCAACAACTGTTATTTTCAATTTTTAATTGATTCCAGTAACAATCTGTAGCTATAAGTGGAATTACCTTTTTACACTTTGACATTTGGTCAGTGTATTTCTTAATCTCATTCTTCTTTCTTGTCAAACAAGAATATATAATCTTTGGGACAGCACGTTTCCTTCCCCTCCCTTCTCTCCCATAGGTGACTGTCTTGAGCCCTGTAACTCCAGCAAAGCAAACCCAGCAAAATGGAGGTAGGCTGATGTCAAGTGATGGTTTCATCATTCAGCTGTCAGGCACTCATTATTTGCATTTTTTACATTAAAAACTAGAAATAATTCAAGAACAGGACTTGGATATCTCTCAGCTAAAAATAAATGTCAATCACATCCACCTTAGCTGGTCCTCTGGTTCTGTGATTGTTGTGCTATTGGCTGAAACAGGAGCAGTAGCAAGTGTCCTAAATCCTTGCTGTCTGTGAGAGGCAGGCAGTGCTTCTTTGTACTCAATAAAGACTTTGGAGTTGTTTGCTTTTTCCATTGTACCTTTATAGGTAATGTGGGCATTTTGTAGATACTTGTGTGATTTGACTGTAATAAATCAGTAGCTTAAAAGTGCTCTCTGAGACTTCTGAATAATAGAACATTGCAAGCAAGAAGCTTGGAGAAATAAACTTAGAAACTAGGGAAGAGGGATTTCATTTCCTTCCTAGAGACACAAAATATTTGTGACAAACTTTTTATTTAATTGCTGTTGTGTTTAGTTTCATGTTTTGTTTCCTTCTGCCTTTTGTTTCCCTGCTCAAGGACAAAATAAGAAACAGTAATATGTTTTTATTTATAAGTACCCACGCTTAGAGGCCTCTGGGAGCCATGACAGAAAATAACTAAAACCATATTTTTTTCACAAATAGGGAATTGTGCCCAGATAAAATTGGGATTTGAAACAAAAAGAGGCCTGTCATACTACCCCAACATACATTATACAGTCTGGCAATAAACAATATTTATGCCATCTTGCTCGGTATGCCCTGTGCATGCTCTGAGCAGAGACTGTGGCATGTACGTGGAAGGAAGGAAAGAAATGCAGAGCACAGAGAGGTGGGGGGACAGAACTTCACTTTAGGAGGTTTAACGTGGAGGGGAAGAAAGAGAGGAATGATGGAAGTATTACTTGTGTTCAGTTGCCTGGTTGTACTTACTTTGGTGTAGAAGTTTTTCCCAGATTTCCCACATTCCCTTTGTGGTTTTTTGGCAAGGTTTAATGTTGGGGCTTTCTGGTGCACCAAGAGTACTTCCGATTGTTCACTTTTCACCTCTTCAGGAATGTTCTCCCTGCTTCTCTTTTTCTCCCTGTTAAATTTATATTTTCTATCTGCTTTGGGCTGGAAAGCAAGTTGTCTCTTAGTGCCATTTGGGTTTATTCTGGATTTCTAACTGTTGCTTGAGGTTTGGTGAAGCTTCTACATGGTAATGAATATATTAATATATTCTTCGTGGTTGGTAATGAATATATTAAAAGAAAGGACAGTGAACTAATGAGGTGGCATTTGACAGCTCGAATGTTACTTTTTGCCCTGTAAGACCTGAACATTTTAGGTTGAACCAATGTAATTCTCAAACATGGTTTCCTTCTTATCAAACAGAAGAATATAATCTTTGGGACAGCAGGTTTCTGTCCTCTCCCTCATCCTCCATAGGTGACTGTCTTGAGCTCTGTAACTACAGCAAAGCAGAGCCAGCAAACTGTAGGTAGCCTGATGGGAAGTGATGGTTTCACCATTCAGCTTCAGGCAAAAGGTTTGGTTCCAGCACTTACTTGCTGAACTTACTTGTCTTACTGTATAATGGTATTTTTGATTACAGTGGGATATGCACCATACTGAAGAACCTACATATTGATAGAAGAATTTGTGAGTTGGTTTATTCATTATTTTTCAGTGATTTCAGCATCCAGTGTAAGGGATTGTGTTACACTGTACATCAGTCTCCTCTATCATATGAGATGGATACTTGGATAGCTCTGCAGTGGTGCTTCAAAAAAAGGCCTAAATCCTACAACTGAGAAGCAAAAGCTGGCGAGGTGTGTTTTATGACAACACAGGACCTAAGCCTGGTAGAAATTCAACACAGACATTTAATTATGTGGTGGTTTTACAGGTGCTGTAGCCTGGACATTGATATTTCACCGGTGTAGTTTTGTTCAGGCATCGTTACTGTGCCCACAATAAGATGGTTTGTTTGATGCCATATGGAGGTGTACTAGTGCTTTACTCTTCTCTATCTATATGTAAAGAGATGATAGATGTTTGTGAGCCTATTTCAGTCCTCACCTCTCCTGTGATTGGGATAAAGTTGTTCATTTATGTTACTAGTAGTAGTATATTTTAATAATGGATTTTTTTATTTTTCAATGACGTTAGCAATTCTGCTTTAAGAGCTGTTGCAGAATGCTGGTTTAACACGGATTTGCTTTGTTTTGCTGAAAGCAGAAATAAAGTATAATTTATCTGGAATGGACTAATGGGTTTATAATAGCAATGTCATTTAATTTTTTTTTTCTTTTCTCCAAAAGTGGGAAAAATAGAACAAAAGTTACTAAACAAGTTTTACAAGTCTTATTTTTGAGAAGAAAAGCAATGTTTTGTGCTGGAAACCTTTCCCCATGAAAAATTGTTTAAACTTGAGTTCATGGTTCTTCAAAAAGTCTTTGAAGGCATCAGCTGGTTGAAAAATATGTGGATTTTCCATTTAAGTGCCAGTTGCAGTTATTTCTGATAAATAGGTATATTATAGAAAAAAAACAAACAAAAACTGAGTGAAGCCTGAAACTGAATGAAGACTTGGGTGTATAAGTCTCTTTTATGTGAAAACTGTGAACTTGGTAACCACTTCATTACACAGCTCTCTGTAGTCAAACATTTCTTAGATCCATCCTTTGGCAGATTCCCAACTGCTTTGACCTAAGGAACTGGGGATCTGGTTTCTACTGATGCTTCCTTGAGGTTCTGAGTAGGCTGACCTCTAATTCTCTGCGGTGGTGGTCTGATAGGCATGTGTTAGCTGCAGAACTTGCACACTCTCAAAATAGTCACAATTTCTGCTTAAAGTTTGGCTGAAAGTAGTGACTGTGGCAGCTTTTACATATAATCCACTGTTAAGTGCATTTGACTGGAGATTGAGGCCAAAATTCTAGGCTCGTCTCTCCTATTTCCCAGGAGAATTACTGCCACTGTGTTGTAGGCCAACTTGTGTGGTGAAGGAGTAGTGGTAGGAATGTATGGAATATAATGTATTCTATTGGATAAGCTGTGGTAGCCTCTGTGTTAGGGGTGAGAGTAGGTAGGTGGGTAGCAGATCTAAAGAAGGCTGAAAGCTGATTGTGTGCAGCTTCTGACTCTAATGGTCACAAAGCAATATATTTTGAGGGAATAAAGATACTGACAGAACATTCACAGAAGCACTTCAGACAGGAAAGTCTGATCCCTAAATTCAATAAAGAGGCAGCAGCTGGAAATTGTTCCTCTGTTGAGTGGTAGGTGGAGGTCCCCAGGCTGGGGAAGCTTTTGGGCTTTTTAAAGGGAAGAAACCTTTCCTCTGTAGATACAGAGCTGCAGAACAGGTCCGGTGCCCTGGTAGTAATAGAATGAAAGATTTAGAGATTTCCCATAGGAAGTTGTAAACCCCCACTCCAAAATGCCAAACAAACAAAATATCGCCACCTGTGCCATCCCAGGAACTTGTGGTGGGAGACTCCCTTCTGTAGGTGTGGGACACCCTCCTCTGCTGATGCTACTTGCTAACTAGCAGCAGGACTTTTAAACTGGTTTAAAATCAAGTTAATACTAATATATTGCTTTCCTGTAATACATCACTAAAAATTAATTTTCTTTATAGATGACATCAATTGAATTTTATCAAAGCATGCATTAGAATGGAATGTGCATTCCTCCTTATTTTAAAATGTGTGTTTAGTATTATTTCAGTTGTGATATGTTTTTGAAACAGTGTTGAAACAGAGTTGGTGTTGTGTTATGTTGTTGCCTCATTCATTTTATTCAGTGCACTTTTTGGAAGAAACTTGCTTAGGGAACTATTTGGGGACATCACTATTGACTGTATTCTTAGCAGGGGTATTGCTGAGGTGGAATGTGCATTTTTCAGCATCCATGGTAGTCTCTGTATTCCATGGCTTGTCAGAAATTTCTGACTGCTGTTTTCTTATGGTTTTCTCCTCAAAGTCATCTTGAAGTCCTGCAGTAGGCAAGTGTAGGGATGGTAAGAGACAGATAAACACTGAAACTGTGGCAAACATTTTTAAACATGATCTTCTACAACTTCCGCATGAGGGGAAGAGGAGGGACAGGCACTTCCCTCTTCTCTGTGGTGACCAGTGACAGGACCTGAGGAAATGGCCTGAAGTTTTCAGGGGAGTTTTAAGTTCTGTTTTAGGAAAAGGTTCTTCACCCAGAGGGTGGTTGGACACTGAACAGGCTCCCCAGGCAAGTGGTCTCAGCACCAAGCCTGGCAGAGTTCAGGAGGTGTTTGGACATTTAGGCACATGGTGTGACTCCTGGGGATGGTCCTGGGCAGGGCCAGGAATTGGGCTCAATGATCCTTGTGGGTCCCTTTCAACTTGGCATATTCTGTGATTCTGTGATCAGTTGTTGAAGAGCAAAGAATAATTAGAAAAGCTGAAAAAATCAAAATCCTCCTAGAATGGAACAGGCTATTGCACAATAGGTTTTTAGTGCAAGTGTGGAGTGATACTGATTGTGCTGCAGATTTTTATTGCAAATATATAGCTTATGTAAAAAGTAACTTGTTTAGAAGAGTGAATTAAGTGCCCTTAAAGCAATCTTTATGTGTTGTACTTTTAATTTTCATGGTTCTTGAAAGACAGTTGAGAAAACGTTACTGTGTTGCTCATGGAAGTTAGAAAAGTGCATTCAGACCAAAATGATCTTCTAATGACCTTCCTTTTTGCCAAGTGCAACCTACTTCATAAAAACTCAGGCTCTTTATGGCAGAGAAAACTGAAGTAAATATAAAAGAGGTAGAAGCCTTTACAAGGCTTTTACAGTGGTAGGTGCCAAACTACCCTGTTTCCCATTAAATGCTTACTGAACTTGTTAATGTTAGGTTAGCTAGATATCTCACAAGTGTCTCTTCTTTTTCATTTTATTATTTAAAAAAGTAAAATAAAACCTTTAAATAAATCATATTTTTTTACATTTGAGAAAAAGTAAAACGAAAAAGCTTGAAATACCTCTGGTCCCATCATTTTGCAGTCATATTTCTGTTTGTGTGTGTGAGTTTTTATATTTGCAGCAAAGGTAAGCAGCTCTTGTTCTTTTACATGGGTAAACTAACTGTGTACTACATTGAAATCAGAAGCAAGTTCTAAATTCTTACTTACCAAAACAAACAAAACAAGTCCTCAAAGTGTAAAAGAAACGTGCTTTGCTTATTTTGGAGTGACTTTGGTCCTGTTGACCCACTTTCCATAATATGCATTTGATAGCAAGGAATTCTTAGAGTTTGGTTTGTTTTACGTATGTAAGCAATCTTCTGTTACATATTTAAGGAAGATATTTATAAACAGTTTTAAAGCTTAAGAGCAGTGCTTGGAAAATCTTCAGTGTTTGCTGTTACATGAGAGGAGGGAGTGTGTCTTACCTGTAATGCGCCAACATTTTGGTACTTAGAGTTTTGAACAGAGACACTGGTAATCATTTTGTTTATGAGTGTGTCTCAGGGATGAAATGTAAGTGCAGCCATCTCAGCAGAAGGGCAAAATTGATTGTGAAAGGCCAGCGATGTGGTGTCCTGTCTTTTTTGTAAAAGTAGTTTCAGGGGTTTTGGACAGCGATCACTAAGTAATGAGAAGTTGTACGTTGTGTTTCTATTTTTATTTCCATCTCCTTCATACTACTACCTTTTCTTGGATCTATTTTCTAGAAGTGTGCTTTTCTAAGTTTTAGATACTTCCATTTTTCTTACTCTCTACTGAGCTCTCATGAGACCCCACCAATAATACTGTGTTTAACTCTGGGGCCCCAAAATAAGATGGACATGGACCTGTTGGGACCAGGGGAGGACCATGAAGATGATCAGAGGGATGGAGCACCTCTGATACGAAAACTGGCTGAGAGAGTTGAGGTGGTTCAGTTTGAGAAGAAAAGGCTCTGGAGAGACCTTATATACCTGGCAGTACCTAAAGAGGAGCTTACAAGAGCTGGAGGGGAATGTTTGATGGCTTTGAATTGAAAGAGGGCCAGTTTAGATTATATATTGGGAAGAAATTATTTATTATGGGAGTGGTGAGATATTGGAACAGGTTGTCCAGAGAAGCTGTGGATGCCCCAGCCCTGGAAGTGTTTAAGGCCAGTTTGGATGGGACTTTGAGTGACCTGGTCTAGTGGAAGGTGTCCCTACCCATGACAGGGGGTTTGCAATTAGATGATTTCTAAAGGCCCCCTTCAACTCAAACCATTCCATGACTCTATTAACTCTATGATTTTTGCCCTTTAGTGCTTATTTCTGTAGTTGTTTGGCATCCTTGCTGTTTACTTCTCATCTCTTTCTCAGTCCCAGCCTCAAGAGGTCAAGAAACCTCCTACAAATGATCTTGCATTCAATGGGGGCAAACTTGGGAGCTTCTGGAAGAGAGGTGTCTGCCATCTGCTCTGTTAAATTCAACCTGGAGTTTAGGTCACTGAATTGTTATGATCATGCTTGTTATTAATTAAAAGATGGTGAGTAGCAACTACTATGATCTGGGATTAGAAACAGTATTTGAAAAGAACATGAGAGAAAAATCAGCTAAAAAATGTGAGGAGGAGAAGAAGGTGTGTATGGAAATGAAGGAACTGCTCTGCAGTTGAGGAAAAGCAGCTGGAGTCAAATGCAGTAAAGCCTAGAGTGAGTCAGTAGAGGAACACATTAAAAAAAGCCAGAAGAAATCTTCCTAGAACTGAAAAATGTAGGAAAAGCAGAAAGAAAAGAAGCAGTAAAGATGCAATCTTTGCCTCTCTGAAGAATAGTGTGGCCAGCAGGACCAGGGCGGTCATTGTCCCTCTATACTTGGCACTGGTGGGGCTGAACTTTGAGTCCTGAGTTCAATTCTGGGCCCCTCAATTCAGGAAGGACATTGAGGTGCTGGAGTAGGTCCAGAGAAAGGTCTGGAGCACACGTCCTGTAGGGAGCAGCTGGAGGAGCTGGAGGTGACCTTATCACTCTCTACAACTCCCTGGAAGGAGGCTCTTTTGGCCCATCTCAAGTGAGAGAGGAAATGGCCTCAAGTTGCACCAGGGCAAGTTCAGATTAGATCTTAGAATTTATATTTTTTTCACTGAGAGGATGATTAGGCATTGGAGTAAGTTGCCCAGGAAGGTGGTGGAGTCAACATCTCTGAAAGTGTTCAGGAGGTGTCTGGGTGTGGTTTTGTGATGGTTATGCTGGTGCAAGGTTTATGGTTGGACTGGATGATCTTGAAGGTCTGTTGCAACTTTTATGATTCTGTGGAAAGATGGCAGTACAAAAATAAACATTAATGAAAAAAGTCATGCAGCAAAAGTCAGAATGGAAGAGATAATGAAATAAGAGGTGAAAGGGAGGGAAAAATGAATGAATAAAAACAAGTGTAAAGCCAGATAAGGAGATCAGCAAGTCCTAGTAATCATTTTAAACCCAAGCTCTAACGGTATTTCCAGTGGTTTACCTTTCCACTTGTTAAAACAAGTAGATCAAGTAAAATTTTATTATGCTTGTAATTTAAAAGTTTAGTATTGTGGGGGTTTGGTGTTAGGGTTTTTTCCCCCCTGCCTTAGTTATTTATATCTTTCATCGTGTTTCATATTTTATTTGTGGAAATGTATTTCATATTTTTCTACGTAGAATGTGTTATGCTGCAAGCAAGTACATGTTTCATGTGTCAGTGCTTTGCAGAATATGGTCTGTGAGGTGACAGTTATGTTTATTTATTGAGCTATTTAGTAGTTAATTTGCTTTGAAATCCCACAAATGAAAACAAATTTCAGTAATTTAGGATTGAAGGTATTTTTTTGTTTGTTTCATTAAAAGAATAATAGAACAGGAGTTCATGCTGATCTTAATCTGATTTGTAAAGGCCTTTGCAGCTATGTAAATGATGACAAAAATCCCCCGGGGTTTCTGCACCATGGAGACAGGGTGCTTTGCAACCATCTGTAGAGTGTGACCCCATATTTTGCTGAGAGTCCTGATTGGCAATGAATTTAATTAAGCAGCGTCTAGACATGATGTGTGTGGGTATTTTTTGCAAGTTCTTTTTCTAAATAATTTTTAAATCACACCTTTGGTGAAACTCTGTTCCTTTCCTTAAAGTGCCTGTGGACTGGGCCTTGAAGTCAGGGGCATTCTGCACCCAAAGGAATGCTTAGCACCTTGTGTTATTCAGTTTCTATAACAACAAATAGATACTGCATGAAGTAACTTCTAATATTATTTGTGTGTGCAACTCTGAAATGTCTTGAACATTTTGCCACGTTGTATCTTGCTACAAAAATATCATTCCTCGGCTATGAGCTTTTATGCCAAAGTTCCTCAGGGGACAAACAGAGGCTTGCATCATATACAGATGACTGTATTAGTTTCTGCAAAATCCAAGAAAATCAATAAGTGAAGCTTATTTTATAGTTAATTAAATCTTTAATCCTTAAGTAGTTTGTACCTTTTTTCTGTTTTCTTTCAACTAGGAAATGCGACTTCACCGCAAGTTCAAAGACCTTCTTTCATGGACTACTTTGATAAACAGGATTCCAAGAATAAAAGCCCTGAAAACTGTAATCAGAACATGCATGAACCTTACCACATATCCAAAAACGTTTTCCCTGATAACTGGAAGGTCCCTCAAGATGGAGACTTTGATTTCGTAAGTAAATTTTTATTGTTTACTTTCTTACATTCTCTTTTTTCTATTTATGCCAGAAATATTTAATTCCTTTCTGTAACCATGTTAATACAAGTAAAATAAGTAAACTTCCCAAAATACTGTCCAATTATCTTAATGCCTCATCATGATTGTTGAAATAATTACATTTGATTAACACAGGACCTTTTTAGTGAGGAATGACATGTGACATTATACTACTTTGTAACTGCTCTTTTTGTTTAAGTGCTTTTGGTTCCTTAAAATTTATGTGCTATAACAACTTCAAAATTTGAGTCAATTCTTTAAAAGAACTTAAAATTGCTACAGACATGGAATGTTGCTGTCATGTTTGCTGCATAATTCAGTCAAGTGATAAGCGTTTTAAATTGGATTGGAGCCATTTAATCAATCTCCTTGGAGATGTTTAAGATCACCTACTGTTTTTGTACAAGTCATCTTCTTGGTACTGCTCCAGTAGCACACATTTCTCTACACAGAATAATTCTAACACCAGGCTGGTTTAGGGTGGAGTTTTCCCCCTACAAAATATGTGTAGTTTATTTCTTTTTGCCTATGTTGCATGTTGTAACAGGGACAAAAAGAAAATGTTCCAAGTTACAGGTTACACTTAAAATGAAATAGTTACTGATTAGAGTCCTTATTATACCTGATTAGAATTGCATTATACCTGATTTTCACCTTTGCTAATTTTTTAACATGTTTCAGTGAAAGAATTTAGCTTATCTGTTGTGGATGAAAGGTTCTGAATTACAGTGCAGTAGCTAAATATGATCACAAGGCACCTTTTCCAAAGGACACTTGGGATTTGGAGAGAAATGTGTTTAATTTTAGGTGACAGCTGTAGGTGTGGAATTTTTTCCCCAGTTTTCGCTTACTGCATTTCTACTTAAAGCTGACTCTTAAATTTGAACTACTGGAGTAAAGCCAGTTAAATAGCACAGTACAAGCTGTGGCTGCTGGAGAGTTTTCATTTAGTTTGATTTTGTTTTGGAGGTTTTTTAGGCTTACACTATTCACTGGAAGATAACTGACCATTATTTCAATGGGGTTATTATAGTGGCAATAAAATTGCCTTTAGAACAATTTAAAATTCATCCTGTCTTCTCCAGTACTTGGGAAGAAATGCAAGCAAAAATGATTCTTCTTGTGAACGTCAAAATACTGACTCTGTAAGTGCTTATTCATGAATATTTAACACATGGATAGTCACATAGAACTTGTTGACATTGGTTGTACATAAGAAGTTACCTCCTGGAAGTAGGAGTTTGTCCTAGAACAAGCTGAGGAGTTCTGATCCTCAGAAACTTAACTGCTCTCTGTGGGCAAACCTTGCTAGTGATAGACTAAGGTTGGCAACTCATAGACATGAGAATCCTAGAATGGTTTGGGTTGGAAGGGTCCTGTAGAGGTCGTCTAGTTCAGCTTCCCTGCCATGGGCAGGACATCTTTCACCAGTTGCTCAAAGCTGTAATCTTGAAAACTTCCAGTGGTGGGAAAGCCTCTACTTGACTGGGCAACCTCTTCAGAGTCTCATGGAACTTATGTGATGTGCAGTTCTCCTTGGCCTCCAGAAAAGGCAGTGTTGTGAGGGTTGTTGCTCAACATTATTCTGATTGAAAACCAGTTAGGATTTTTAGAAGAGTGAATTGCTGTTTGCATGGACAACGTACATGTGTCTGTGTGTGGGATGGTACTTTGTTTTCATAGAATCATAGAAGCGATTGGTTTGGAAAAGACCTCCGAGATCAAGTCCAACCCTTGGTCCGACTCCAGTCCCTTTACCAGATCATGGCACTCGGTGCCATGTCCAATATCAGTTTAAAACCCTCCAGGGATGGTGAATCCACCCCCTCTCTGGGCAGCCCATTCCAATGCCTGATTACTCTCTCTGGAAAGAATTTTTTTCTGCTCTCCAACTTCAATTTCCCCTGGCAGAGGTTGAGCCTGTGCCCCCTTGTCCTATTGCTGAGTGCTTGATGAAGGACAGATGCTTCCATAGATAAGCCAGCCTAAGAAAGGGCTAGGAAGACTCTTCAGTAGTGGATGTACTGCTTCAGAGTAGTCCACTCAAAAGTACATTTCTCTAAAGTTATCTGGTACCAGCTGATACCACACAGGATATGGGTTTTAACAACCTGCCGATTGGAACCACAGGGAATTATTATTTATTTATATATTTTAGAAGCACTTCTATTTATATTTTTGACAGCAAGTGACAGTATTGGCAAGCGGCCTGCAAGAGACTTTCTGAAAGGATAAATCAGTGGGCAGCATGCATAATGTATTGTCTGCTCTTTGTGAGATCAACATGAATGTTTTCAGTTGCTGACATGAAGTCTTTAAATGAGTCATGAAAGGGATAAATAATGGAAACTTTTTGTACTAAATAACTCCATTCTGTTTTGTTTGGAATTAGCCTTAATGGGATCTAAAAAGGGATCCTAACAGTAAATGATGACAGTCATAATTTTATTTAAAGGATGGATTGATATACTAGAACTAAAATATAAATTATCAAAATTCTAGTATATTCCACTAATACTCTAACTTTCTATGTAGAAAAGGAGGGATGCTCTGTAAGTCAGAGGTTGCCAAACTCCTTTGTTGAATGATACCATTCCTCTTTCATACCCTGGCAAGCCAGACACATCACAGCAGTGCTGGCAGCCAGCGAGTACCTCACTTGTGAGGCAGGGTGAGGGACAGTGCCAGGCTAGGGAGAGATGCTCAGGTGTGTTGGTGGACGGGCTTAGAAGTTTATTAGTGAATGTGTCTGTTAGAGCATGAATTAGAGAAGCAGAAGTGCCATTGAGGTGGGAGAGAGAAGGGAAATGGAAGGAAAACCAAACTTTATAAATCACTGCAACTGATCATTTGACATTTTTCTATGTATTATAGGGTGAGACCTGCAAAGCTGGGACCTGATTCTTGTGTCCAAATATATGTTTGCTTTAGGTCACTGATGTTGTATCCTATTCCTAGTCTGTCCTACTGTTTGATAAAACAGTTATTGTTTGATAAATAATAGTTATTTCTTTTGTTTAAATGTACAAATATATGTAATGTAGATATAGCAGTTTTATGCACTTGGTGATGGTTTTAGATCATGTAAATAAATTATACAGGAAACTTTTCTCACAGTATGGAGAAATGAATATGTAAAATAATGCAAACGAACTTAGCGTGAGGTCTGGTTTGAAAGTTTTTGTGTGAGCATAGTTTTCTGTCCTGACATAAATGTTTTAAAAACTCTTTGCCAATGAAAATAGAACTAGAAGACTTTTCCAAGAAAATAAGATGCTTGAGTCATCAATCTGAGCCTAAAAAAAAATTTAGCAGTGTGTTTTGTTCTTTAACTACATATTTATGCTTTTTGATATTGAAATACATCTGTTTTGAAATTTGAAAGCTGATCTTATTATTGTGTTCCATGAATCTATAAGAAAAAATTGCTGCTGGAGACCTTCCAGGTTTATATTGTATTGAATCAGGTGTATTGCAAATAACTTTTAACTAGACTTAATTCTGGCACTGTATATTCACCTTGAATAAGACATTATTCCAAATGTACCCGGTTATGCCGCGCTTCAGGACTTAAAGTGCTGGGGTTTGTCTGTAAGAGGTGTTGGGGTTTTTTTACTACATTTCTTCTTGCGTTCTAAAAAGAAACCACCACCAGACAAACAAAGACATTCAACCCCAAACACTTTTGAATGTTGCCTTTTCTGGGACTGGGAATTACATAGAGTTTCTGATGTTAATCTTTGCTTTCCCTTGTTCTGTTGTCTGTTTTTATGTCTCGTGATAAATTCTCAAAATCGAAAGCATGGATCTTTTGATATCCGTGAATCTTAGGGAAATGTGTTTCTGGGGAAGTACTTGTAAAGGCTTTGTTTTGTTGTTTTTCAACTTCAGCCTTTCAAATGGAAGTGTTGAAACTCTGCTTTGATATATATCTCTTTCAAAACCACCAAACTAATGTTTATTCAAATGCCAGCTTTTCTATTGTTAATCTGTATTCCACACTCCAGGATCACTGTGGATTTTTGTTCTCAATTAATTCTATCAGTCTATAGGCAATTCTCTTACACATTTTAATTATTTTTAAGGGCCATGCAGCAGATGACAAAATTAAACCAGTATTAATCTTAATTCTGTCAGTTTTACTTGGGGTTAACTGGTGTTTTATTCACGACAAACCTTGATGCCAGTAAGTGTAACGAACAAGATACTACTCATTGAGAGTCCAAGTGGAGCAATGTCACTGAATAAGTGAAAATGCGGTAAAACTCTGTAGTGTATGGGTATGAGATTCCTAGAAGTATTAATGATGTATGGTATAAACAGCTTTTCATGAGGCTTAACTCTTTAATGGGCCAACTTTTAGCTCAGATGTCAGCAGTTTGGATCAGAGTGCTGAAGTGAAGCAAATGATGTGTTTTTTCTTCCGTCCAACTGACCAGTCCTTTTAAGAAGAGTTGTTTTTTAAAGCTGTGTATTTATATGACTGTTTCTATTATGATGGCTTTGTTCTTTCCGTGGGGAATGTTTCACATGAGATATATTTGTGCTGGAGAGAGAGCTGTGTATTAAATGAGCAGTATAACAGCAAGATGGTGTTGAAGCAGCTTGCTCAAATTTTTTATTGCATTTCACAGTTCAAGATTTTGTGAAACATTGTGATACATTTATCACATTTTTATGGGCATTATAGAAATTAATTTTATCACAAAAGGTGCACTTTTAATAAGCAAGAAGTGCTCAACATTTTCATTATGTAGGGATGCCCAGATAAATCTTAGCTTGCTAGATTGATGTGTACGTGTTGTTAAATAACCTGCTGCTTACATTTTGCTGTGTCATGGCATTTTAGATCTCATTAAGATGTAAAATTACTCTGCAAGTCCTTCTGCCCTTAGTAATGTATGTCAGTGTGAGACATGATATTAACCAAGAATTTACATGAGCTGCACTGAAGTGATACCTAATTGGTGATAACCTGTGAATTAACATTAGTTGGAATGAGTTGCTAAACTTCATTTGCACTGATTGAATGTATTTGTTCATTTTAAATGATTCAGGTACTTTTTTTTATGAGATGATAAAATGTAAAAAGGCAAATCTATTTATTATAGCAATGCTAGGGTAATGATTTCTGTCTCCAGCAGAATTGTTTCCAAACAGGAATGGTACCCAGATTGTTAAATATTAAACAGTGAACATGAAGATCATGTTTTGCAATAACTGCAGTATCACGTTTAAGTGGATGCATTTTGGGTGACTTAAAGATTCTGGAATAGCAACAAAAAAATTACAAAGCCATCTGTTACCCTCGGCAGAATATTTCCCTCGGTTTCAAAAGGCACAAATACATTGGAGTGTAATAATTGTGAAATGATAGTATGGCAGATACAGAGCATTTCAGTTAACATTTATAAATGTGTAATGTGATGATTCAGTAAAAAAGTAAACACCATAAAATGACTGAAGACCATCTAGAATTTAATTAAAACTTCAATAATAGAGCTAGGCTGATTTAACTTCACTGAAGATATGACTTGGTCCAAAACCTTGGCTGGGTTTATTCTGATTTTATTTAAGCGGTGGATGAGTTTTTTTGGAACAGTCTTCTTCTAATTAATGGGAATGAACATATTTAATCTATTTTCAATCATTTTTGATTCTTTTCTAAGTAATTTGAAAATTTTAAATTAACATAGTTTCATTTTGCTTTGTTTTTAATTACTTGAATATCGTGAAGCATTTCCAGATGCTGCCAGGAAGAACGTTTTCTTAACCAAGCAAATACAAACCTGAGGTTTCTGGGTTTGCACAGGGTGTATGCATAGGGGATAAACACATTCATTATTGGTGCTGACAGTTTCCATGCAGAATTTCATTCATTTCAGTTCCAACCCGGGCTAAAAGAGACTGTATAATGAGTATAATATGCTTTATATAGGTCATTTTGTGAGGACGGTGTGAACCTCAGCACTGGAGATTTTCTGTACGTTTCATAATGCATGGCTGTTACAAAAATTATTGTGTGTTGAGTGATTATTTAAGAAAAATGAAAAGTATGTGTACGGGTAATTTGGTGGGAAAGATATTCGTGTTAGGAGCCCACAGAGGCTGGTCGGGGCCAGGGTTTGTTACTCTGCCCATGCAGCTGTCCAGGCAGGCAGTCGGGGAGGTTGTTGCAGCCTGATAGGAAAAGTAAAAATGCCCTATCAGTTATGGGGTTCTCCCCCAGCTCTCCACTAGGCAAAGAGAATAGACCTATTACACTTGTCTTTTTTGTTTTAAACTCTCTAAGTCAAATACTGACTGATTTAACTAAATCCTGATTATATATTCTGATCACCAAAGGAGAATTAGTTTTCATGCAGAGAATGGGGGAATGCAAAACCTGAGCAGAGTGTTTCTCCAACCGGTATTGAGTGTAGGGTCCTTTCTCTTTGAATATGTTTCTCCTTCCATTTGTATATAAGTAAATAATTGAAAATCACAACTAGCAATTTTTTAGGCTATAAGCAGAATCAATACTTTATCTTAAATTGTAGGACTATTATAGAGCTGTTCCTCTGATCACTGAGTGATTCCTGCCAAAGCTCCAGTGTGGCACTTGGACACTTTTGGAAGGTGAATTGTGCTGTCTGACCAAGATCACATGAATTTTTGTAGAGCACAGAAAATACGCTTCTAGACCAAGAAGTTTTTTGCATTCTTACATGTTGAAAAAGTTTTACATGTTAAAGGTTTTTACTTATCCTTGACATGTACTCTGAAGACAAGGCAAGAACTCAGGCTTGAATTGCGGCAATTTTTTGGAAATTAGATAGTAAGGATGGATAACAACGTACAAGGGCAGATTCCCTCAGAGGGTCACCAAAATTGCCAGTATTCTAAGTGTTGAAGACCTGGTTAGATAAACACATCAGGAACTGTTTTGATGGATTTAATCCCACTTGGAGCAGAGAATTGTTGTAAGTGACCTTCTCCTGTAAATGTTTCCGATGGCCTTATTTTCTGTGGCTTTTTAAGCTACTGCTGTTGCCTGGTGTTTGTAATTGTAAGAGATGTTCAGAACAATTAAGTCTTATAAGCTCAAACTCTCAGAAATAGTGACATACTTAAATTGTTTATTAGGAGCATCAGTATTTTGGAGGAGCTAGACCTTGGGTAACCTTGACAATTTTTGCAGTTAGCAGTCAACTGTTATTTCCAAACATGAGCCTGCCTCTGGAAAATTCTAGCCAAGATGTAGTCAATTGAACTTAACCATATTTTCTCTCCCAAAAGTTTAAAGGATCTCTGCCATCTTATTTTATCATGTCAAGTAGTTTCAATGTGCAATGTGTTTTTAATTTTAGAATAGTTTCTAGTGAGAAACACTTTAAAACTTGTTTTTAAGCCAACTTTCAAATTCTTAGTACAGAGGTAAGAATGAAACCAAAGAGTTGAAATGCTTGCATCATCTAATGCCTTTTTTTCTCATTAGCTCAAATGGAGAAGACTGAAGCATAGCCCTGGTGTATATATTCACTTACACAACAGGTCTGTAATTTGTGCATAGTTTAAGGAGAACAAAAGAAATAAATGAGTGAAGCTGATGAGCTGGGACAGTGCTGCTGGTTTAAAGTAGCATCTTGTTACCTTAGTAACTAGTTGTCTGTATTAATACACCTCCTTAGGATCATTGTGTAATAGCTCAGTAATGTGTGTAGCCTAGAAAGAGCTTTGAAATGCTTGAAGAAAAGCTGGACAAGTGGCTGGACAAGTTTTAGATGTTGCTATTTTTGTCCATCAAACCAATTCAGTTTCAGGTCTCTATTCTGTCTTACCAAAAAATAAAAAAGACATTAAAAAAAAGAGAGAGGATATTTAATCCAAAGAGTTTCTATGTTCCATGAATCACTGTTAGTGTCAAGACTGTACCACACCTTCATGTGTAATGTCTGATCCCCAAATTGAGTGCTCACAGCAAGGGATGTGTGTTCCACTCCAGGGTTTCAGCAGAACTCTTTGAAATCATCTCTATGACAGTATCATGCAAATTTACCACCAGGAAAGAAAATCTGCTCTCCTACTCTTTGCTGTGATGATTAATGCTAATGAAAAGAAGCAAAAATAAAACTTGCCTTAGGAGAGTGGGCGACTGGAATTTTGCAAGATTGTTTTAAGTTAATTTTTGTATCTTCTTAGTTTCAAGGAGGATTTCCTCATTTTGTGGTTTGGTAAAGAACATGGGGTGTTTTTATCAGTTTAGGGCTCTTTTACACCCCTCCCCCCTTTTTATTGCACCCAAGTGAAAACTTGTCAGATAGGATTCTAGCAATTTAACAGAAAAGAAATTTGATGAGTTTAGTGTCTGTAGGGCTAACTCTCAATAATCACAAACCTTGTATTAGATTTCTGTGCCTCATGTTTTGATTGTCAGCCAGTGAGTACCATGTGTACTATATATTAAGCATAGATGTTAATGTTTCATAAACAAAATACTGGAAATTAAATGGCTGACATTTAATACTATTGAGCTTTATGAAGAACAGAAAAAATATTGGGTGGCTTTTGTTTGCAAATGTCTTCTAGAATTTGAAGAACGAGACTTTTGCATTAAGGCATTGGCTTCAAACAGAAGGCTCTTAATACTTGAAGTTCTTTGTTATTTTAATTAGTATCTTCAGATATCTGATTAGATTGGACTTAGTACATGTATACCAAAACCAGGGATTGCCCAGAATATTTTGGTTTACATGTAAATTTTATTTCCTTTTCTTATAACTTGCATAACTCAGGCATAAAAGGGAACTTCTATGGAACTTGAAAGCAAAATCTGTATTTCTATCAGAGTACACTTACTATTTTCTTGTACTTTAGTAATATATGAAATATATGTGTTAAAATTATCCAAATGTCATTCTTTTACATTAGAGCTCTGACTGTGAATGCTTTATAACCCACATTTACTTTTGTTTATTGGCAGTTGTAGCATTGCTATGCACTAGTCATTTTGCTTTTTTGGGAAAAAAGGTAAGATATGTGCAGTGTGAATCTACAGTCTGACTATTTGGAGACATGATTTCTTGGGGGGATTTTATTCATTCATTCATTTCTGTTGTTACTTGTGCCTCGATAGAAATCTGCCTCATGGACAGCACCAGTACCTGAAAGGGGAAAAAAAACCTATTTAAAATCACCCAGGATGTGGAGGGTAGACACACAACAAACCCAACAAAACAATCAATTTGACAAGGTTTTATGCCTCCTTTGTATTTTTATATGAGTAACAATTTAAAAATAAAGCTATATATTGAAATGAAGCCCAATATATAAAGCTGTGGCTATTGCCAAGCTCTTTATAGGAGACTTAATGTCATACTTGTTAAGGTCAGTGGCAAAACTCCTACTGATTTCAATGTTAAGTTTTGCTGCTCAAACTATTGAGGAAACCACTCTCATCAGTGTGCCTCAATGTGAAACTGCATTTAGATTTAGGGTTAGAAATTTCACAACTTAGACTATCTCAGCATTCCTTGGTTTACAGCAAGTACCTCTAATTCCTAAGAAAGGAATACTGGAAGAATTAACACTTCCCTAGCACCTACTTAAAGATTATGGTATTGCTTACATTTATGTTTGACATGGGAAGTTGTACAGATATAAGAATACTAGTTAGAAAATCCAGTTTCTAAAGGTACAGTAGGATGGTTATAGCTATTTCAAGTAGCTGCTTGATGCTCAGCTGAGAACCCCTGACTGCATTTCCATGACAGTTTTTAGTGTGCCATAGTGAGAACTAAACCAAGTTAACTTAAACCATTTTGAAGAATTTGACTTATTTTACCTTGCATTGCAGCAGACAAGGGTCATGGCCAAGGTTAGGTCTGCAGCTGGTTTGAGAAGCAGGAACCCTGCAAACTGCAACCTTGAGTACATGATGCTGTATTACCATGCCCTGCAGTGCTTGCAGAAGTGAATTAGGCAGAACTTTCTAAAATCATGTTTGAATTTTTTTCCCTTATGGTGTCACTACAGCGCAGTATGTGTGGGGTTTCTTAATATTTGAATATTATTCTTTCAAATAAGAATGGAGGAAAAAGTATTCAAAAAAGACACTTAGAGACCAAACTTTCACATTACACCAAAAAATTGTCTAGATGCAAGAAGTTCTCTTAGTAAAAATAAACTGTCCCAAAATGACTATCTGTTTCATTTTGTTCTGTTCTCTTTGAAGATTATGTTTTTTGGTATAGGGAATTAATTGAAGAGGTATGTAAATGGAAGAGTAGGCCTTTTTTCTGGGAGCTCCTTTGGCATTGTTTTCACTGGAACCTGGAGGAGGTGCCTTTTTTTTTTTTTTTAAGGTTGTGCTTCAAGTGACAACGTTTGGGTTACTCTAAGATTGCCATGAATTAGAGTCACATGTTCTAAATGCCATCCACACAAGAGGAATGTGCACTCTACAGAGGTGGATAACTGCCTCAGGATGAGAACTATTATCCTGATATTGTTCGTAGAGATAGAAATGTGGTATTACCACGGTGCTTGTGATGGGTGTGTATAGGATGGAATGAGCTTTTTGTTTTGCTTTTGCAAAGTTGTACATTTCTTTACTATTTTTGTCTTTCTAAAGAGTTACCGTTAACTATTAGAATGAACTGTGAGGCAAGATGAACAGACCAGTGTAAGTAAGCCTACATTAAGGCAGGTTCAATTAAAGTAACAAAGTCATTAAATTAAAAAGTGAAACCTGTGCTTGTCCATGGGGATTTTGTCTGTGACTTGATTTGGCAAGATGCAAGCACTTGTATGCAGTTCACCTTCAATGCTACCTCAGAGGAACAGAGAAGGTATTACTAGGAATATGTTGATTGTAGTGCAGCTTGATGTGTACATGCTCAGCTGTTTCATTTGTATTCTCAAGCTGGTTAACTTCCTTGTCATGGGTTTTAGAGACCTAGTTTGCAATGGTTGTTTTCCCTTACATGAGGTTTTGAATGTCACTGTTAACACAGAGCCTTTTGGAGTAATGACGTTATGGCCAAATAATGCACCTTCCACTTACTCGCAGAGGTTAACAAGATTTGGCTCCCAAATTTTGCAATGCCATTTTATTTAAAAAGCAAAACTAAAAATCTTAGGTCCCAAATACTTTTCAGAGTAAAGAATATTTGCAGAGAAAAAGAGAGAGGTAAAAGAGCTGATGTGACTGAAGGGGATTTTTGAAGGATTTGGGGGAAAGAGCAGTGGGTGGAGGGAGGCCAAACTCCATGTTACTTCAGCATCCCTGTGACCTGTGAAACTCAAGAGCCTTGTTTTCTTCTCTTTGCTGGCTGATGACTCTGTGGCAACAGCCCAGTGATCATCTCAGAGGTGGGCTTATTCAAGACTACGGGGGAAAACAGTGACATCGGAAACAGTGATTAGTTTGAAACTACCTGACCTGTTTTTCCATGTTTTAAAGAGCTGTTGCTACGGCAACAGCAGCTCACCGAGGACCCAGCACTGCTAAGTTTCAAAGGTTCAGCAGTCATGTGTGCATGGAGGGGCTGGATCACTTCCAGCATCAAACTCTGTGCCCTGCACCCACCTTTTTTACAGATACCTATGCTACCCTAGAATTAACACAGATGCTTTAGAAAACATATTATCCAAATCCTGCTGGAGCTGTTTACCAATTTAGATTGATTTCAACTCATTTCTTCCTTTGTTTATCTTCATCTCATTGCAGCTTCCCAAAACAAAACACTGCTGAAGAATGATAGTCCCCATATCCTGTGGTCCTCATGCTGTTCTGTCACCAAACACAATGATAATTTTCTTCTGCAATTTTATGTCCTATGTTGTGGAAGTCAGCAAACATAGACCATGAGTTAGGGAGAAATTAATTCCAGAGCTGAGATCCCTTCATTGAAAAATAACCTGACAGTTTTAATCAGTGAATTGCTATTTGAAATGTCTCTACAGCTGGCAGTTGCCATTATGACATATGGGGGAGAGAGGATTTTGCAGATGGCCAATTCAAGAATCTATTTTATTGCTTTAAATTGAAAATAAGTGCAGTGAACTTCACCTGGCATCTGGAGTGTACTGTGCTTCTTGTGAAAACTGTCACTTAGTAGGTGGACAGCAGTACAGTATGGTAATGGAAAGGTTTGCGTTGTAGAGGTGTAATGCAATTTTCAATTTAGTACACTTTTCACCTTACAGTTGGTGGTTTTAATGTTGTCTGTGTCTGAAAGGAAAGTTCATTCTTGCCAAACACAGATTTCAAGAGAAGACCTTGTTTCAGCTGCTCCTCAGATTCACAGGAGTAGTTGGGACCCCAGCAAAGCACCTTAGTTACAGTAATACTGAAGCCTCTGCCTTGCAGTGGGATCTGTGACAGAATAGAATACTCTTTCAGCCATAGATTGAAAGCCTTCATCCATCTCTAACTAACACATTATTAGACCAAATATGAAGCTGCATAAAAAGAAGCATGGGTAGCAGATCCAGAGAGGTGATTCTTCCTCTCCACTCAGCTCTCATGAGTCCCCACCTGGGGTACTGCATCCAGCCTTGGAATCCCTAGTGCAGGAAGGTTGTGGACTTGTTGGAGTGGGTCCAGAGGAAGACATACAAATGGTCAGAGGGGTGGAGCACCTCTGCTGTGAGGAAAAGCTGAAACAGTTAGGGTGGTTCAGCCTGGGGAAGAGAAGGCTCTGGAGACACCTTGCTGTGGCCTTTCAATATATGCAGTGAAGTTCTAAGAAAAGATGGAGGGAGACTTTTTACCAGGGCTTGTAGTGATAGGACAAGGTGCAATGACTTTAATTCAGGGAGCTGCAAGTGTCTATTCAAACTGAAAGAGAATAGATTAGATTGGATATGAGGAAGAAAATTTTTATAAGATTGCTGAGACACTGGAACAGATTGCCCAGAGAAGCTGTGGATGCCCCCCATCCATCGAAGTGTTCAAGATCAGGTTGGATGGGGCTCTGAGCAATGTGATCTGATGAAAGATGCCCTTTCTTCTGACTAGTGAGTCAGATTATAGATAATCATTAAAGGTCCCTTCTAACCCAAACCATTCTATGATTCAGTGAAAACCATGAGGGTGAAGGAGTTGCAGCAAGGGACTGTTACTGACTGAGCACAGCTGCTCACCCTCCATCCCTCTGTGTTATGGGGGGAGTGCTTACAAGAGTCTTTAATGAGGGAGTGAAGTTGAGCCTGGGAATGGAAAGAGACTAGGTGTTGCTTCAGTGTTTTATTTTTTTGGTTGTTTTTTGTTTCTCATTACACAAGTCTGTCAGCAATAAATTAAATTTTTCCCATGTTGAGTATATTTTGCCCATGATGATAATTGGTAAGCAATCTCCCTGTCTTTATCTGGAGACATGAGCTTTCTCATTTTCTCCCCCTGTCGTGGTAAGAAAGGCAAGGGAGTGAGCAGCTGGGTGGGCATTTGGCTGTTAGCAAGGCTTAATCCACCACACCTGGTAAGACCCATTTCAGCAGTTTTCTATAGCTAGAAGTTCATCTCCCTCTTTGACACAAGCGTAAGTTTTCATGAGTTTTCTGTGTCAGCTCTTCTCAGTCTTTTCCTGATGCAGCACTTCTGTGGTGCAGCCATAGCTCCGTAGCTGAGAAGCACCACGGCAGATGCTCGCTTTGTTGGAAAGAGCACCAGGTCTGGTTCTCCCTCAGTGATCTAAGCACAAATACCATCTGTCCTACAGTTAACATCACTTCAGTGAGTTTCTACATAACTGCTCACACTTGCCAGAGACAGAGAATCAGTCTAGCTGCTTTCTCATTTCTTTTTTCGGAACTGTCCTCAAATTGCCTCGTATCACATGTACAGAAGTACTGCTTCCAAATTCCTACTCATTAAAGTCGTCATCTTTCTCTGGAACTTCTCAGAAGAAGGCCTTTTCTGCAGTACAAGGGATTCGGGGTGGCCTGAATGCATTTCTTGGCTGTTCAGTGGAGTGACTTGCTGTCCTCAGAATTGTGATCAAGTCAGACCTTGCTCAGAGCCTTCTTAGTATTTTACAACAGCCAGATGATTGGCGAGTAGGTGCACCAGTGAGTGTTTCAGTCTTACAGCTGGTGAAGTTCATTGGGCAGGCACGTGCTTTGCTCAGATACACCCCAGACGGAGTTGTGGCTGAAGCAATTGATCCCACTCGATCCATCCTACCATGTGCTCCACCCTGGCAATTGAGTGTTAGGAGCAATCTAAGCCTCTGTATGCCATAAACACCAAGAACATACCAGGGCAATAATTGGTGTGAACAAAGGAGGAGGCCTGAGAGCTTTATGCTCTGCAGAAAAGATGATCATATGTGGAATTGATCTATCTAGTATCAGACATGTATACTGGGTATTTCCTGAGAACCCTCATAATACTGGGTAATGGAAACTAGAGAGCTGTAAGTAGGCTTCAGAAAGATGCTCAAGCTAGTCTTGTGGGACCTGAACAGTCTAAAACAGTGGGCCTGTTTTTCCTGATAAGAAGAAATATTTTTTATTAAGTAAATGAATATTTATGTTTATCCACAGTAGTCAGAGTCATTAAACTCATCTTTTTCTTGCAAATCCTCAGACAGTTGTGATATCAAAAGCCCTAAGTTTTCCCTAGCTTCATGAAGGCAGTTTTTATTCTAGAATCTCTTCCAGTTCTCCATAACAATTAGTTTGGGGTTTACAGGCTCACTGTCACAGGATGCCTTAGGTGTTAATCTAGATTGTGGAAAGTCTCCTGATCCTCAGAGAACACCCTTATCAAAAGTGTTACAGAGTTCAGTATATGTACACACAGAGCCAAGTGAACCAGTTTTGTGGGTGGTGGCCAGCTTTGTACTCATCCTCTATTTTTTGACCAGGAAGTCACCTTCTCTTTGACTGGAATAATTTTTTGAATATTCAAGTAGCAATTTTGCTTTAGACACTCTTTAGGAGTACATCTTGCTCCTAGAACTGTTTTCATTGTACTCCTCAGCAAAATTTCCCAAGAGCTTAATAGTTTTCTGACTGATCTAATGAACCAGTGTTTTATTGAGATTTTAATGCTACATTAAAGTCTCAATGCATCCCCTTGTGGATCATCTCTATGTGTTTATGGCTGCATGTTCACTTCTTCAATTTTTTAATTCTTTTACTGAAAATAGTATTTTCTTGTGATTATATTTTGAATCATATTGCCTTTCTTTATGTTGCAAAAAACTGAGTAAGTTTGCATTTTATGTGGTTCCTGTAGAGTGTGAATGAAGCCAGGAGATCACCCTGCCTGTGTTCTTACCAAGGTCACACACGGCCAGGGCTGAGGCATCAGACTTTTTCTTTTCCTAAACAGATGGCAAAAATGTGTAGATTTCCCCACAAGGAAATAGTGCAGTAATGTGCTGGGTCAGGATCTACTGCAAGAGAGCTAGAGGTGTGATTCTTGTGTATCCACATGAGCACAAGTGTGCCTTGAGAGGTGAGAAATGTGTCCATCCCTGAGACTTGGACATTTGTCCCAGTAAGTTCCATATGTGCTTTTTGTAAGCATGGTGCCA
>JAWWLZ010000082.1:129877838-129888498 GCA_035041345.1 Poliocrania exsul | reverse complement strand
GAGAAATGTGTCCATCCCTGAGACTTGGACATTTGTCCCAGTAAGTTCCATATGTGCTTTTTGTAAGCATGGTGCCAATCACTGGGGGCTTCTGTGCGCGATTCGGCTTGAGTGGTTCTAAAGTCACTGGTTTTCTCGAAGTTTTACATTTCTCCATCAGTCAACTGATGGATTCAGCTTGTAACAGAACTTCTTCAAGAAAGTACATTTGAATGTAATTCCTAACTCTACGTGAAGTCCCATTAAAAGTCACTGGGCAATCTGGATGTGAAGCACCAAGGATGCACATTTACCAGCTGGTACCTCACATGTGCAACCTCCACAACATGGCCTTGAGTGTGTATGTAGAGAGCATCACATTTCAAAGACGTTGTGGTTACTGCTCAATAACTTGTTTTAGGTGGTGGTGTATATTCTTTATAAAAAGGAAAAAAGCTCTTTGGGAATTAAACAGCAAATTTCAGGAAGGGAACTTCTACATCCACAAGTTTAATGAAATAAGAGGAATTAAGAGACAAGAAAATAAAAATTCAGAAGAAACTTCTCCTTGAAGAATCCTTCATCTATATGTGTAGTTCTTTACATAACAACCACTCAGTTAAGTTTTGGGGTTGTTAATTTCACACACTATTGCAAGAAAATGAAAATAATGAAACCACCATGAGGCTGCAAGTCTTCTGGTAACATTGGAAACTGTAGTGCTTGTTCTTCTTCACTGCCAGGTTTATGGTTTTGATTCCCTATTTAGGACAGGGATTTCTAAATGTTCAGTAGTAAGGCATTCTGGGACAAAGATGAAGGGAAAAACTGCAGCAGCATTCAAAACTAGAGGACTGTGGTTATTCTCCATGGGAATACAATCTAATTGTAACCATATTAGAGAAGCAGAGCTGGGGAGGTAAATAGTTGGTTTAATATATTGAGTTATCCTTCCACATGTTAATATGACTATAGAAAACATTCACATTCTCTTATTTCAGCAGCTATTGGTATTTTGGTTAAAAATGGATATCCATACAGTATGCAAAAAGAAAGAAAGGATAGAAAGAAGATTTCTCATGAAATTGGGTAGAAGGTGGGTGGAGTTTTTTTGATACACTTCTTTGTTTCTATTGTAATAGGTGTCAAATCTCAGTCCCCTGCTAACTCCATAAGTAAAAAACCAAATGAAAACTTGTTTTACACTTTCCTGTATAAGACTAATGACCCTTGTTTTAAATGTATTTTCTTGGGTTTTGGATTGTTCCCTTTTGCTAATACACAAACAGATGAACTTTTTTTTTGGTCTCTTCATTCCACTTTTGCATTCAGCACAACACTGTGTGATAACAGTTAATGAATGGTTAGGTCAAATATTTTGCATTAAATCAATCTGGGTCAACAGCAATTTATCACCTTTTTTTGGTATGAACTCTGAAGGTGTGTAAACTTAATTCTAATATAAGATTTTCCTGCCAGTAATTTATAATCAACTACTTAAGCTTTCCTATTTTTGTAAGGTAATTGCCTGTCTCTGACTTTGCCTCTCTGAAAATTCATACTGGCATTCTTTGACCCTTTCATTCCTTTTCTTTGAAAATACCAGGTTTTTACCTCTAATTCAGCAAGGCATTACTTTGGCTTGCCTACATTATTAGGCTGTAATTTACAACTTGTGTTTATAATGCTACTTACTTACTCAGAAGTCTCTCTTCAGTTATATGAAAACTCTTCAGAGTCTCAGTAGTAGTTTGAGAGTGCTGCTAAATTGGGAGTAGACAGGGCTATGTTGAAAATACCTTGTATTTGAGGAAAACTTGCTTCTGCCACTAATTTGTGGACAGGCAAAATTTCTCCAAAGACATGTACCTGAATACACTACTACTTAAAGATCATCAGTGTCTGACCTTATCCTTTGGAGTTTTCCAAAACAATCTGGAAATACTGACTTTTAAGTCATTGAAAAAGAATTGTACAAGTTACTTTTCTTCTTCAAATCAAAAGCAGGAAGGTCCAGAAATATTGTAAATAGATGGTTTTCTTGCAATGGATATAAAAGGTGACTTATGTAGACTGTCATTTTTTTGGTGGTCTTCCAAAATTTTTATTTCAGATAAACTTGAGCTTCATTTTCCCATTATGTTTCAAATGAAACCTAATTTAAAGAAAACTTAAAGTCACAAAACCACAGAAGTCTGCTGGTAATACCCATTGCAATATCTAAAGCTATGAGAACAATATTCTTGCAGTGGTTTTTTGAGTGTCTTATACTTGGGATATGTTGACATGGTAATTTGAATTTGAGTGCATGTAGGAGGTTGTCCTAAAGTAAATTAGCAACTAAGTATTGATTCCAGTAGTTTCTTTTTTTGTGAACTACTGTATTTTTTTTATTTACTAAGGTAGTTCTTGTCCCAACTACTATTAATCTGAAAAATAAGAGATTAAAAGTACTTACTAAATTATCTTTTCTGTATCTCTACTAAAGTAAATGTGCTAGGAAATGCTTTTTCCAGACTAGCTTGATGTGTCTGAATGGAAGGTACTTCCATCACTTCCCTCGAGGGCCTGTCACAGTTTTATAGATCTGAAAGCTAAACAGTATGTTTTATCTTCAGTTTAAAATTTTATGATGTTATGCCTAGTTATAGCTCTTGGAACAATCTTCCACAGTTCTTACTCCTCCAAGGAGGAGTAACTTACCCAAGTTATGTAGGTTATTCAATCTTCCCCTACGAGTTTGTCTTAGGAAGAATACTGCACACCTAAAACAATCTGTATGTGACTGTACAAATACCCTCCCCCAAAATTATTGTAAAGATTTGGCATTCATGTCTGCTTTGAAGGTCCCTGGAGCATAACCAAGTTGTCAGTATCTGTCAGGAATATGATCCATTCCCCCACGTGTCCATTCTGTGCTTGCATCATGAGCATTCACAGGTGGGAATAACTGGTGCTCCAGGAACAGGACACCTGTCATCAGACCACTACTTTCAAGTTGTGACAAGTCATCCTGGTTCTGTAACTGTAGCACAGGAAACCCTTGTAAAAAACCTTGTAAACCCATTGACAACAGCCGGGGGAGATTACCTGGTCTGTGTGTCAGCTTCTCAAAGGGACTACTTTCTCTCCCTGCGCTGTCCAGAATGGATTCCAGAGAGACCGAGAGAAAAGGTTTTTGAGCTCAGAGTCCTTCTTTCTGGACACAAAGGCAAAATACTGTGAAGTTTAAAACCAACCAAACAAACCCCCCTTTATTGTTTCATGTGTGAATTGCTTTAAGATACCATGTAAATAAATTATTGGTCTCACAGACAAAGAGGCAGATAGCAAGGAATTGATCCTCAAGGATGGTGCCAGGGTTATTGAAAGAATTGTGTAGTGCAGAAAGCATGGATTCAGCCTTTATCTTCAGTCTCAGTGTTTCATTCCTGTAATTCAGTGGTTTGTAGGAAGGCTTTTTTATAGTGGATGATTTTCTGCTTGGACTATATTGTGGTGTCTTAGGGCTGTTATTAAGGGCTTGAAAAAAGAAAGTGTTTTGTACTATATATATATTGAGATAGTTAATTAAATTCACTGCTATAAATAGGAATGACAACTTAAGGAAACAGTCTTTGAAACTTTATCTCTTACTTCCAGTACAAAAGAAGAAAGGATGAATTTGCACTGATTTTAGGATTGTGTTATTTTCACTGTAGATTTGCCTTACAGTATTTTTGACAAGTATATTGTGCTGTCATTCTAGATACAAAATAATTAACTGTGCTTTGCACAGTTCAGAGACTAAAAAATGTCATTTTATTTGGATGAGATTTAATTAAACAGAAATATTGTCTTAATTTGCCTGTGTTGTGCTTGTGAAGTGGTGATTTTTATTTTTATTTTATTTTTCCTATTTAGGGAAATTCTCTTCAGGAAAAACTGTTACAGTTTTCAACTTGCAGATGGAACTGCATTTTAACTCTTTGTTGCCCATTCATTTCAGAATTTGTGAAAATGCAGCTATAGAGCAATTTGCCCTGCATAGTCTCAAGGCTTATTCTCCAGATTACCTGTTTAACTGCTGGTGCTGGTTTTATTCCTCTGTAATAAATTCCAGTGTAATACGCCTATTTTACTTTGGGTTGTGTTTGTCACTAGCATTGTTGGATGGACAGGATAATTTCAATTTCAAAGTGGCATAGTCATGCCAGATCTGAAGAGAATGAAATGCTGTTTGAACCTATGGCACATTATTTTTGTGGTGTGTTAGTGGGTTCTGTGTTTGTGTGTTTTGCATAGCCTGTGTTGTAAGAACAGGGTTTCTGGTAGAGCTAAAGCGATGTGTGTGCAGTGACAGAGACCTTTTGGTTCATTGACCACAGCGAGAAGGATTCAGATCTGCGTATTTATTCAGGGCTTTCTTAATTATAGCCTTGTAATGGAAAAAAAATGAATGTATGTTGTTATCAGGAGAGTGGTGGCAAAGACACACAGGAAGTGTGTGATTTCACAATGAGTTCACAGCAGAGCTGGAATAAGATTAAGAGGTTCTGCCACCAGGTCTTGTGAAGCATAAATTTTGCTCACTCCCATGTATCTCATCTTCACTTCCTAATGATGTACTACTTTGTGACAAACCTCATTTAGATCGAATCCCCTTCTGGGCACTGTGGGCTGTGTATGTGTCAGGCAATGGAGTCTTGGTCTGAATGCTATTGCAGTTCAGTTAAATAGTAAGTGACATAGATAATTATTTAATCACTATCTATTTTATGTTGTAAAATCTTTTTTTACTCTTTCTTGTATTTTAAATATTTGTTGTTTGGTATTAAAAGTTTGGGGTTCTTTTCTCCTTTAGACAATCAGTGTTGCTCTTATTTTGCCAACCAAGTAAATTAAGGGATGGACGTTTGTCAGCATTCATGATAACCTTGAATAGATTTGCTTATCTATATAGAATACTTTCCTATGAATTTCTTTAGTCTCTTGATGGATGAAGAATTATTTTTCTCAACAAGCATCAACCCATTCAGACACAGCATACTTTCAAAACGCTCCGACTTTCTTGTCATCTGTGTTCAAAACATGGGCTGTGTCAGCAGAGACAGCAATCTGTTTTCATGCTGAAACATTGTCAAAATTTCTAATCACCAAGTTCTCTCCCTGTGGTGCATAGAGTGTTCTATTTTAGAAGGACTCTGTGGTCAGCAGTACAGAACACAGACAGGTACTCTGAGAATACATCTTTGAAAGGCAGCTCTTTGTGAATGAACCAGTGGTTTGGTACAACTGCTGAGCATGCTTAGATTTTAATTCCTGTCTTTCCTTAATCCTGTTACTGAGATAGTTTACCTCAAACACTCTGCACATTTGTGTTGTGGTATGTTGAGCTGGGAAGCTCTAGGGCTGTAGTGATGACCAAAGTCACAAGTACAAGGAAATAGCTAGAAATCTTTTGAGGAGATTTGTACTTAAGTTATTCCTGTATAAAATGAATTTGCAATGTGAAAAAGATATATAATGTAAAATTATATGTGATCTGGTTGTATTACAGAAATTTTAGGCTTTATTAATTTTTGTGTAGACATTGCATTCTGTTGACTTTAATTCCCAGATGCTTTATTGAATACACTTCTTAGCATTACTTGGTCACAAATAGGAGTAAAAAAGCTGTATCAGGTATGTGAAGACCAGTCACTATTACATTGAAGTATTCTTCTAAAACCAATCTGTCACTGAAATTCTTCAACACAACTGAAGAAGAAATTTAAGCACATGCTCAGTTTCACGCAGGTTCCAGCACTAGAATTTCTAATGTGTTTATTTAAGTTTCTGGTATCAAAGCCCTTTGTTGCCTGTTTTGCAGCATGTCATCATTATTACAGCTTCATGTTGCCTTTGTTCCTAGTTGCAATACTCATACAAAATCACTAAGTAGCTGAAAAAAAATTGCTTCAGCTTGAACAAGCTGCTGCTTGTCCAATCTAGATTTAGTGTAGTCTAACACATTAAATGTATCAGTCGTGTGAACTTGGTGTTTACCTATAGAACTGTTTATAGCACTATTGAAATATAGGAGGGATTTGCATTAATAATGAGGAAGGCCATAAAGGGTGTGTACAGATGTTTCCTAATGCAGTAAGTCTGTTGCTCTAAAGGCATATGATCACATTTGGAAAATTGCTATTGCATGTCTTGGCAGTTTGTTAAAAACTGAAAACTTAAAGTTAACTGTTATTTTGATAGACTAAGTTCAAGGTCACCCTTTGTTTAAATGATGTTTTGTTTTCTGTAATTAGACCATGCCAGGTGTATTAAGTTTGTAATTAAAACCACACGGTTTGCCTAATTCAGAGTAAAAGAGAATGAAATACAAGGTCATTATTCGTCTCTAGTGAGACTCCAGATGAACAGCACACATGGAACTATTTATGAAACATTTTGCATGGTCAAAAATTGCTTTAGGTTGCTGTCCATGGCTTTTAAATTAAACTACTCACAGATTTTTACAAAAGTACCTGTAGCATAGAAATATGTTCCCATTCCCAGCATTGAATTTGAATGGAAATAAAATATATATGATGTACAATTTTATGGCATAGATTTAAGAAAGAAAAAAGGTAATTAGAGAGCCAATGAGGCAATCTGTTATTAGGGTGAACTTCAGTGACAGCCACGGTACCGAGCAACGGTTGAAAGCATCAGAAATAATACCTGAAAGGGAATGAACTATTTTTGTACTGGTGGATTGAATTTCTTGCTCAGGAAATTCTTCATGTGGTATGGTGGTGGCAAATTTGCTTCACTGTACCCAGTAATTGAAGTTTAATGGATGCAGAATTCATTATGATTTTCATGGCTTCTGCATCTCTGATGTGTCCTGAGGCCCCTGTGATTCTCCCAGAATGGAGCAGGAGTGGATTGTTAGTCCAGGGCAGAGTCTGGGGAAGTTGGTTGAACCAAGGAGATTTTCATGGTGTTCCTTTTCCCAAGATTGGCATCCTTTTTATTCATACCATGTGTATCTTGGAAGAATTAAGTTGCAAAGAACTACACTAAAGTGTGCTGCTTTGATTTCATATTTGCAAGTGAAATCCCTTAGATTTGTCTTCAAAAATTAAAGTAGTCCAAAGCTAGTACTTTCAAAAGTGATTTTGATTAGCTCTTGGTGGGTTTATGGGGATTTATGAGAGTTTAGTTTTTTGGGTTGTTTTCTGTTGGGGATTGGGGTGTTGCTTGGTTTAGTTGTTTTATTGTGGGTAGGGGTTTTTCTCATTGTTGTTTGGTTATGGGATTTGATTGATTTTTTTAAAGAAAATTAGGTCCATGCTCTAAAATGAATCTCTTTGGAATACTGTAAATCTACCTCACTGCATTCAGGGGAAACAAGGAATATCTGTACTTCGGTATTTTGAATATTTCTTTGCAGTTGAAATTTAAAGAACTAGATTGTTTAGTTACACATTTTCTGTAGACTGCAGTGTTTGGAAATGCTTTTTGGTGAGAGTATCATCTTCACTCTGTTCAGAAGTGACCAGGAACTGAAGAGATGCCTTAGAAGGCCTGCAGAGTAGCCAGCCATATAAAAATGCAGTCGTTAGCAGCAAGTTGCTGAGATTCATGCTGTTTCCTGAGGGAGAAATTTCAAAATGCTTACACAGAATAAGTGGGCAATTCCTTTTGCCTTTTGTTTTTCTGTAGAGGAAGGACCAGAATTTCAGCAAGCCCAAGAACTCTGACAAGTGTATCGGCATAGGGGATAATTCTTAATCTTTGTTTTTATCCCATTATCTGGTTTAGAACTTAGGCTTGTTAAATTCCCAAATGATGAAAAACTATTACCATGGTGTTGCTGGGCTGGTTTAGTTGTACTTATGGGAATATGATAATGTTTGAAATTACTTTCATGTCAGATTGCTGCTTATTTTTTTAAAGGTATCCTTACTTCTTTTCATGGTTTTGCATTCCCCTTGTTTACTGCTACATAACTAATCCTGATTCCTGTTGTCTGTATTTTTGTTTCTTAATCTTATTTTCTACTGTACATGAGTTCATTGTTTGTGTAGTTTATCTTGATAACCTTGGGTCCACAAAAGTGTTTGTTTCTTGGGACCTGCTGCCAACCAATTCCACTGCTTGCTTATTACATGGTAATCTTTCTGCTAATTTGGAAAGGAAAGCAAGTGGTCCAAGCTGTGCACTGTAAGCCCATCTCAAAAAGCAGGTGAAGGTGGTGGGATGTACCAGGGCCGTGTGGCACCGGGGCTGTGGCAGCTGATGGTGCCCTGCAGTGGCTGCCCACGCTGCCCTGCAGCCCAGGGGCTGTACAGTGGCAGTGATGGTGCCTACGTGCCCCTGCAGCCCAGGGGCTGGACAGTGGCTGCCCACACTCCCCTGCAGCCCAGGGGCTGTACAGGGGCAGTGATGGTGCCCACGCTCCCTGCAGCCCAGGGGCTGCACAGTGGCAGTGATGGTGCCCACACTCCCCTGCAGCCCAGGGGCTGTACAGCGGCAGTGATGGCTGCCCACGCTCCCCTGCAGTCCAGGGGCTGTACAGTGCAGCACAGGGAGGCTCCCACACCCTGCCTGTGTCCGTCCCAGAGCCGGGACATCCATACACTGCTGTGCTGGGATCTAATCAGCCCCTGGAAGGAAGAGGGTTCACATTTGTACAGCAGCAGCTCTACATGCAGGGTCTCGGAATGCAACTGGGAATATGCAGTCCCCTTCACAAAAGTAGGTGTTGGTGCCAGAGCCATCGAAGTGCCCCTATTGCCCAGACTGTGATTTATGGAATGCATATTAGAGTTTTTCAGCTAAAAATTGAAATGAGTGCCTAATGTATGAGATGACTGAGTCAGGAGCCTGGTGATACTGCTAGCTGCTTTTGCTGGACTGACTGCATTAAAAACATGAAAAAACCAAACCCAAACCCAAACAATCAGGAAAAAAACCCAAAACCAAACAGAAAACTCCACAAAAACAAGTAGCTATCAATTTGGAATGCAGCGTTCTTGAGAATATATAAACATACAGCATAAATCATAATTTAAGTAAGATCTGGTTTGCCTCTTTTTATCAACAATACAAGTTTCCTCAACTGAGCAAAAGTGAAAGATGAAAATAAGACACATTCCATTTCTGAAGTTAAATGAAAGCATATTTGTGCTTGATGTGATGGGAAATAGCTTGAAGGATATTTTATTCTTTAACAAAAAAATGAAGAAAGAAAAAATGTATTTTAACGCTGCCAAGAACTTTGTATGCAGGTGGTTATCAATTGAGTAAGTGTGAGGTATTTAGTGAAAGCATGTTGGCTTACCCATATGGGGGTTGTTAGGAGTAATTTTACTTTTTTTTATCTGACTGTGCCATCAAGCTTCATGCTTTGTTTTTCCTGGTACTTATCTAAGTGCGTGGTACTTGGTGCCAGGCAGTCCATGATCACAGCTCACCTTTTGTGAGATTTAACTAGAATTGCTATGTTCAGTGCATTCCTGAACATCCAATCTGTATTTTTATATAGAAATAATGTCTTACATGATTGATATATTATTTAAAGGAGTTTTGCTCCTTACTGTCGTGGTTGCTGTTGACTATTTGCTGCATATGTACATAAAAAAAGACATTTATTGACTTACGAGGACAAAAGTAGAGAGTCAAAATTATGCTTTTTATTATTTTTATTGGTAGCAGCCATGTCTGCTTGTGAAGCCAGCAAGAGATGGAATTTTGCTGTAAATACAGCAGGACTTTTTATCAGTTTAGAGGAATCTACAGGAGGCACTCAGGAGTTTGGCAAATGTCTTAAGAGTTTTCAGTTTAACAAAGGCTCGTGCTGACACTGGTGCTTTACGATGTAGATAGACAGTCATAGAAATAATTAATAGAGAGTTTCCTGACTCTTCCTTGCCAAAATTTCCTTTCCAGTTCTTCCTTCTTGAGTGGATGTACAAAGTGACTTCATATTTTGGGAAGAGAAGGGGTTCCAGTTTTGGTCTGTGGTAGTTTATGTGAAGAAGTGATATCTTACTTTTGGAGTATAAATATTTAAAGGTTGAACCAAGCCATGTTCAGTCAGAGCTTTGTCACTGACAGTAGCCATCTGAGACTTGTTCTGATTTTGAAATTTTTGAAGCAGTCATCTGCAATGAGTTAAATCCTTTAAATTAGCATGTATCTCATGATGATGTGGTACAGGGAATCTAAATGCAATTCACCTGCTCATCAGACTTTGCTGTTTGACGAGCCATCTGCCTTACAGGGCAAGGACTGTGATAAGGAATTGCACGGTCCTGAATCGTGTACAGGGCTGGATGGCAGTGAGTGAAAACCTTCCTTTCCACTGCCTTTGTTTTGCCAGTTCAGGGTGGGAATAATCGTAGCCTGTTGTTTTAGTAACACATTTTGACCTCAGTGTTACATATTGCATAGCATGAATATATATATATATTCATATAATATACTGCAACATATAATGCAATGAAGTGCTGTAGTCCTTATCAGTGAAAAGTATCACTGCTTCAGGAGTAAGAGATTTTTCTTGCAGTGTTGCAGAATCTCAGTATTTGGAGAGTTTGAGTAGGCTGTATGGTAGCGTACTTTGCAATACCTGTAGATGTTGGGGGGGGGGGGGGGGGGGGGGGGGGGGGGGGGGGGGGGGGGGGGGGGGGGGGGGGGGGGGGGGGGGGGGGGG
>JAWWLZ010000082.1:129863787-129877738 GCA_035041345.1 Poliocrania exsul | reverse complement strand
GAAACAGCAGAGACATAAGAGACAACTTATGTACTTAAGCCTTGCCTTTAGCTAAGGCAGAGAGACAACAGTTTTATTGATTCCTTGTATTCACATGTCTTTTAGTTAATAGGACAGAGAATTTCCTAATGAACATTCATTTTCTGATGAAATGTTTCCTAATGAGACTCTGATTGTGACTTAAGCTTTTATTGTAATTAGTTGTGTTGTTGTCAATGATAATCAAAATCCATGGTAAAAAGTGAAATAACACTTGCCTCACTGAAACATTTTAATTAAAACATTTTTGTTGAAGTGTTAAGATTGTCATAGCATTTTCATCAGTGCTGTCACAACAGTGATGGTCTCCCATTGTGGACTCTGTTATTCATACATTGCTTTTAAATTTATCATGATTTTGTTTAAGTAATACTTTTGCACAGTGGTGAGGAGGTGTGATGCCGAGTTTCTGGAGGCTTTTCTGAGTGGGGTTTTGAATGCTTCCAAGTTCATCCAAAGGCAGGTAATGAAACACAGGTCAGAACCTCAGTAGTAACACTGAGGCAAAATACAGTGTGGGCTGCAGGTAGCACCTGGAACATTTTCTCCAAAGACTGTGTTTCTTCCTCTTCAAGGATGTGAAGGCTTTTTAGAGATATAATTGATGAGTACAATCGTGCATTAAAATTCATTGTTGCATTTGAGTATGTTCCCTGCTATATCCACTATTGGGCCTAATTCCCATTCCTTTTATAAATGTGAGAAGATAAATTTATATAGAGAATGAAAGAATCCACAGTACTAGATTCTTGTTTTATTGGTTTTATTCCCTTTTCATTTTTCTTGTAATATTTTTAGTTTATATTAGGAAGAGACATAAGAACATAAGAAAATATTGCAATAGTGTATATTATAAGATGGCTTTATAGAAAGGTTTTTCAAAAGCATGTGTTATATAGCATATTGATAATGGCTGATGATTGTAACAAAACATTTGCTCTGGGCATTTGGCATTAAAAAATATTGTGAGGTAAGAAAAAAGTTTACAATTGCGTTTTCCAAGTCTACTATTCTTAAACCCACAAGAAATAACTGATGCAAAACCTTTGCTTGCTAATATTAAATTTTCACTTACAGCTTGTTGGGTTTTCAGATGCCCTGTCATTTTTTGGTACAGGTATCGGTATTAGTCTTGTTAGTTCAGTGTCAAATATATCATGAATCCTAAAATGTGCTGAGGTTGCACCATCTCTGTATTTCTTCTAAATTGCCATGAATACCACGAAAAGAAAACCTGCTGTGTTGGTTGACCCCAGCCCTGCAGAATCCCCCACTGTAGTATTTAACCTACTTGTTTACAGTTGTGCATGCAGACTGAATTTGAAGGAAACTACTAATCCTGGTGCCAGAGCTTTGGGGGGAAATGTTTTATACGATTTAGTAGTTGTACTGTATAAAATCAATTTTATTCCCTTTGCCATAAAAGCATAGCCATGTTTCATAGATTTTTGTGATCTCCCCCCAACCCATACTCATCCAAAATGGGATACTCAGTTTTTTACTATGTGCTTTCTGTTAAGGTTTAGTTGTATTGGTGTTTCCAATTTGTAATTACCCTCTAAAAAGATTATTTTTGTGACATCAAGCTACATATTATTTTTTGTCCGTTTCTTGAGGAAATTAGACTTATATGATTGTGCAGTTTGTCCTGGTTTGAGTCATATTGTCCAAATTCAGCAAAGGTGGAGGCTTCAAAGGGTTAATTTGCTCAAGTTTCAATGCTAGTACTGCTAATTTGCCTCTGAGAAGAGGGATCCAGCTGATACCTGTGCTGAAGTGTGGGTTTTAACCTGAGGTCTGTAATCAGCTGTTGTCCTTGGCCTGCTGAAACGTAGCTTGGAACCAGGGACAGAAGGTTGGCATATCCCAGGTTTATTCAGGGGGTGGGAACTGTGGAAAGAGAGCCATGGCAGAAGGGGACACCAGCTCATTTCTATTTCTCTCCATGGATCAGTCACAGCAGTGCCGTGGTAGGCAGAGAGGTGAGTCAATTAAAAAATGTTCCTCACCTCCTTGTCCTCCTCTCCCAGCTCACCCTGCAGCTGCAGGGTTGGTGACTCAGGGCAGTGGGCAGGAGCCTCAGGGGTTCACCCTCACAAGGGACTAACCCTTCTGGCTACCTCCTGTCATTAGATTCAGATTTAGTGTAAAATGAAGCTACTTCCGTAGTCTGTAAATTTTTATGCTGCTCCCAAGATTCTTGTCTTTCATGAAGTTGCATCTCACCTGAATGGTTTTATGCAACAATTCCCTTCTTTATATGATGGTTTCCATATGTCTGCTGAATTAAATCTAAATACACCATCTTTGGTTTGAGCTCCGTTTTAATCCCATCTGCTTTTTTGTCCTTCTTTGAAATGAGAGATGTGAAGAGAAAGTGCTTCGCTTTGATTATGCCCTCAATTTGAGGCAGTGGATAACATCCAAAATGAAGTTTTACTAGAGAGGTTTGGTTTTGACTTTGTTAATTTTGTAAATGTATTATTTCTTCTGCTGTACACAGAACTTTGCTTTGACTGGCCTGTGCATTGATTGTAGCTTTGATATAGAGATCTCTGTATAACATCTATTTTTATTTTAGGAGAAATAAATGCATTAAAGATGTTTTGCTCATAGGTAGGGATGTCATATTATCCAACCTCTATGACTTCCATGTTAAACAAAATTCAGGCTCCAGGATGTTTCCTCTGAAAGGTCATTGGAAAGGTGAGGAGCAGATGAAATGATATCATCTCATGTTTTCATTTATTATACAGTGCAGTAGTGGGTTGACCTACAGGAAAATAGATCCCTACATTTGAATTCCTTCATAACTTCCCAAGTCAATTGTTGGTTCCTTCTGCTGGAGGGAATGGTAGAAAACCGTGTAGAACTGGCAGCAATTTAGCTGTTACTGAGTTCAGGTTTTGAGGGCTTTTGTCTATTTATATCATGCAACACTGCAGCACTATTGTTATAAGCAAGAGATTTTAAAAAAACAAAAAGCAAACCAAGTCTCTGACATAATCTCTGCTGAATTTTTATCTAATGTGTTTTAGTTTTCTTAGAGGTTTCAACTAATCTGCGTGTAATCTCTGCTGGAGAACATTGGCACTATGCCATACAACTACGTTTGTGATTTCCCAACATTAACTGCCCTTTTCTATTTCTCCACCTTTTCATAATTCTAACCATGAGCTTTTCTGTGCCTAAAATTTTCCTTAAGGCTAGTTCTGACACAACTTGTTCTATTCTTATCTGTTTCTATGGCATTTCATCCTTTATTGCTTGGTATTTTCTTACACAATTTTCTGTGGTTGTTATGGCAACATTAAATAGCAAATTTGTCAATATTCAAATTATATTGCTTTCAAAATTTTGCATTCTGTTGCTGACAAAGAGGTGCAATATTTTCATCAGAATTAGGCAAATTAATGTGATTAATTTAGATTACCTTATAGTTTTGCAATGTTGCTGCTTCCAGACAACTTATGCACTGTGATTCTAGTTAGGATAGTATAAGTAGAATACATTTATTGAAGTAGCAGAAATTGTTAAATTACAGAAAATAGTCCTTTGCTGTTATTCTAATGGCCAAAATCTGGAAAATGTGACTGGCATTCCAGCAAGATCATGTTAGTAGGCATTTAGTTCATAATTACTAGGATTCCCTGTGCAATACAGACCATCAGATAGCATAAATACAAACTCCCAGAATGAAAGATGCTTGGAGATATTAAGGCCAAAAACCAGAAGAATGAGGTATTTCTCTAAGATTGTATTTAAATCAATAGGAGATATTGATGGAGGAGAGGGGAAAATGTCTGAGACTGAAATGGGTGATGACTACAAGGATGAGAGTATGAAGTCAGAATCACTAATGAAAATGGAAGCAAAGTTACATTACAAAATTAAGTGATGGGCCAGTCCCACAGGTTTTTTTGTATGCAACATGATTATGTTACTAGTTTAAAATACCTCTTCATAATTGAGATTTTAAAATATTTTTAATTCATTACTTGCATTCATTGTGCCTTTTAATGGAGCCTTTGGTGAATTTGACATTCGTTGTAACAAAATAGTTTACTTACATTATTTTTGTTTTCTCTAATGTGTTTGATTTTACAGCATTGTGAATTCTGATAGCTTATACAGCATTTGGTGTTTCAACTTTGTTCACATACATGTGTGAGATGATGGAGTGCTATAATGAAAGCCTTACCTTTTCAGTGCTGTCAAAAAAACCCACAAAACATTGCCTTTTTCATGTCTATAGTACTTTTCAATTGCTAGTGTAGCTCCTGTGATGATGGGATTCTGGGACATCGAGTCTTTGATTGCGCTCTGATTTCAGACCATAAGAATGCAAGGTCTGCAGCTATGTCAGCAGCCTTGCAATTCTCAAAGACATTAAGCAGAAAAAGAGGTGTATTTTTTCCCGGTCCAAACCTGAGCTGGCAGTTCATTTATTCTGGGAGAAAAGAATTGGCTGGTTGGTCCACTACTCAATGTTTGTGGTAGTTCAGCAAGGCAGTTTGTTTTCAAAGCTGTCACAGTTTTCAGAAGATGGTGGCTTAAAGCCAAAAGCCACTTCTCTGTCACCAGTGGAATCTACCTAAGGAAATTATTTGAGTTTGCAAATGAAAATACATCTCTCTCTTTGGGGTGAAAAGGATTGAGGAGACTAGTACTGGGGACATTTTAAATTATTACATTTTTTAGGTTTTGGGGATTTGTTGCTTAGTGTTAATACCAGGTTTTAAACTGTTTGATGTGGTGCTGTTTTCTGCTTGTGACAGGATGTAGATGTTATAAAGGTACGTGTGATTCCTCCCCTCCCGCCACCCCCTAGTCCTGCATCCTTCTGCCACATAAGGTGAATTCCATGTGCATCCACTCAGGAATGTGTGCTATATATTTACGTGTCTTTCTGGGAGTAGTTTTCCTTTGGCAGGGAATCCTAGTGCCCACTTCTAGACATGTGCCATAGCTGGATCAAGAACTAATCTGTGTGCATTGTTAAATTAAAATTTTAAGTCCAGGACATACATGCAGTCTTTTTGACACTAACCCTATGTTTTCCTGCATCTGTTCATGCTCATGCATATCCATCGGATCTGTCAGTGATGAGGGTTATTCACATGCTCTCTATTCTTACAAACTGAACAATGACACTTAATATGTGACCAGTCCTATAAATTTGTACTTGGTCTCTCTCCAGTGTCTTTGAGTGCAGGATGCCATTCAAACTGAGCAACAGATGTTCTGTAAGCAGAAATCCCAGTGATGGATTCTAAATAAATTGGGAGAGCATTTAATAACCTCAACATTTGTTTGCATTTCTGCTTTGGAAAAGCACTGCTATGAAAATGGTCAAAGCAATGGAACTGCTTTTACAAGGCACTGTAACTTGAAATAAAATTTTCTTTAGCTTTTAATTGTTTCTGAAAGTGCAATTGTGAAACATATAATTTTATTTAAAGCTGAGCCTGTTAAGTATAAAGCAGCTGACTGCACTGAGCATGGATTTTGTTTGAGTTCTGACACCTTGCATTTGAGGAATGCATTTGTCTGGCTCACATTTTCCTTATGCTTTTTATGTGGGCTAGGAATGTGCTGGATGGGAGCTCACATTATTTCCTGCCCCGGTACTTAGGGTTGGAAATAATATAGATGAGGCCCTTCGTTCAACTTCAGCTTCCAAATCATGAACATAAAATCAATTTTAAAAGCTGGATTAAATTCCCAACAGTTTTTCTGGAGAGGGATTTAGATCTGAAGTTACAGATACTTGACCATTACCCATGTTCTGCACTTGAACACTGACCTTAACCAATGTTCAGGTGCAGTGTCTGTAGCCTTTTCATTGTGGATATGCTATGCAATGGATAAACGTTTATAATTATTTTCCTTTTCCTTGCGGATTTTTAAGTCTATAAAATTGAAGCGTAATTGAACCTTACATAATCACTCAAGAGATGATTCGGACAACCAGCAGAGAGGCCAGAAAGATTCTGCTGAGACTCAGGTCCCATCATAAGGGTTTGCAGAGCTCGTAGCATTCCTGAGTTCTGGGCTGTGTAATTGCCATCATTTACTCCAGAGCTGCAGAAGGGTAATAGTGAGCTCTCTGAATTTGGATGGGGATTAATTAACAGCATTGGCACAAAAGCCTGTACAGTACATGTTTGCATTGAACAATAAATCAAAACTATATCTGCAGATTATGATCTGGAAAACCTAATTAAGTAAATTAGTGGTGTTCTGTCCTCTGCGATAAAACAAATAGATGAGATGCTGTAGACCCTCCTAGGAGATAATACTGGGAAGGTAAGAAAGAACTGTGCTAATGTTTGTCTTGATTGCACTAATGTTTGAGTCATAGACAAAATGTTTCATAATAAAATATTTATTTGGTAAACAATTTTGGCAGTTCTGGACTCAGTAAGTGAGTATGCCACTGAATCATTGAATCTCGTTCAATGAATAAATGTAGTTTCCAGACTAACACAGAGTGAGCATCAGACTTTTCACAAGGTAGATTGTAGTTGAGAGATTCCATTTAGGTTATGGTTAAGTGGATTTCTTGTTCAGTAGATGAGAGTGGCCAATTTTTCTAGTTTAGTGTTGCTTTTAGTTGTATGTTGGCACATGGAATTCTTGATTAATGTGTTTTGACATGACATTATGAGTGATTATCTTCTGTATTTTCAGGATATTTCTTAGCATATTATTTGTAGCACCAGTGGTCTACTACATGTTTGTAGTATATTATTTAAAAGCTGCTAGCTAAGTGGTGTTATTTGCTAGATTATCCCTTTCTGTATTTGTTCATTTATTTTAGATCTAATTTAGTCTGGATTAAAAGCAAGACAGTAGCTGTCTACTAGATTTTTAGCCCATCATACAGTGGATTTCATGAGGATCATTAAGTCTTATTTGATAGTCAGTGTTGATTTAAGATGTGTTTCCCAAATGTGGGGCTGGTGCATTTTGACCGAAAGAAACTAAATCCACTTTAATGAACCAGCTGAAACTCTGCAGTATCAGTCCAGTTAGTAAGATTTACTCATAAGACTTAAATAGAAGGCAGCATTAGGAAGAGTTACCTGAATTCTTCCAGTGCCACATCAAACCACAGCAAAACAAACAGGTAGTCAAGCAGTTTTGTGGAGGGGAGAAAAGATTACCAGAAAATTACTGTGGAAGTAATAAAGAATTTTTGAGGAACTGCAGACTGAGACGCGTTCCTTAAAAGCCAACGATGCTTCCCTTAAATCTTCAAAGGGTCAGAAAAGAGAATTTGGTGCTGTGTGGCAAAGATGCCAGTCTCTGCAGGCTGGGGGTGATTTCTCCCCTCCCAGGTCACTGCAGGTCTCTCTGTGCAGCATCGATGGGCTGTGTGTTGGTGCTCGAGCAAACTCAAGTGTCTTGGCTCTCATCCACCCCAAGTCCCTATCCCAAGGTGGTGACCTGCAGGCCTTTCTTGAGGCAGGGTTCTCCTTCCTGCCATGACTAAGAGCTCTGTCAAATCTCTCAGCTTAGCCCAGTCTTTATTCAGTTGCTGCAAGTTCAGATTTTACAATTTTTGATGTTTTGCAGGCCTCTTTCACCTGATGTCTCAGTGTTCCTTGGAGCTTTTTGCTGCCTTTGCTGTATTTTCTTCCTTCTCTCAGTGATTAATAATCCTGGCTTTTGTTGCCTGTAAATTGCCCTGCGTTTCTGGACTGGAGGATTTTTTTCTGTCTATGTTGTATCAAAAGTGATTGAAACCCATCCTCTCTCATACGTGACTACAGGAATGCTTTCTGCATGAAATAAACCCCAGCAAACAAGATGTCTATCATTTTTCCATTTATTAAAGATGATCTGTTATTTTCCTAGATCCTTTCTGAATGGGCTGTTTTAAACTGAACTGAATTTTGTTCTTTATAAAGAATATAACTAATTTAAGGTTTCCCAGCAAATAAGATACAAATTTGCATGTATGGTTTGGGCTTGGGTCTGCGACTCTCTTCCAACAGACTTCCCCTGATAGGAACATGGAGTTATGTTGGTTTAATTTTGGGTATCAACGTTTCATGCTTCTAAGAAGATTGGGATTGACTTGTCCCTCATTAGGACACTAAGATTTGAGGTTTAAAATTCTTTTAGTCTCTTGCATTGCTCTTCAGGTGAAATGCTTTTCTGGGTCTGGGTTTAATTTCTAGGTTACTGCTGTGCATGCGTCTTACTGTGTCATAACTCATTAAATGAGCTTCCATTTTTCTTCCCATTTTAAAAATAATCTTAAATGGAACTGTTCAGGAAAAATGGCTTTAAATTATATCATCATGTATTTATTAAATGAATTTGTAGATTTAAACACCCTTTTTTTTAACCTCAGGGTTTCTATTTGATGTTACTTACATCTACTTTTCATTGTAGATTTGCACTTAAAAATATTTCAGCCAAACGAGGATCATCTTCCATTCTTTGTTTATCATTAGGATGTTTTTATTTTGTGAAATGTTTCTCATCCCTAATATCTTATATCTTTGTTCTTAATACAGCTTGCATTTACATGTAGGTTAGTAGAATTTTACAAAAATATAAAGCTGTTATTTTCTGAGTATTCTTAAAATGCTCTTCTCATGGAAGAATCAGATGTCAGGGAGGGCAGTACCTTAACTTGAGAAAACTTTTGGGTAGGAAGGCAAGGTTTGGGTTTATGTAGCTGAATAGTGGCTGCAGTTGCTGAAATGTGATATGATGAATTCAAGGGCACTGTAATGTTCCTGCTGATGGCTGAGCTCATGAAAGACAATTTAAAAGCACTTGCCCTAGAGACCTGCAGATTAACAAAGATAAAATGCTGACTTTTTGATTTCACTTACTTCGTACACTAAGAGATCTAGCTAAAGAATTCATGTTTCTCTAAAAACTTTATAGCTTTGATTGGTAATATTTGAAAGGATGTTTTGGGGATTTTTTTTTTTTTGTTTTTAATTCCCATGCTTTTTTTCCTCCCAAAGCAGAAAGGGCTTGCGAGGGAAATCCTGTATATTTTTAGATCAGGTGTGGTAGCTGCTTTGCCATCAACACTGTGTGAGTATATTTGCAATAAAATTTAAACATCATGATGAGTATCCAGATGGAGTGTTTTTCCTAAGTTTTAGCTTATTTACTCTATTGGGAGCTCCAGTAAATATTTATAGTATTCTTCAGGACAAACTGTACCATTAAGCTTGACATTCCTGATATAAAAAAATTACAGTATGTAAAAAACCACCAAGATCTTCTCTAAGGGAATGCAAACTGTGAATTTTTGCCTGTGATGCTCTAAAAGTGATTTTTAAAAATGTCTGTGATGGATGATGCAATTCTAAAGAGAAGGTGATAGCAAATTAAAGTGTCGTGCTTCAGTAGACTCAAGCGTGTAGTGTAACAATACACACTGTGTAAATGACATAGGAGAAAGAAAATGGTGAGATTTTTTCCTTCTGTACACTTAAATTAAATTTAGTTTTTACACTTATCAATCAAATACTAAAGAATTGATCTCAAAGGTACTTGTTAATGGATGTTTGCAGGCTGCCAGGCTTTTGAAATACATTGCTTCAGTTTGTTTACCCATCTTCAGACTCTTCTGTGTTGCTTTATTTATTTTAGTTAAAATTATATGCCTGACAGCTACACGAGCACCAGTTGCTGTAATAGGTAGAAACAGTGTAAAATATATTGCAACTGCTTAGGATTTGATGAAGCATTAATGCACTCTACTTTACTGGTTTTGTCAGGAACTGGGTAAAATCCCAACAGGCAAAGTTGCATTATGGCTAATTTTACATTGCTTTTCACAACAATATCTGCTTTTCCTTAGACTTCAGTTCCCACAGTCAGGATTACTCGTTAAAGTTTCTGACTACTTGATACTTTTCCCCGTGAGTTTTTTAGCCTTTTTAATTGCAGAAATTTTCTAGATGCCTCTTGATGACTTAGAAATGAAAAGGGAAATAAAAACACACCTTCCATCTTGTAAAAACACCTTGGTTTAGGAATCTAATTTCTAAGGGTAATTTAATGAAGATAAAAGACTCAGCTCATGATTCATGATTTTGAATTTTTGTACTGGCAGTGTTTAATGTGTTCACAGGAGAGCCCTGGGCAGTATTCAGAAAAGGTTTATGCAAATGATAACATGCACTAAAGCTGTAGAAAGACATTTTTTCTCGCCTTGGTGGTTTCTATTGAAATGTCACATTGTATGAAGCTGAGCAAAGTCTTCTAGAGCTGAAAAATGTTGATGGTAGTGACTAAGATTTAGCTTTGTGTTGCTAAAGTTGTGTTCAGTTTTATTGTTAGAGCAGAGAGAATTCTACTGATCATGGAGAATTTATATGCAATTTATTCCTAGAAAAACATTTTAAAATTACATTGATTTGTCCATCTTTAATTTTCTCTTAGTGCTGTGTGCTTATTTAACCCCCAGAAATGCTTGAGGTAACTGCAGGGCTCTGCCTTTTGAAAGTTTAGTTGTCCGTCCTTCTCTCGCATAAATTGTCAAAAACAATTACAGTAAATGAGGTCTTTTTTACATTTGTTTAACTCCATGCATTGCAACGAGGATACTTGCTCTTTGGGCAGTGTGAAATAAATGCTCTCACTCCATTCCCCACCCGAGTTTGTTTCCCTGTGACTGAAGTGTGCACTGCAGTGACAGCAGGGGCGGGATGGCAGCACGTCACATCCCTGATGGGTGCCCAAGAGCTCCTCACCACTGACACTGCTTACCCAAGGTCAGCAGGATTTGCTGTACAAGCCAACATAAAGCAGTTCCCCTCCTGTTGCTGCACAGACAACAGTAGCCATGGAGTATTTCCTTGCACGCAATCATGAGGCAACTGCTTCATTAGTGAGATTCGCAGGTTCTGGGTGTGAATTCATAGCAGAGATAAATTGGTCAGAAAGGCTCACCTTGTACCTTTTGGATTCTGATTCAAGTCTAACTTTTTATACCAGTAAAAAAAGAGTTTGAAGCCATCAGTGAAGCTCATTCTGCTAGAGAAAACTCTGCTCAGCAGAGGGAAGTGAACAGCAGGAGAGAAAAGTTTCTCTTACCTGAGACCACTAACACACAATACAATGCAAGACACACACTGGTTAAATCTTAGAAAGTGCTATGGGCAACACCCTTTTGCAATTGCCATTGTTGCAATTATTGTTAGCCATTCTGTTGATAGTCCATATTGTAGGAATTACTAGCAGATGGGAAAATAGATGACTCAGAATATAGTATTAACAATCCATATTTTTTTAATCAAAGGCCCCTAATAAGGCGCATTGCATCTGTAAGATTCATTCAGGCAGTTGCTAGGAAGAATTTGTTTTTTCAAGTAAATACAACAAACTTGATACAGATTATTTTTTGATTGAGTATCTGTTTTCTTAACAATTTAAACCCTGAAAATACATTTGTTTGTTTTTGTTGCACCAGCTTAATAGTAGGATTCCATAATTTAGTTTGATAGACTGGAGGCTTGCAATTGTAACTCAAGCATTATAGAATTACTAATGAAATCTAATTTTATTATATTGAAAACATCATTGGCCTAGAGGTTTTATTTACCTCTGTTGCTGTCAAGGGTGGATTAAGATTATAGTGTGCTACACCCACCAAAATGTTGGCTTTCACCCCTTGAAAAGTTTGGATGGCTACAGGTGCGTGCTGGCCAAGTGTGGCTAATGAGTTCCAGACACCTTCACGTAAATCCATGGACTGCAAGCACCACTGAGTATCTCAGATACATGTCCTTGCTCCTGTCTCCTGTGCTGGGCACACATGGAAGCCAGGAGTCAGGATTTACATTGCACCCTTTGACTTCATGGCTTCTGAGAGTCCATTTTTGGTTGTGCTTTATCTCCTTCCTTCTCAGCTTATTGCTACGGAACTCAGGTCTGTAGACAGGAATGCGCATTTTCCTACTGCCTGTTTTGGCCAGAACTTTCATCAGTTTGATTGGACTAAGGCTGTGCACAGAATAGGCAAGGTGCAGTGTTGGTCCTCCTGCAGACAGAAGTAGTATTGACTGCAAGGAACTATTCTTTGGTTTGCTGAAAATACTGATCCAAAGGAACCTGATCCATATGGGGTGCGAGAATTTAGACCAAAGACAAAAAAAAAGTAAAAGCTGTTGCACTTCCCTTGCAGAAGTTTGGGAGGCAACTGCATCGGTATCATTTGAAGACATGTGAAAAAAGCAATCAGCCTGAAACCAGTATTGACCAGAGTAAGAATGTTTTCTGTGTAGGTATATTGGGTTTGTGGCCAGGTTTTTGTAGCAGGGGGGCACTACAGGGCTGGCTTCTGTGAGAAGCTGCCAGAAGCTTCCCCCATTTCTGGCAGAGCCAATACCAGCTGGCTCCAGGATGGGCCCACCTCTGGCCAACACTGGGCCAATCAGGAATGATAGTAATGCCTCTGTGGTTACATATTTAAGAAGAAAAAAAAATTACTGCACAGCTGTAATTGCAGGCAAAGAAGAGCAGAGAATGTGAGAGAGTATGTGAGAGGAACAACTATGCAGGCACCAAGGTCAGTGGAGAAGGAGGAGGAGGAGAGGTAGCCCAGGTGCTGAAACTGAGGTTCCCCTGCAGCCCATGGTGCAGACCATGGTGAGGCAGCTGTGCCCCTGCAGCCCATGGAGGTCAGTGGGGATGCAGAGATCCCCCTGCAGGCTGTGGAGGAGACCTGTGCTGGAGCAGGTGGATGCCCAAGAGAGGGCTGTGAACCTGCGAGGAGCCCATGCTAGAGCAGCCCTGTGGGGGACCCACGCTGAAGCATCCTGTGCCTGAGGGACTGACCCTCTGGCAGAGTGACCAAGGTTGCAGCAGTTCGAGGAGAACCGTTGCCTGTGGGGTAGACTCATGTTGGAGAAGTTCATGGAGAACTATGTCCCATGGGAGAGACCCCATGCTGGAGCAGGGGAAAGACTCTTCTTCCTGAGCAGCAGCAGGAGCAACATGTGATAAACTAGCCATAACCCCCATTCCCTGTCTTCCTCTGCAGATGGCAGGGAAGAGAGAGAGCCCAGGAAGGAGGGGAGAGGTGAGGGAAAGGTGTTTTAAGATTTATTTTACTTCTCATTATTCTGCTCTGGTTTTGTTAGTAATAAATTTAATAAATATCCCCAATTCGAGTGTGTTTTGCCTGTGACAGTATTTGGTGAGTGATCTCTCCCAGACCTTATCTGAACTCATGAACCTTTTGTATATTTTTTCTCCACTGTCCAGTTGCAGAGCGAAGTGATGAGTGGCTTTGGTGGGTGCCTGGCAACCAGCCAGGGTCAACCCACTGCAATAGGAAATACTCTTCTGATAAAATGCTGGTCTGCAGTGTATTCAACCAACCTTCCATGATCATGCCAGATTATTTTAAACCGCCAGAGTGATGAGCAGTGGTTCCTGCCACCTTGGGACAAGGGCAGTGCTCTGTCTGTGCAGCGCTCATAGCTCTGACCTGTGCTCTCATGGCAACAGAACACTTCATGCCTGGAGCTGCCTCAGCATTTGGATTTTTACTGTATCCCAACTCAATGTGAGCAGTCATAGTAAGAAAAGCATGCTAACAATTCTTAATCTGTTCTGCTGCTTTTCAAGTTCTACGTGTAGCCTTTCCTGGAAAACTCTCTAACCCGTTTACAAATAGTTGACAAATTAACAAGGAGAAGTTAAATGATTGGTGTCCCATTTGCTGAAAGTTTGAGATACGGTGCACCAGGTTGCCAGACTGGACTCCTAAGTGTGGGGCTGAGGTGCCTTTTCCAGAGATTGTAAGTGAATGTTACAGTTCTGTTAGAAGGTTAGTTATGTTTTTCTTCTGTGCTATTTGTCCCAGCTCAGGTTTGTGCTGCTGAAAAATACTTCTGCCACTGGAAGCCTGGGTTGATGGATC
>JAWWLZ010000082.1:129839835-129860531 GCA_035041345.1 Poliocrania exsul | reverse complement strand
AGCAGGACAGCAAAGGGGTTTACTTCTTATATGACCAGTCAGTTTTAATGAATGAAATGTAATGAACTGTTAAACATTGTGAAAAAATATTTTTAGAAAGAAAAGAACTTAGTCAAAGGTAACCTCTCCATGAATTCAGGAAATTATTTCATGTATTGTTTAAACACTCTGCTAGTAATTTGCTTTGACTGGTTCTGGCAGCATTCTGTTGAGGAAGGCAGGTGCCTTCTCATTCTTATCAGGAAGTACCTCTAAATATCTGTCAGACTGTTACTTACAGCAGCTGTCTATTTTTCAGGCTTCTGTAGCAGAATGATGTTCAGTAAGAAGTATTTGATTAGGCAATATAATTTAGATACAGAAATATAATTGTGTATGCTGTGGCAGTCTAATTAGTTAAACTCAGCCCTATATTTATTTGCAATTTATTTGCAAGGTTTGCGAAGTGTTTTTTTTTAAATTTAATGTACTATGTGTGGGGTTTTTCATATGCCATTAAATTCTTTACTATGGAGAATACTAAGGCTTTTGGTTGTACCAACAGTTATGTGTCTGTATACATACACTCCAAGTGTGTAAAAGCACTGCAACTGTAAATTAAAGGATTATGAATGGTTGTGGTTTTCATTTTTACTGTAAACAGTTTCTAATATTTTTTGTGTGGTTGTTCTTTTGTTTGGTTGTTTTCCAGTTAAAGAATCTGAGTTTAGAAGAATTACAGATGAGGTTAAAGGCTTTGGACCCTATGATGGAACGAGAAATTGAGGAACTTCGTCAGAGGTACACTGCAAAGAGGCAGCCTATCCTGGATGCCATGGATGCAAAGAAACGGAGGCAGCAAAATTTCTGAGTTTGCTTTACTTTCAGACAGAATACTATGAGTCATTGTGGACGCTGGTAACTTTGTAAGTCTGAAGGAATTTGATTGTGAGAGTTTTTAAGACCCAGTCTGTTGAAATTTCCTTGACAAACAACGACAATTGGAGCAGTGAAAGAATATACATATGGCATTCTGCAAAGGCAGAGAAACACATCCCCACTTGTTTGCATTTTCAAATGTTTAATGTAATACAAGTTTAATCTGTCTTTCCCAATCTTTTTCAGGTGTATATTGGTAACTTGGTGTTGTACATTGGGAATTGTGTTTTGGAGCACCTGGAATGATTTCTTGATTGTGCAACACTACCGAGCCTTATATTGCAATGTATTTTTCTTCCACTTAGTAGCATATTTATTATGTAATCTTTGGTTATCCTATTTATTTTATACCTGTTTCCTTTTATATTGGGAAGTATTAGGATAATATTGTGGAGAGCCGTGTCAGATTAGATAAAATTGGTATTGTAGTATAATGAAAAGCTGCTCACCACTGTATTATCTTTTAAAACTCCAACTTCAGCAAGCATCCCAATTCAGGACAGCACTTGAACATGTATCCTGCCCATTTGTATCAGTAGGATTTAAGCAGAAAGGAGGTAACAGACACGTGTTTTTCTGCTCTCCTGAATCAGTGACTGTGGTTGTAGTTGAGCAGAGCAGTTGTTACACTACAGAGCATTTTTAGAGAGTATTCCTGTCATTTCTACGCACACTGAGTCAGCTGTCATTAAACAAGAAAACAAGTGCCTAATCCGTTTTGATTTTGGTTAGTCAGGAGAAGCAATACTTGCAGTCAACTCCTTCAGTGTAAACTTCCAATTGCTATTGCAATTCTGACCAGTACAAACCTCTATTTTGCACCGTAGTTTTATAATGAAGTAACAGCTACACTTTCTGGATGTTTTTTTGTTCATTTGGGTTTCTTTATCACTGTTTTGAGGGGAGAGGGTGTTATTAGTGATTTGAGTTTGTTTTGTTTTCACATTATAGATACAAGGGATAGTAATTTAAAAGCCAAAGAAAATAAAATGAATACTTATATTTAATAAGTACAGAAAAGAAGCAACATTTTACAGTCCTCTGAGGGTTTTGTCCTGCAGTCACTAAACATCCAAAATTCCTATAGTCTTCTGCTGGTAGATTTTGGGAAACCAGAAATGCAGGACCAAGCTCTTAATAGCTTTTTACAAGTTATTCTATCTGGTTTATATTGTTGAATATCTAGCAGGTAGAATTTACAACATTGCAAGAAATATTTCATACTTAGCAGAAAATGTGATCCACTTTCTGAACAATCCACTGTGTTCTCTATTGAAATATTTACTATTGTTGCCTTTTATGTAAATAACTTCACTGTGATAGTAATACTTCTTTGAACAATACAGCTGAAAAGACCTTTACATTCAGCCTTTAGCTGTTAAACTTTTAATGGTGACTACTGTATGGGCCTGTTGTGTTAAATGTTTTCTGGAAGTTAGTAATCATCTCATACCTCTTAACATTTACTGTCATCATATGTGGACCATTTAGATGGAGCAGTGCAGATTTTGGAAATGGTGCATTATATCACACAGCTTATGCAAGAGGAAACCAAAAGTTTTCACAAGATCAGCATTCTACAGCCATGCTGGGACCAGGACTTGGGTTTGAGCCGTAAAGAGCCATCATTGTCGTTGTCATTCTCTGTGTGTTTGCATGCACACCACACTGACATGTAAATCCTGCAGTCAAATAAATCTTGATTATGATTGTTAGAACATCCTTATCCTCAGTTCTCTTCATATTTCCTAGAGCAATGACCTTTGCTTGTGAAAATGCAAGAACACAGAAGATCCATAAAAATTACTTTAGGCAAGATAAAGTGCACCTGGTAGTCTTACACCTCACATTTATCCAGTGAAATGATGTAAAGTAAAAAATGGTCTAATCATGTCACTGTGTCATTAGATTATAACACAATGCAGGAAAAAATAACAGTACCAACTTTCCCCTATCAATATGATTCTTATTTAAAATTAATTTCTACTTCTTTCTGTTCTCAAAAACTCAAAGATGTGTGTGCATGCATAGGTTTGTGTAAGTATACACACATCTTTATGCATATCTTTATGTGCAAGAAAAAGTATAAAACAGATTTAAACCATCAGGAGAGGAACCTGGTTTGCCTTTTCTTGGTGTGCCTTTTAAGCAGTGTCATTGTCCAGACACTCTTACCATGTACCAGTGTAACAAAACGATTGTGAATTTCCTATTTTGTGTATTCTGAAAACTGTGGTAACGTGACACCCTAAAAATGAATTGCCTGTTCTGAGGGAATCCAGGGCATTGTAGACTAGAGGTGTTGCAGTCTGACATCTGGAAGCTATCAGAAGGTAAAGGACATCCTTTCTTCAATCCTGATTTGTCTGCATAGAAACAACTCACGTTTTGTGCACATGCCTGCACACAGGAATGGATCATACATACAGGGAGAAAACCTGAACCCCATGGAATAAAACAAATCTAAACAAGCTACTTAAAATGTGTAAAAATAGCATCTGATGTACTGTAAATTGGGGAGATACAGGATGTTTGTGACCAAAGAGTACTTTTCACCAGTTAACATGAAATCAGTAATGTTTCCATTCTGGTGTGGCGCACACTGCAGTCAGTGAGAGCTGCCTTTGGCTTAAGCACCCAGAGTATGAGCTCTAAATGACATGCAAGTGTAACACAGAGAAATAAGTTTTATACTCAGAGATGGACACAACTTTTTTCTTTCTTCTGTTTATATAAATGAATCAAGTCATCTATGTTGATGACTGCATATCTCTACTGGAGGATGAGCATCTCTGTTAAGGAAAGCAAACAGTACAATAAATAAGATACTTTAAAAGCAAGCCTTGCAGAAAACCTGATAGAACTACTGACAAGTTAACCTTCAATAAAAGTTTAACCAAGCAATTTCTTGTTTGCTTCTGACTTTGTATATTTAGGTTTAGTAAGTTAAAAAAAATGAAAAAATCATTGCTTATTACTAAACATTTGTAATAAAAGCTAATTTTTCCATGTATAATTGTTGACTTGTTCATTTTAACTGAAGCAAAATTATCTTAATAGTAACCATTAATGTTCATTTCCATAGTCATCCCTCATGCTTTTGTTTCCTTCTGTAACACTGCAGGCTCAGCTGTGAGCTCAGAAACCCCCATCTCTCAAAGTCAGCTCTGGGAAGGATTTTTCCAGCTCACAACATTGCTACAAGATCTAGAAGTCTGAGGCTCTCAGTGAAAGCATATCAGGCCTAAGGACAGAAATCCTCAGTACTCTGTGGAAGTCCCTTTCTGTGCAATGTGATTTTGCAAAAGGCCTAACCTTGAGAAAGCTGAGCACCACCCAGGTATCTTGGAAGTCTTCCTAGATATCTTTACTTGGAAGTACTAGCAGACATAAGTGGCTTGTGCTGCTCCTTTGTTGTTCTCATTACACTAGAAAATCAGCAGGTAATGGACAGGCTTGAGTAGGAAAAGTGAATACGTTTCATGTTTTGAATTTGATTCCATCACCCATTTATTTTCTGATTTTTAAAAATTATATTCTTAAGAATTTGTCCACAAAGATATTTTCATGAAAGGCACTCGTGAGCAAAACTCCTTAGTGATCTGCAGTATGTTTGAAGTGACAAAATTCTACTGCTAATCTGAATTAATCTGACAATTTTTGGATATAATAATTACTGTTTACTTATGATAAATAATAGATTGTCTGCATTTGCACAGTGTATTCCAATGAGAGTGCACAGTGTCTGAGGCTGCTTCTCCATCCAGTGTGTTGAGCTTCCAAATACAAATATGGCTCATGATGAGTGAACCCTGCACAAATAACATGAGATAGTCTGACTCACCATTAATAGGCACTGGTGCTTCCAAGCAGAGTGTGTATGTACAACTTCTGTAAAGCACTTCGTGTGCTTGCTGCTCTTGTCGGTGTGGTATGAGGGTTACCTTTTCTCAAATGTAAACATGGTTATAAAGCTAATTAAAAAGACCTCATGATGTGAGGAAGTCTTTATTTCTTTGCATTTTTAAATACCTAAATAAGGACTCCAGCTTACTGTGGCATTTCATTCTTTGTTTCCAAAGATGATGAGGAGTGTTATGTAGTCATATTACAGAATCAGTTGGGTTGGAGAAGACCTCTCAGATTGTTGAGTCCAACCTATGACCAAACACAACCAAGTCAACTAGATTTATGCCACTGAGTGTCACCTCCAGTCTTTTCTTAAACACCTCCGGGGCTGGTGACTCCATCAGTTCATGGACGTTTTCAAATTCATTTAGGTTGGAAAAGACTTATAATATCATTTAGTCCAACTGTTAACCCAGCAGTGCCAAGTCCACACGGAACACTAAGTCCCTAAGTGCCATGTCCACATGTCTCAAATACCCTCAGGGATGGTGACAGCACCATTTCCTTGGGCAGCCTGTTCTGATGCTTGACAAATCTCGGGTGAAGAAATCTTTCCCAATAAGTGATTAAAACCTGTCCGGTTGTAACTTGAGGCTGTGTCCTGCAGTTGGCTGAGAAATGCTTGGGGGTATCTGTGTACCAGGCTGTGATGCAGCAGCTTTGTGCCCACTATTGCCACTGACAGCCTTGGAGAAGACACGTCCTGGGCAGTGCACGTTGTTTCTCTCCATTGTGTTGTGCCAGGTGAGGCAATAGCTTAAGCTTTTTGGGGAAAGGCAAATTACATTGATGGTGCAGTGTGAAGTCATTAAGTTGCACTTGGAGATTTGCCCTGTTAAATTTGTTTTAAAATATCTTTTTACAAAATGTATTTCTCATCTCTCTTCGGTGTATTCATTATGGAAAGGGCCTGTCTTTCATATGATGTGCTCTCATCCATTTTGGTTTGGTTTAAATTGATAGGGTTTTTAAAGCAATACTTGAAAATTCCCTATGTTTTCCTTTTCCTCCTCCCTCTGCTCAGGAAGATGAATGTGGGCATTACTTCTAAGGTCATCCCCTGAGCCAAGTGTCCTGGGGATATTGTGCCCAAATGCAAATGTCAGCAACAGCTTTTATTCTCTTCTTCTATTCAGAGATCACTGAAGTGAAGTCTCAGCTATCCTGTTTTCCCTTCCTTTGAAAAGATGGTCTGTTCAGATTCTAAGCAAATCTTTCAGATTATTTGTTAGTCCCAGACCAACTGATAGTGGATACTTTTTTTCCATTGTTTGCTTCACAGATTCTTCAGGATGGATTCATGCTTAGTTTCACTAGGCCTTAGAGAGTCTTCTGTACTGGAGAAGAGTGGTATTTGTCACTGAAACAGGAAGAAAGAAACAATTTTTTTATAAATTTTCTTTGGGGAGAAAAGAAAAAGCACATGGCATCTGCACCTGTGCCAGGCTGCTTATGAGGCTAACTATGGATGTGAGGGAGAAAGTGTTGGCTGACAAAAGCAAATCAGGCAGTCATCATATGTAACTTACTGTCTGTGTTGCTGCTTCACACCTGATTTTCTTCCATCCATGTTTGTCTTCTGTGTTCATTCTTTATTCCACTGCCACTTTCAAAGATGAAGTTCTAAGTTTTTCAAACTTCTTAAATGGAAATAACAGTGACAAGTGAATAAACATGGAAAAAACCCAACAATCAAAGTCACTGATGGTGTTTTCACCTACTTTTCTTCCCCACTCAACTGGGGGAACGGAGGCTTTTGACAACAGATACTGTTTGTCTCTGTGTGGAGAGACTTTCCATGCTCCAACCCTGGGCAGACAGGGATGGAGATGGTTTTATCAAAAGGGCTGAATGAGCTGTGCACCTGCTCAGGACATCATACAAGTGTTGTGCCCTCCTGAGAACTGCTGTCATCCTCCTGCTCCTCTCCCTCTCCAGGCACTGAAGCTCCTGCAAGGTGTGAGGCACTGAGATGCAGCAGTCAGTACTGCTTGGCCAGGAGACTCAGCTGAACGTGGAAGCAGTTGATTCACATCAGGGTTAGCACTGTGCTCAAACCAATGCCTGTGGCCCAGGAAACCTTGCAGGAGCAAGCTCTTACCTCAGGGACAGTGCCATGCTGTGGTGGCAAACAGCTTGTGATACCGCGTTACTTTGTTGGCAGGGCTGCAGCATGGCCATAGCACCCAGTAAGGCGTGCCCACACCAAGGAATCTGAGAATCACATCTAACCCTTGGGAAGGGTAAAGTTCCCTGTGTCTACATTTTTATTGATCAAAAATTGTTTAGTGTCCCTTAGGAAATTCTCTCGGTGCAGTGGAAGAGTTTGTGTGGTGGCATCAGCTGACGATCGCTCCATGTCTCGTGCCAGGGTGTTTCTTAGTCCAATAGAAGTATTCCTCAGCCACCCAAGTTCTTACTGTGGGTGCTGAGTTTGACTTTGCTACAAGTGCTGCTGGGAACAGGGAGTTTCCATGTGCTGCAAGCAAGCAGCCAGAGTTCTGGTGCCAATACTTGTTCAGTGCAAACAGGCCTTTCTAAAGGCTACAGAAAATTCAGAGGGATAAACTGGGCAGTAAGCAGGGAGCTGCCCAGAGCCAGGCAGTGGGAAGGCATTAGAAGGAATTAAACTAATCTGATTCTGGGCTCAAATGCTGGGTTTCTGTCTGTCACAATGAGCAAAAACATTTATGATATTTACCATTTACCATGGCACTGCAAACTCCAGCAATCTTCAGAATTTGTTCAGGTGTCATAGCTTCAGCAGTTAAGTTTGTAAATATCCATGACCACATGCTAATGTACCTGGATATATTTTTCTCTGTCAAATTAATTAAACTGTATGTTATTTACTAAAGACCTGGTCTCTTCTTCCTGTGGATATTTCTTCTGAGGACAGGTATTTTATATTAAAGTATTTCTCCATAGCCAGCTCCCAGAGAAAAATGTAGGTCTCCTAGTCGTGTTTCTTACTTCAGGGACAATATTTGGAGCTGAGCAGTGTACTTGTTCTTTCACTGTACCCAGGTGTGCCCAGAAACACATACAAGCACCCCCGCATTCATCCTTTCATTCCCTTGGTGTGACTGAAAGGATCGATGCATGAGAGGGTGGCTGTGGCCCTCAGATGTTGCTAACACTGCTTTTCCCCCTCTTCAGATCTTTCTGCTGCTTTGCACTCCTCCTGGGCTCCCAAAGCCTGTGTGGTTGCTTTTAAGGAAAGTCTTGCAGCCAGTACATCAAAGAGGCAGACCAAAGGCTTTGGAGTTGATTTATCTGACACTAAGCCTTTTGTGTGATGCATCAATTGATATTTCATTTTTATTACAGTACAATGGGGGATACAGGCTTAACAGCAAGAGGTGTCCTTTTGATCTCTCATTGCACATGAAAACAGGTGTCATAGTCCAGGGATTATGAAGGTCAGATATTATTTGAGGAAGGATTAAGCAGAGTTACCATTTTTCTTAGCAACCATATCCAAAAGCATGAGATTCTTTTTAAAGTGCAGGTGTTATTTCAGTCTCTAGATAAGTTGTATTTATCTGTCATATACCAATTTTCCCTGCTGAAACTATGCAATAAGACTAGAATTTTTCAGTGTTTCATATTAAAAATGCAGAAACAAGTAAAATGCTGTATTTATAAAAACAATTAATAAAATAACTTATTCTGAGTCTCCTAATACCCAGGAGAAATTTTGGGTTGCTTTTCCTGTTAGTTGATCTTTACAGAAGATGGTCTTGAAGTCATGCAGAAAATAATGAGGTGACTGTATTAATGTACATATAGACATATAATTGCTTAATCCAAATCCGATTTACCTCAGAAAGTGAACAGAATTCTCTGATGCAGTGAGTACTGGTTCAGTATTTTAATAAATACAGCTGAAATATTTCTCTGACTCATTCCAAGAGTCTCTCTGATCCCATTAGAAGCTCTAAAACAACCAAAAGAAATTTGGTAACCCACTGTGGGTATGTTGGTATCTCTCCTGCTAAGGGAGCACATCCACCACTGTTTGCTCAGCTTTTACAGAAATACATCAGCTTTTGGGGCTGTTTGTGTTCAACAATGTAAGTGGCTAAAATCGATTGAAATAATGTTGTAGTAGATTCAACAAACCTGTTTCACTTAGTTAATTATAACTTTTATTGACAACCAGATGTTTAAACAGCCCCCAAATATGTAATTATTGGAATAAATGAGGAATTGAGGATTTCTAGGATTATAGGACCAGCAATACAGTAGCCCCTCATCCAATAATTAATGCAAATTTATTCCATGAGTGGGTACAAGTTTGAAGCCTTTTAAATGTAGTTACTGTTGATTTATTCAGCCCATCAACTGACACGAATTGTATGCATCTCATAGCACTTATCTTCAGATGCTGCCTCCACAAAAAGCTTGACAGTTCAGTCCTATCTTGCAGCTGAAGTAGGAGGAAGTCTTATTTGCAAAGTGTTTGACCAACATGAACTTAAGTGTTCAGCTCAGCTCTTTGCTCTAGAGTGAGGAACAATGATTCAGGCACTTTTGAGGAGAGATCACTGCTGCATTTCTGAGGCATCTTCCAGCTTCTGTCCTGATCCATGGAAATGAGGCTGCCTGGGGCTGACTGGGCCCTGTGCTGCAGGGCCAAATAACTTCCAAGTTCCCTCGTTGCAACTAGTGATAGAAGCTGCATGGCCTTATATTCCCAAAATAGGAGGCTGCCAGCCTCATGTTTAGACTGCCATGTTGCTGACCCAAGTGCAAGGAGGGTGTGTTTAACACCTCTGTGCTTAGAAATTTGGAAATCTAAACTTTGGGAAGCTGGTCTCTGATGTTTGGTCCAGAGCTCTAAATGAAACCATGCAAGACATTGCTGTCCTGTGCACATTGCAAGTTAAAAATTGAAACACTGTACAGCTGCAAGTTTGTCCTTTCTGGGCTGCATTGGATTAACATTTTATTCTGAAAGCTCAGAACCCAAGTAGGCCAACCTTTCATGCACTGTAGCCTTTTTTCTCACCTTCTCTAGCAGGATGGAGAAACACATTTTGCTTTCTCAGTAGTGTTTTCTCAGGGTGGAAAATTGTCAGGTATCTGGTTTCAGCAATCATCAACTGCCTGTCAGAGCCTTTCTCTTCCATATTCTTGGTATGTCTAGACTGACCTCTCTCTCTCAATCGATTCTTAAGAAAGTCAAATGCACCCAGAAACACCTGCCCCCTCCTGTTCCCGGCATGACTGCTGTCTCCTGGCGTGTTAGATGGTTTCGGTGCTCTGAGGCTCCTGCACATTTGTGGATTTGTGTGCTGGTGGATGGGCCAGTGTAACTGCTCACACAAAGCAGAGTCACAGCACTGGTGAGAGCTCCAGTACAGGTCCAGTTTGTTGTGCTTGGGCAGCAAGAGCTGGGGCTGCTCTCACCAATGTATAATAAAGCCTGGGTGCATTTTGCCACAAAAACGTAAGAAAATTTCCCTATATTTAAAAAGCATTTTCAGTACTACAGCTGAGATGGCCCATGCAAAAATCAGCTGTCAAATCTGTTAGTTCCCTTGCCAGGCTGAATATGAAAGGAGCAGGGAGGAGATGCATCCTGACTTTGGATGTCCCTGCTGTGGGACCTGCCCTGCCTGTCTACTGGCTGTGCAAGAAAGGGGGAGTGCAGAAGGGGCAACAGGATGGGATAGCCCACTATTCTGGAAGGTGCTTGCAAGTGGCAGCAGCCTCTTCCCTGGTTTCAGCTGTCTTCTTTAGAGTGAGCTCCCCCAGGGAATGCTGAGAGCCAGTCCACCAAAGGAAAATACATCCAGGGCTTCTTCCTTCAGGTTTTTACAATAGCGATCAAAAGGATAAAAAGGGATCATACTAAGAGTGACAGTACGAAGATGTGCCTTGGTGTGGAAAGGAGAAAGAAACAGAGAATGGATTTTTCACAAAAGTAAACTACGTTTTTGACACATTATCTCTTGCTATACTTGGCAAATCTAACATATGGAGGTTCTAGCCCATGGTCTGGCATGCCTAGGCACTGGTACAAGAGAAATAAATTATGATTTACCTGGTAATTAAATGGATAGTCGTTAAAGGGGCTATGCTGGGGTGTCAATATTCAGAACACTTCCCAGAATGGGACAGAAGATGAATTTCAAAAATAGCATAGAAACTTTAAAGGATAATTTCCACTGAAAGTTGATGGGATTGATGTTCCTAAGTCAGGAATTCCAAACCCTCATTTTGCTATGTTTCAACCCCACCACATCACTCATTCCTCATATGTCATGGGGGCTGCAGGAATAGCCACGTCAGGATATGGCAGGTAGATGAAGCAAGAGGTACAGGACTTGAGATGGGCAGCACAGCAGCTGCTGGTAAGCAAACTGTGCTGTGTGAGCACCACTAATCCTACAAATGTGATTAAGAGTTTCCTTTGAAAGTCAACAGTATAATCAGTGGAATAATCTGCTCAGAGCTACACAGACTTGTGCCCCACACAGTGCACCTGTGCATCGGGTGGCAACAAGCAGATGTCAGCTCTCTTAGGCTGCTTTAGATACATAGAAGAAATTGTCAGATTTATAGCAGACTTCATACAATTCCCCCAAACCACAGCCCTGCTTATTTCTGAACAGAGATCAGTGAGAAGCCAAAGTCCATTGGTATCCTGGAAGAAAAAAGCAAGAGTGGGAGGTGCTGATGTTTCTTCTGCACTTGTGTGAAGCTGAAATGTTGGATTTGTGCCACTGCCTCCTATGGCAAATGCCTCTGTTTATGCAAGTGAGGACATGGATGATTTAGGGTTGTGTGTAAAGGGTGAGGTGATGTCAGACAAACAATTTTCTGCAGTGTCCAGTGGGAGGTCAGTTTGAGTTTCAACACCTGTGAGATGATTCTCCATCCTCTGTACTAGCAGGAGAAATAAATTCCAGAGCCAGGCCTTTGCCAGCAGTGTCATGGGAAACACTTTCTACAATGTTTGGAGGTTGCTTCCCCCAGCTGACAACCTGTAATTTTATATATGGGAGGTGAAGAGATCCATAATCTTTAATGAGGGTCATGTTTCTTAGCAGCTTCAATGATTGCTCTGTAGAACTGTTGCTTTGAATAATATATTGACCATTGCTCCATCATTAACCCAGTAAATTATTCTCAGATGATAAGCATTTTTTTAAAGAAAAAGGCAGAATCAGTAAAAGATGCTTCCTAAACTGGGTAGGAGCGTTCTTCTACCCTGCCTGAATAGTGGGCAACTTGAAAATTAGTTACAGGAGATCAAATTAATTTCTGGTTCAACTTAATGGGCAGCCAGGTGCATACATTGGAAAAGAAATAAAGAATAACATGATGAGAAAAGAACAGTTCTGGCACAAAACCTCACCACGGGATATGAGTGGTGACTTGGGTTGAATGTTACTTGAAAGTACCATCAAAGGTAGGTTAAAGCCAGGAGTACTGTGATAGGAAATGGATAACTAGCACAGCAAGAGCAGCTACTCCAGGGGCTTTCTGCTGCTTATATGTGCACAGCTGGGGCCTCTGAGGATGGGGATTGTTTTGTAAGAGATGAAAGGTCATGTCGAGTTGATTTAGTGCCTACAAGTGCTGGTGGTGTGTTGCTCAGTCCCTAATCTGTCAGGTAGAAAACAAGAAGCTTGCACTGTTTGTTCAACACAAAAATTTGGGTTCCTCAACACAACCACCAATTACAGACACCTAGCTTGATGTATTTGTTTAAAAAAACTCACCTTCACAATGAGACCCACACTTCTCTTTGATTATAATATATACTCAGAATATCCTGAAACTTAAGTCAGTTCTTAATCCTTAATCCCTGGTGAAATATCATTTTTTATGCATTTAATTTCCATTTTGTGGCACAAAGCTGAGTTTTTGAGTGTGCTATACTCTACTGGGACAAGAAACACAATACAAAGAGCCCCAGATACAGTAGTTCCTTACAGTCACATAAAGATCTATACAAAAAAGTACAAATACTGGAAGTATTAAACTTGGAAAATTAAATGTAGAGTTCTTTGTTTTTAAGTTTGCAACGTGAAGTAGCTCATGCTCTATAATATGTGAGGAAAAACCAGTCTGCTTTCAAAATGGGTAGTCTGCAGGGAAAGAGAGAATTAGCAACTGATGAAAGTGAATAATAAACCAGACAATAATGCAAAACCTGAACATACATAAAAAGCTTAATCACAATCTATATATAGATTTTACATCTCAGGAGAATAGTGTAACATATTGCTTCTCCAACTCTCATAATAGCCTAGATTTGTACTAGAAGTCGAGATTCTCTAACAGTTTATTCCTGGCAATAAAGTTGCCTCATTTGAATTGTTACCACAACGCTAATTTAAACAATACAAAGCTCTCAGACAAAAGTGAGTAGGCAGAGCACTTGCACTAGTGCCAGGAAGGTGACTGTCACAGGCAGGAGGAGCACATGCCAATGCAATGTTCCTCAGTAAACTTCACATCCAGAGTAAGGAGACTTCTGAGCACAGCAATTTGCAAGTTTCAGACTCTGGAGAAAGCAGCCAATTAGTCCTCTCATCCTTCAGTTCTGACTCTGGTTTATGGAAGTGCAGATGCTCTACTCTTACACAACACTGAGGGAAGAAGTCTGCAAAAGTACTGACTGCTCAAAAAGTGCACTGCCTCTTCTCCCCTGTGAGGCTTTGGAGAGATTGAATTTTTCCTTCAAAGTGTAAAGATTTTTCTGTAGCTTTTATTTAATAAGAGATAAGGTTTCTCAGCACTTCCTGCACTAAGCCCTGGAGTAGAGGTTACTTCATAAAATGGCAGGAAAGGTGTGTCTTATTCTTCCTTATCTAGATATATTTTGGGGGAGCTAAGACAGTAACATTACTGAAATCATTGAATTGTTACCCTGCTCAGAGAAAAATTCTGTTAGTCATGAGCAAATATTAAAAATGCTGTACAATACTGTACAATGCCAGCTCAAACATAATAAATCTAAGCAGAAGTAATGCAGAAAAAAGGCTACATCCCTTAGGATGGGCAGGGGAATACAGCTTGCAAAAACAAAACTAAAAGGAAGCTTGGCAGATACAAGCCTGTGACAGTAAGCATGTAAGGACATATGGTTGCTGTCTATAAATTCACCATGCATACATGAAGAGGAAAATGAAATATTTAAGCTAAAGAACAGTGTTGGCATAAGAAAAAAAATCTGGTATAAAGTAGCCATTAATAAAAATATGCTAAAAGTTGTGCAAGCCCTGTAGAACAGCACAGCTCTGGAATGGTCTTCAGGAGGAGGGGGGAGCAAAAATGTGACTACTTTTAACATGGAGTTAGTTAAGTTTATGAAAGAAATTCCTGTGCACTGTGTAAAGTCACTGTCATGATAATAAGAACATATTAAATTTCAGTACTTTATTTACTTAGTGTCTTTGATCCAAAGCACTTATATAAAAATGCAATAACGAAAATTCCTTTCAACCAGAACAATAAAAGTCAGAATTCCTTTGGGTATTTCATTTTCTTTAGTAAAATGCAATTTGGACAAGTTCCATTCAATATTGGCAGAAATGACAGAGAATCAGCCCTACAAATAATAATAAATCTAGAACATAAGATAAGCTATAGGTTATTGAAATGATGTGTTGTAAAGTTTGGATCCAACATTTGCAATGTTAAACTAGCAACAGCTGAGGAAATTTGTGACTCTCTGGCGAGTCTACAGGTTTCATCAAATAACTGCCCTGAAAGTCACTGGTTTTTAGCTCTGTGAATCTACTGTTTCTGAAACAGATAAAACCACTGCTTGGAGTTGCATTCTCTGAAGGCCCCCAGCCAACAGAATTAGGGACAGCTTGCAGTGTCCTTGGCATTAGAGGGAGAGCTTGCCACCCCTGCAGCATGTGACCTTACCAGAATGTATGTGCTGCATGTGCCTACCTCTTCCCTCATTTCTTTCCTGGTATTTCAGTCCAGCAGATGACCTCAGACTGGTCCGTGTTCTGGGCGATGTTTGTAGGTGTGTGATAGTTCACACACCTGCAATAGGAGTCAGGAACAGAGCATTGAATTTATGCCTGTCACTCAGCAGAGAACTTGAACCAGCTCTTCAGAGGTGAAAACCTTAGCAAGTGTTTCAAGTTTGGACATCACATTCAGGTTATGTAGGTCTACTTTTAGGACCATACATATGATTTTTGATTTTCAGAGCCTGCAAGCAATGGCTTGCCAATGGACTTGAGAACATGTGAAGGCTGTGTTAGATCTTTGGTGAGGTTGGAAAGGGCACATTTCCCTCACACTTCCTGGCCTAAATCACACAGTAACTGACGTGAGGGGAGGGTGTTCAAAAGGAATGGGGTGAGGGGTAAGTTATTTCACACTGTGTATTCTGTGAGAGATCACTGAGCAAACGGGACTCTGATCTTAGATACTCAGCTTTCTGTTTTTCAGGTGGAGCTGATACAGCAAAGCATCAAAAGATCCACATCAGACAGCAACCTCTAATAGCCTAAATGATGCAATTACCTATTCATACCATATTTCCTTTATTCTGTCAGTTGGGCCATCCTTTGTCATGGTATACAAAAACAGTCTTCCAAGCACAACAATTTTAGCTTTAGTATTTTCATTTCTCTTCTAACTAGTTTAAATTTAATTTCTGAACCTCTCTAGTCTTCACAAGTAAAACAAACAAGCAAACAAAAAATAATTGGAACATTATATGTAATAAATGGGAAGGAAAAGCAGCAGGATCTGAAGACATGCTGTTCTGTTCACTGAGTGCCAGGAGTTTGTTTTCTACTACAGATCCCAAGAAGTTGAAAGAAGGAAGCAGCAGCTTCTACCTGTTGCCTACAAGTGTTTGATCTCTGTAAAATTGTGTAAGGGAAGAGACCGAGCACTCGTAAAACAACTTTATGCAGATCCATGATTACTCTTGAAATCCCAGATGATCTGTTCTCTCATGTATTTTTTGGTTTTGTTTTCCTTTTTTTTTTAAAAAACAGTACATGCCAGCCCTTGAAAGGATTTACATTGACTACATCACAGAAGTAGGTAGGAGGATCTACCCACAGTTGGTGCAGTATTAAGCTCTTTATCTGTTCCCTTCTTAGGTCCTTATACTCTCCCTTAAATGTAAATTGTGAGTTTCTTTCTGAGGCAAAATGTGACTTACAGGGTGTTTTTTTCCTTAGAGTTTCCTTGGCAGAAATCTTAATGGAATTGTCTGTCATCAACACCTGCTTTCAAGCTTTTCTGATAAAATTAGATTTTATATCTCAGCATTGCATATGGCATCTTTATAATTAGTCTTTTTGCAGTATATGAATGTCAGTTCCTAAAATGCTCCCTGCATAGTTCATGTGGGAATATTTCACTTCATTAAACTAATCCAAGTTTTTCATTGGAGCTTCTAATTGTTGAAAGCCCACATCTTCATGTGTCTAAGCTCAGAACCATTTTAACAGACTGATACAGCATATCTGGAGCTGCACTGGGACCCAGTTGTGGGCAGATCACTTCTGGAAATGTGATCCTGAGAGGTCTAGGTGGGTCTCCACACCTGGAGTCATTTGTGGAAATGCAGTATTTGACTTTATAGCTATCTGAAAATGAGGGGTGACCTTCTTCAGAGGGCTCAGTATTGACCTAATCTTGGAAGCAGAGGAAGGTCTATGCCTTAGGAGATTCTGGAAAATATTACTATAAATAACATTTCAGAACAAGAACACCCAGATTTTAACATACACTTAAGAGTAAGCAAACTTAGAGGAGTTTTCAGACAAGTGATGATCAGAATTACTGGTCAGCCATATGGGTAAGTGTTCCTGTATCTGTGATTCACAGGTGATTGTGTTAAGTTGTTGTAAAATGCATGGAAGTCCTACACTAGTACAGATACCAGGATAGGTGATAGGTGATGTTTTCATTACTCATGTCACAGCTGATAATGTTTATTCCACTTGTATACGTTCATTTCTCTGCTCAAATAAGAAAATGTACAAAGTAACAGATCATCATTATACCACTAGCACTAATGTCATGGAAGTGACAACATTTTTGTGGAAAATAGAGCATTTAGTACCTTATGCAACAGAATGAAAATGTGCAAACTGTCAACTTGTAATAGAAATGTCTTTAGTTTCTCAAGTGCAAAGTGCAGTGTCAGCAACACTATCCTCTAGGGAAAAAACCCAACAAAACCCCCAAAAGACAACAAATGGGAAAACATTTATAAACATAGCTCTTGATAGCTCTCATGCAAACTGCTGTCAGACTTGTACACTAATGCAGTGAATCATTCAAGCTCAGCTCACTGGGGGTACTCCTGCTCATATTGGTCAGACTGGCCATAAGGGATTTAACTTTATAAGCATAGTAGTCCCTTAAGTTGATGGATGGAACTTCTTTCATGCCATCACCAAAATCACAGCTTCTCATGGCACTCTCTAACTGCTTCTGACGCCTATAAAAGTGGGAGAATTTATTGAAGATCAGTGTAATGGGAAGCACTACCACTAGGATACCAGCTAGGATGCATGCAGATGCCGTCAACTTGCCAGCAGTGCTCCCTGGCACAACATCCCCGTAGCCAACTGTGGTCATGCTAACAGTAGCCCACCACCAACAAGCAGGGATGGTGGCTAACCCCTCATTCTCTTCTTTCTCAATGGTGTAAGCCACTACTGAGAAAATGGAGATGCCAACAGAGAGGTAAAGCAAAAGTAGCCCCACCTCTCTGTAGCTATACTTCAGGGTGGCTCCAAGAGACCTGAGCCCTGTGGAGTGTCTAGCAAGCTTTAAGATGCGAAAGATCCTCATGAGTCTCAGGACTTGTGCAACTCTGCCTAAATTTGCTAAAGTCGGACTGCTTTCCACCACCAAGTTGACAATTAATGTAATATAAAATGGAAGGATAGACATTAGGTCAATCAAATTCAGGGCATGCTTGAAAAACTTTAAAAAGTCGGGAGCTACTGCAAATCTTGCCACCAGTTCAAAAGTGAACCATGCAATACCAAAATGTTCCACGATTTCAAAACGAGGGTCTTCCTCAGGGTTCCCATTACTGTCAACAATTTGAAAGTCTGGGAGGCTGTTCAGGCACATGGTCATGATGGAACCCAGCACCACCACTATTGAAAGGACACTGAAGATGCGGCTTAGGACTGAGTATCCAGGATTATCCAGAGCAAGCCAGAGCTGCCTCCTGATGTTTCCAAAGGGTTGTTTATCAAATTTAGAGGCATCATTGTAGAATGCCAAAATCTCATCAAAAGAAGATGTGGTACTTTCCTGGTCACTTTGTTCTTCCCATTTCTCTTGGTCTGGCTCCATTTTCCTCCCATGGTAGCTGTAACTGCAGCAGGAGTCTATAAAGAATTCATTGATTCCCCAGTATTCAATCTCCTGGCTGAAAGAAAACACACAGAGTTCGCCCATCACATGGAGCTTGCCAGTGTTATAAAAATGTAGCACATAAGGAAAGAGCTCGGGGTTCCTGTCAAAATAAAATTCATTCTTAGTATCATCATAGTCATCACAAAGCTCCAGTATTGACTCCTTTGAGTGGCAGCTCAGCAGTTTGCCCAGCCTGGTCTCAGGGAACCTTAATAATGTGTTGGATCTCATCTTTTTCTTAAAGCCTCCAACGTTGATGCTGATCTCATTGTCTTCAAAATTCGCTTCAGATAAAGCATTCAGACTCTGCCCTGTCATAGTGAGCTCCTTCCAAAGGTGTGTAGGGAATGAAAACCTAGGATGCAATTGCACAGAAAGTTGGCAGAATGAACAAATGTACAGCATGTTCACCTAGTGATCCTTTCTTTCTTTCTTCCCTTCTCTTCTTTCTTTCTCTCTTTCTCTCCTCTCTCTCCCTTTCCCTTTTTACTCCTTTCCCCCCCGTACACCTGCTTTCCTCTCTTTTTCACCCTGTGCCCCGTATCTCCCCTTTTCCCCATTTTCTTTTCTCCCACTGAAGACCCTGAGGGAGGTTTCTTTGTTCCCACTGCAGGCTCCTGTCCCTCCCCGTGCCCTTCACCTGTGCTGCGGCCGTCGCCCCGCACCAGCCCCGGTACTCATGGCTTTTGTGCCGCCGCTCGGACCGTTCCCTCCCTCCCGCCCGCCGCTCCGGCCCCGCCAGACGAGGAGCCGCCCCGGCCGCCGCTGCCCGTGCTCCCGGTCCCCACCGCGCCTCAGGAGCCGGACCCTGCTCTCTGTCTGACCCGGGGACGCCGCTGCCCTCGGCTTGGGGAGCCCCCGGCCGGCCCCGCGCCCGCCCTACCTGCTGCCTCAGCGGCCGCGGCCCCCCGCCGGCGCGCCCTGCCGCCCCCGGCCCCCGCCCGCCATCGCCGCCGCCCGCGGGGGCCGCCAGGGCTCGCCTCGCTGCGCGGGGTGCCGGTGCAGGGTCGGTGACGGTGTGATGCTGGTGCCGGGGGGATGCCGGTGCCGGTGGCGGGGGATGCCGGTGCCGGGCGGATGCCGGTGTCCGAGGAATGCCGGTGCCGGTGGGATGCCCGTGCCGATGGGGTGCCGGCCCCGCGGTGCTGAAGGGACAGCGGCCGCCCCGCTCAGCGGCGGGAGGCGGCGGCACGCCCGCTCGTCATGGCGACGACCCCCGAGGCTGCCGCCCGCCCCCGCCGCTCCCACCTACTCCCGACCCGACCCCGCCGGCGGTGATCGGGGCTGCCGCGGACGGCGGGGGCTGCCGAGGGGCGGCCCGGCGGGGCCGCGTGCTGTGCCGGCGGTGCCTCCGCTCGCCGCTCTCGCTCCTGCCCCCGCGCACCGGCGGCAGCGGCGCCGCGGACTCGGCTTCCCTCCCCACCGCGGTCCTGCCTCACGCCGGCTCCGAGCGGCACAACCTCCCGAGGGGAGCGGGGGACGCCCACCCACGGCCGCGGTGGTTCTGGGCACCGCGGACCCTCTGCGGAGGGCGTGCCCGCCCCCAGCCGCATCCTGCCGGGAAGGGACCGGCGGAGGGGGTGCCACGGCACCGGCAGGGCCTCCCTGTGTCGCCCGGGCAGGATCCCCGCGGAGACTGTCGGTGGGAAAGTCGGGGGCTCTCGTCAGGGCCAGTTAGTGCGAGGAGAGCGGAGCTGCGTCTCAGGGCTGCTCGCCACCCGCTCAGGAGCCAGCTGGGAGCCCCCGACCTCCGCACTCTGCCCTGCCAGCTGCTTCGGAGGGATCATCCTGAGCGGCGGCACCTCGAGCCGGGCGGCGGGAAGGGCTGACCTGCCTGCGCCGCTGCTCTTGGCGGGGCAGAGGTTTCCTGCTGACACGTGCAGTAATGTCCAGCTGCATTGCCAGCGATGGCAGCGTCCCTGCCCACGCTGGAGGTGACTGGGAAGAAATCTCCCTCCTCATACTAAGCCTGTCGTGAGGCCGAGTTTCCCGGGAAGCCTGGTCCTGACAGTCCCTGCGAGCAGGAGCCGACAATACACCTGACCGCCCTGATGAGTGGCTGGCCGTGCAGAGCACAGGTTCTTTGAGACAGGTGCTTTATACCGGGCTGACCCGCAGAGTGCCCTGCCAGCTGCCTCGCGGCCACCTCGCCCTCGTGGTCCCACCCGTCTGAAGTCCGGGTCACTGAAATGGATTGCTGTCAGAGCTTTGCAGGATTAGGAGGTGCAGTGGGTTGAAGACCCCTTGCTTGCTTCCTCCAGCCCTGTCAGAGCCCTGAGCACTCCAGCCACACACAACACCTTCGGCTTGTTCCTCAAGCCCTTGGCAAGGGAGACAGGTTATACCTTCCGATTCCAGCAGCACATGAGCCCTATTTACAAGGAACTCCCCAGTACTAAAGAACTGCCCTTTAAGAGGAAACCGAGTGCAGACATGGAGTGCAGCAAGTAAGTTCCGGGCATGCCCGTGGCCGGGTCTCC
>JAWWLZ010000082.1:129817772-129833532 GCA_035041345.1 Poliocrania exsul | reverse complement strand
CCCCCCCCCCCCCCCCCCCCCCCCCAAGCTAAAGCACAAAAAGAAAGATTTTTGTGTGGCACAAAAAGAAAGACTTTTTGCCACACAAAACCTTACTGTGATTGAGATAAGGGCTTTTTTAAATTTTGTTTAGTGAAAAACAATCAACCTTAATAATTTATTCTTTAATAACTGTTCACACAGCAAAAGGAACTTAAAAGCTTTTTCATAACCTGCATAACACTTATGCCCCATTTTTAGAATGGGAGAGCACCTGCTGCTTGTTTAAAAATACTAATGAACTGTTTGCAGCAACAGTCTGTCTCTGAGTCATTCACTGTAACTTTGCAATGCAGCACCTTGCCTGAAATGTATCACAAAGGTCTGTAATTTATCCTGAAGGTCAGACTTGCCTATCCAATGATCTTATTGAAGGTATACACATTGTTATATGCCTCCAAAAATATTCTGGTTGTAAAGAGGCCTCTGGCTAGTGGGTGAAGGCTAAAGAAACTATTTCCTTTGGATTTGATTCACTTTGATATTTTTGGATCATATGTAAAACAAGAACAAGCCAATTAAAAAAAAATCACTAAATAAGATTCTAATTAATGTTTCCCACTGTTCCCACTGCTATCATAGAACAAAAGGTTTTAAAATTTCTGAAACATGTTGGGACATCTGTGCTCAGTTTCTATACACAATGCAGAAAGTCCAAAACATCATGGGAAACCTTATTCTGAAGGGATGCCAGTCCAGATCTGTGCTCTGAAGAGTTTCATATGGTTCAGATCAGTTTATAAGAAAAGCCTCTGAACTGCTTTATCCTTAGCTAACATGATTTTAAACTTCAAATTTTTTAACCTCAATTGAAGAAAGCACTTAACAATATGCTTAATTATAACCCCTCTGTTTTTCAGAATTATGCTTTTTTTTTGCTCTCCTGGAGTTTGTTACTCCTATAATAGAGTAAGAGGAAATAATGAAGTGATTTTTTTCAAGAGCATATACTGGGAAATTAAGAGAAAACAGCAGTAGTTTAAACTTCACCATTCAGTTTGCTGACTGATTCGTTTGGTATAGACGTGAGTGAGGGCCAACATGCTGTGAAGAAAACCTGAACTTCATTTTATTTGTTTTTCTTTTCAAGATGCTGTTTTGTGGAGCAATTCTGAACTTCATTGCAGTTGGAATATTACACTAACCAGCTGCTGATCAAAGACTTTGCTGAATCTAGGTCAGGTCTAATTTGTGAAGCTCGCCGATTTAGTCACTCTGGCAGCTTTCAGAAAGGTACAGATGGAGAATCCATGAGCTGCAGGAACAGAATTACGGGGCTTCTTCTCACCATCAGTTTTAATGCAATTTGTTTTATTTCCTTTTCCAGGAGTTCCTTTTTTTAGAGTACCCAGTAAAAGAGAGATTAAATGTGACAGCCACATCTGTTTTAGGAAATTCCCGTGGAGATATCAGATTGGTAGCTGACTCAAGCCATGTTAAAAGTGAATGTTTCTGGTCTGAGCAGGTGGTCTATGAACACTATGAAAAGTCTGTAGCTTTTTATAGTGACTTTCATCTCAGGATCTCAAAGCACTCTGTATATTTCGGTTGATCAAGCCTTACAGTGTCCCTGGGAGGTGATCACTGTAATTGAAGGGAGTGGGGTTTATTGCTCACAAGTTTGCTGCTGGCTGTGAAAACTTATTTTTGATTCACACAATCTGCCACAAGTGCAGCAGATATATTGCTGCTGTGCCTGCAAATAAGAGCTGTTTCAGAGGTAGCAGTGCTTGTACCACTGGTACACAGCTTCTTTTTTCCTTTTGATCTGCTCCACTATCCCTTTTTCTCCCACTGTCTTCTCCTGGTGCTCCCTGTCAAGTGCACATACCACTTTTGTAAATCACCTAAAGAAAATATTTTCTGGAGACAGCTTGACATAGATTCATGCTTTAGAGTTTTTTTCCTTTGCAGTTCCCAGGACAAAATGTGTGCTAAGATGTACTTCAATCAGCCTTCTACCAGGTGTAGCAGTGGGAATACAGCAGTGCTCTCTGTTTACAATATTGCTGGGGTTAATTTAGAGGGGCTTAAACCTTAAACTTAGCAGCACAGAGACCATGCCAATAGTCAGAGAACATCTGTCTGAACAAGGTCCTGCAGCCAGCAGAAGCTGCCTTGTAAAGCATTCCTTTCTGACCTACAGATGGGCTGAAGCACAGGCAGCATAGGGCAGGTTTTCTTCTCTGAATATTACTTTTGTAGTTCACCAGAAGCAACGAACAGGCTTATTGCAGAGTCCAGTCATAACATGACAAATAATATTTGTGCATGTGCATCCACATATATATGTGTGTAGGCACTAATTATGTTAACCACCAATACTTAGAATTTAGGACAGGACTTTGATAAAAAACTAATATTCCTGTGGCTGGTTTTTTGTTTGGTTTGGTTTGGGATTTTTTTGTTGTTGTTTGTTTTTATAGCTGTAGAGGATATTTATGTTAAGCACACTTTGATGTCCACTGAACATACTTAAAATTCTGTCGTATTTAATTTTAGTTGTAAGCTCCTGGTACATTGCCATTTGGACCCTCTAAAGACAGCGTTAGTTCCTTCAGTAAAATCTGGGATGCAGGGCATGGAGGAAAACTAGTATTTCCAGATGAAATACACACCATTGCTCAGACAGAGACATGAGACTTTGTTGTCTGTGTGATAACACTCAGATTATAAATATCAACTTTTGACAATGTTGACCCACAATCCATGATGCTGGCTGGAAAATCCCAGTTTGTTGTTTCAAGCATTCTGTAAAATGCTGAAAGCAGAATCTCCACCACTGTTAGTCTGGAACTTGTGCTGCGTATTATACCTCTTATTTTATAAGGTTAATAATACCAACTGTATCCCCAGCCAATATTTGTAGCCCAAAAAATCCTCAAATGCAAATATATTTGAAGTCTTTATGGTATTATACCAGGGAGAACTTGACATCAGACATTCAAGTGGTCATAATTTTTCAGTTTGCTTTGTAAAGGACTTTACCTTCCCATCCTCACAGCAGTCAGCACAGCTGGATCTCCATCCTGACTGTGACCTCTGGATATTGCCATAATATAAACATTAAACCAACATAATTACTGATAAAAAGTGCATAGGTTATTTCTTCCCTCAATTTTTCATTTAAAAGATTTGCATAGGCACATGTTGTTCCTATGCTACAGTTGCCAATAGATTAATAGAATGACCAGTATGTGAGAATGGTGTCACTGAATTTAAAAAGCTGACAGTTCTTTCCAATGACTAAACCAAAGTGCCCGAGTTCAGATTTTGCATTTTGGCTACACCACAACAGGCAACAGATCTCTTATCAAAATGTATTGAAGGATCAGAAGGAACTGAAAACAACCTGGAAGAAATTGGAAATTTTACTGGGGGAGACAAAGCAGTGGGGAAGTTTACTACTGTAAAAATTTGTTCTGTATCCCAAAGAGGCGAATAAGGAGAAGAGTTTCTTGGAGATTAAAATGTGTAATAGCAGGCAAACCTTTGTACACTCAGAGTATCCATTTCTCAACAGAGAAAACAGTAACATAAAAACATATGTGATGAGCAATAACACTCATAAATCTTAAGAGATTATGTGTTCCTAAAGTAAGACTTCAGACTGATCCATTTTGTTAATTGCCAAACTTCAGCATGATTCAATCAAGTTTTGGTTAATCTGAATTTATTTACTCTTTGTGATGATGAATCACTGAACATGTCTGTAGTCCAGCCTGCTGAACTAATTTATCAGGCATTTTGATGGACTGGTGATTTGTCTTCTCTGAATGTTTCATGGCTTATTTATTTATATCATCTGGATTGTGTAGAACAAAAACTGGAGTTCTGCCAAGAATTAAACATTCCTCACTGATGCCTTTAGTAACAGGAAACACTCTCTAGATAGGTATTCTTGTTGCAATATAACCAAACAACTAAGCCAGGACCCTTATCTACAGACCCAATACACCAAACTAAATTAATTTGTTAACCTGGATGGATTTTTATCAGGGAGACAACCTTGCGAAAGATGGAGGGATGACAGTGATGAGGTTTCTCTGTGCAGGACATGAGGATTTCCTGGAAGCTGGCCCAAGAATAAATCCCAAGAAGAAGTAACACATGAGGGGTTCCTTAAGTAGCCCAATTAATATGCAAGCACTGTGCAGAGAGGCAGCCTCCCACTGGCTGTTCTCTGGTTCTTATGGATAATGACAGTGTGAGATAGGCCAGGCAGGACTTCAGCATAAGCTGGTAACTTATTTACATTCCCAGAACTGTACTTGAATTGGTGTTCTCTACTAAAATCTGTGTCACTGTGACCACGCTGTTGTAGATACTTGTTAAAGATAAATTCAGGATAGCTGTGAGTGGCTGGCATGCCTACCTTTGGCACAGGTATGTTGCTTTGATCTTCTCTCTTCCAAGGGAATATGTATCATCAGGTGTTTTTCAGAAAGACTTCCAACTCTTTACCTGTGAAAGAATTAAAGAATAGACATGTGGAAGTGGCAAATTGTTTCCCAGAGTGTAAAGCTCTGATTTTCTGTACCTGCAGATTCAGAATAAGAATCCTCTCACTTCCAAAGAGGTGCAGTCTGCTCAGTCTGGGCTCCCCAGTACAAGAGATAAGGACACAACTAAAGTGAGTCTACTGAAGGGATGTAAGGGACTGAAGCATCTGGCATAGGAGGAGAAGTGGTGAGACCTTAGGCTGTTTGCCCTGGAGAAGAGAAGACTTCAGGGGATCTCAGTATTGGATATAAAATACCCGATCAAGTAAAGAGGTGGAGCCAGACTCTTCCTAGTGGTGCTCAGTTAAGGGGTTAGAGGCAACAGGAACAAACTGAAACACAGGAAAGTTTACTAAAACATAAGAAAGAGAATTATTTAATGCAAGGATGGTCAAGCACTGCCACAGGCTGCCCAAAGAGGTTGTGCAGATATTCAAAACCTAATTGGAAATGATCATGGGCAATATGACTCTGAGTTGGGCAGGGGATTGACTAGGAACTCCCCAGAGGAGACCCAGCCTCAGCCATTCCATCAGATTAAATTAAAAAATCTCAAATATTTTTTAGATTTTCTTGACAATAGATAGTGGTCAGTAGAGCATTTCAGTTTATCAAGCAAACATTAACGCTCTTGACTCTTGGACACATGATGTTCTTTTGGTGAGCACTCAAACAGTGGAAATAGATCAGAGATCAAGCACCAGTAAAGAAGTAAGAGCACTAGAATATCTGTGGTAATAAATGTGCACACAAGCATGTAACACAAATATGAGTTAAGGGTGTAAGAAAAAGTAGGAATGTGATTCAAGTACCAACTAGGTGTGCTTTATTAGCTACCAGTCAAGGACTGCTGTTCCTTCCATAGCACTGAACTTGATCAGTGGCATCAGATTTTGGTCCCTTTGCTTATTATTGCTGTTGCATGGGCTACATCAGCCCTGGACTTGGCTCAAAGCCTTCCCCAGAGCTGTTTCATTTAGGGATTCTGCACAGTCATTAGAAACAAAGAAATTATCAAACTATGATGTTACATGGAATTATACCATATGTCACTGGAATAGTAAGTAGCAATAATCAGGCAAAACCATGTCCTTTTTTCTGTCCCCACAGTGTACTGAATTGCTTGGTAGGTTAGCTAGCCCTAAATAACAAACCCAATCATTTTGTATTTGAGGACAGTGAAATGCTTCTGAGATATCCCAAGCACATTTGGCATGTTTAAATGTTTAAACACACCCTTTCAAGTTGTCATCTTTCACACAACTTCTGATTGATGCTAATAATAATATCATTTATTTTGCATGATTGATCCTGTGATTCGTGCTCCTACATCACAAATGCAATACTTTCATTCTTGGCTTCTTTTACTCTGCAGGGAAATGCATTAGAATTCTTTAGTTATTCTAGATATTTAGAGCTGAAGGACCAAGACCCATTTATATACAGGCTTAAAGTAATTAAACAACCAGAGGTACTTCAGATCTAATTGCTTGATTAGTGCCTCTATGTTGATTTTGATTGAAGTAAGAGATTTACATTGCCAAAAAAATAAATGAATTGGGCCTTTATGTACAAACATGCACTAGAGCATTTGCGAATTTTTAACAAGGCAGAACAGCCATGTTTATTATTATAATATTATAAAATATTTGTATAACATTACTGCTACTTATCTGAAATTACAGGAGTCAGTGTAATTGAAGTATATAAAACCTGTGAAAGATCAGAACAGAGATGTATGCTTTCAGTCTTATTTTAGGTTCAGAAATCAGCAGAGGGACTATACACAGTTTCAGGAAGAGGGTACTTAAGCTTTCCTAACCAGTTACAGATCCACCATGGGTTATTTGGCCCTAAAATCTATGGAGAAAAATACAGCCAAGTGACCCCCTTTTAACAATATGCCTTCATTTTTTTATATCTGGAAGGACAGCCAATATACTGGTATACCTATAAAATTAACCAAAATGGAGGGGTAGAAGCTGGATTGACAGTAGGAGATGTCAATTTTCCTGAAGAGTATCGTTTTCAAGAAAAGATGTGCCACTATTTTCCTGTGGAATGCACGAGTCATGTCTGAAGAAATGCAACTACAAAAACCATCTGACAATAACAGCCTATCAGTATTAGCAGCTCTGCCAGTGTTTCGTTACTCACCCGCTGAACTGTGGTAAGGATACAAAAGTTCCAGTCTGCTGTTTACCCAGCTGTGCATCATTTGGTTCCATGGGAAGAATTTGTATTTCCAGATTGCTTTTGCAAAAAGCCCAAGAAATTGCTTGAAACAGTAAAAACCCCCAAAACACCAGAAAAGAGCATATTTATTGCCAAGCCAGGTTAAGGAATGCCAGAACTAAAACTACTATAATTCAGGTCTGTTGTGTACATTATCTTCTGATTTCTAATCACATGACCACAAACTGGTGGTTTCTTTGCCTTATTTTTTCCCTCACTGGAGAGGATAGACCCACTGTGGGATGAATCATGGTTACCTCATTGCAGAAACTGTGGAATTTGGAGGGTGATGGCAAAGGACTTCAAGATAGGAAAGGATTGTACTGTGGTTTGGGAAACTGAGTGTTGCTGTGGTATTGGATTCTGTTGCTATTATGGATTTTGTTGTTATTCTCTCGCACATCATTCCAAACGTAATGCTGGGCTAGTCACTTAACTCACAACTTCTCTGATTTTCTGGAAACCCTGACAACTGGAATATAATATGGGATATGCAGAATACACACTATTATGGGAAATTCGCTTTGAAGATATATTTTAGATGCTGAAAAAAAATCTATTCTTAAACATCTCAAATGAAAAACCGAAGTCTATGTTTTCTTTTGGCAATTTGGACTCAGTGACCGTGAGTAAACATAGAAGGTAATGCTTCCTTCTCATTTTCAGGAGCCCTGGGAAGACAATTTGTCAGTGTTCATTAAACACCAGGGTCCTGCAGAGAAGACCATAAAATGCCTTTCTTTGGAATAAGTAGCTGTTTCAGCACTGTGTGAGATGATAGGTGCCATACCTAGAGTAGCAGGATATGATTTTTCAGATATTGATGCCACTATTTTTGTGTAGTGAATCAGCAGAGAACCATGGCAAAGGCCTGGGCAGTTCATTAAATCCCTTTCCCTGCCTGAAAGTGGGATCAGCCAGGCCAAAAATATTTTCCTGTTAGACACTGATCTAAGCTCCAGTGACAGATTTTCATGATAGCATGATTCTCCATCACTTTGCTTTCCATACCATTAAAAAGTCTTTCCCAGTAGCTAGTTGAAATCTCCTCTTGGTTTGCCCAGTCTTCAGGGAAGAGAAGGAAATGTTCATCTGTGGGACTGCTTCATAGCACACACATAAAGGGTGCAGAACTAGGATTACTCCTTTTTTTCCAAAGAGATTTAAAAATTGTCCCAGACCAATGGTCTGCAACAGTACATGCTGGGGCTGACTGCCTGAAGAGCAGCTTTGCAGCAGAGGACTTGGTGGTCCTGGTGGATGGTAGGCTGGCCATGAGCCAGCAGTGTGCCCTGGCAGCAGGGAAGGGCAACAGGCTCCAGAGATGCCTTAGGCAGAGCATTGGGAGCAGGTTGAGGGAAGTGATCCTTCCTTTCTGCTCAGCACTAGTGAGACACATCTGAAGTGTTGGGTCCAGTGTTGAAGTCCCCAGTACAAGAGAGAGAGGGACATTATGGAGCTGGTCCAGTGAACAGGCTATGAAAGCTGCAGCTGCCCAGCCTGGAGAGGGAGTCTCATCAATGTGTACAAATACCTGGTGTAAAGAAAACAGAGCCAGGCTCTCCTCCATGGTGCCCACTGACAGCACTAGAGGTAATGGGAACAAACTAAAACACAGGACATCCCACTGAAAAACAGTAATTATACTTTTTCAGTGCAAGAGTGGTCAAACGTTTACACAGGCTGCCCAGAGAGGTTGTGAGTTCCCAGACAACTCCTGTAAATATTCAAAACTCTACTAGAGACCATCATGGACAATGTGACCCTCTCTTGAGTATGAGACTGACTAGACACTCTCCAGGGCTGTTTGTCAGCTTCAAATATGGTGTAACTTGGTGCCCCCAGGAGCCCTATACAGACAGCATGACCCTGGCATTTAACTCCTGCATATTGAAGATACTGAACAACTATTCTTTACAGCAAAATTGGAAATGGCTGTTTCACTCGTGGACTGTCTGTGGAATAGGGAGAATCAAAGTAGAAATACTTAATGCTTGAACACCTTTTATGATTCTGTATGGTGAGCGTTCTCCCTTCTCCATAAGGATCTTGAGTTTGGGTGTCTTCCCAGCTTTCTGGAGTAAGGCATAACTGTTTTTGTTCTATTGGGTTTTTGTCTGTTTTAAAAATTTATTTCTATCCTTGTGAGGTTTTTCAAAAACACTGACTAATACCTGGGTGAAGAAATACAGCTTGTTGCCAAGTCTAATGTTTCCTGCACAAGTGATGTATTAAAATGCTCCTCACTTTCACTTTTGTCCTTATCTTCTCTAGACAGCTGGGAAGCCCATTCCTTGTGTCTTATGCTTCCAAACATGACTTTCAATAGATTTCTTTTTTCACCCCTTCAGCCCAGAGCACAAGCTATTGTTTTATAATGCATTGTAGCTACTTGTCTGGGAAACAGAGTTATCTAAATGAAGGGTAATTTTCCAGTATATTCTGGACACTCACATGGCACAGGAAAGAGGCTTAACACCTTAAAACAATGATCCTGTAAAAAATAAGTGCTAGATTAACCTACACCATAACCAATACTAGACCTCAAAATTCCTTGCCGTATCCTCTTCACCCTCAGATTGTATAAATTCCTGAGCCATCTGCATGTCTGTCAGCTGAGTTTCTCTTAGTCATCAGCTTGTAATCCTTCCTCCAGATCTGCCCAAATCCATATTGTTCTTTAAAGTTCACAATCCACACTGCCACTGTGCCCTTTTCTTCTGCTCACATTTTGCAGGTTCTCTGCACATCCTCCTTTCTCCCAGGAAAGACAGTAAATGCACAAATGGAAGACTGGTAACCATGCTCCCTCTCCTAGAATGTATGGTTATGGCAGTCTTTGGGGAGTTGGGAGATGTGGGCTCAACTTCAGCCTGACAAAAGAAGCAGCAAGATCAGGCAGGTCTCTCTTGTCCCTAAGGAATAGCGCAGCCCCTAAACCATGAATTGTCCAGGTCCCTGATCTGAATGTGATTTTTTCCTAGGTGCTACCCACTGGCAGGTCATTCACTGTAGTTTCTCATCCTTTCTCTTCTCTTCCTTTTGCTTTATCTGTCCCCTGGTTTTATGATTTTTTTTCCCCCTTGCCAGGCAGGAACTGTGAGGTCAGTTAATGAGAGAGAGAGGCTCACTTCCTAGGATTTTACAACAGATAAGACGTGTTAGCAAAGAAACCCTGACTGCCATTTTCCCTTAATAATCATTCAGTCTCTCCTCTCAAAAATAAACCCCTGTTTTCTAGGATCCATTTTCTCACAAGTTTTTATGCAATTTAGTTCTAAGGAATTCAGAGAAAGAAATGACAGACGACTCCACAGGTAGCAGTTTCAGAGGACAATACGGATCACACTGTCAATGAGTCAGCCTGTATTTCTTTTAGCTTGTTTTTGACCTTTGTTCCTCCTCACTCCATAAATCAGTCCTTCTCCTCCTTTGTGATGTTTACTTTGTCAAAAGAGATAGTCGTCCCCAGGGTATTTCTTCACCTCCAGCAGATAGTCTCAACATTAACGCCTGAGCACACTCTGCTCTCTTTGCTCAGCTGTCATACAGCCAAACTCATCTCATTGACTTATTTCCTCATAAATCAATAGGTCCAGATACTTACCCCATTGTTTCCTTTGGGATGAGATTGTTGGTCTCTGCTGTTATTAGGACCTTCTGTCTCCCTTCTTTAAGCACATTTCTCCACTTCATGTCTGCATTTGAGGTTGAGCTTCTTCCTGCAGACTACTGCCTTGTGCCCATCCACTTGGCTGTTGCTTTGTTATTTCCAGCCTAAGTTTCATTATGTTTTGTGTCTGTCCCCATTGGTTTACACAACACCTCTCTAATTCATAGGAGTTGTTATATTAAATATAAATTGAATGAATGTGGTGTTTATTGCTTCCTTTCAGATCATAATAAAAACAGATTTAGGGCAGATTTCTAGCCTGCCTTTCCTCCCCTCCCCACACCAAATTATGTCCCAGATAGTCTCCCCTTGGCTCTTTATGTTCATGTTTATCTTTTGTTCCTTTTGTTTATGGACTCACAGTCTGTGTTCAATCTCTATGACACTGCTCATTTCCCAGCCAACTTGCATCCATTTTTCAAGTAATTTTGTAGCTGAGGCTTTTCTCAGGACTGGCTGTAGGCTGCTTCTTCGTTCCCTTCATCAGCTGATTTTGTAAATCAATAAGAAAGGAGTGACCACGTTTGTTTGGCAAGATTTAGCCTTTGTTGACTCTCTGGAATATCTTTCATGCTGGTCCTTAGCAAAAGCACTGTCATTGTTGGTGGGGAAATATGCTCCTTTTTGCACAAGCAATTAAATTTCTCTAGTCACTTCACTTACTGATTTTATTAATCCAGTCGTATTTATTAATCCAGTCTCTTAACAATGTAAAATATGGATCATGATGTCCAGCTTGTTATTGTTCCATGCTGACTCTCATCTATCTCCTATTAGCAAATACTTTATCCATCTGCTTAGCAGTCTCTCAAATTTGTAGCAATAGGAAAGAGACTGCCATTGAAAAGTTCAGAGAATCAAATTGTGACAGATCTGGGAGTGCAGAATCAGGAGGGAGATTCACATGGTTAAGATGTCATCTCCAGCAGAGCCAACATCCTTCCCACATTGCAGTAGGACCTGCAGCAACCTGGTCTCTGAAGGCATTATTAGGTAAGAGGAGCTCTTGCTCCCCATCTCTTCTTGTTGACAGCCCAAACAGCTGCTGCTGGGGACCAGCAGTACAGCTTGGTGCAGAGAAGGCACTGAGGGGAATCTCTGAGGTCTTTCAGGAGAGACAGGCATATGGGGATGAACATCATTGAGGCTCAATGTGGTTATGAAGAGAAACACTGTGTAGGGTTTCCATTCCACTGTTAGGCCTTTCTGTTTATTTTTCTATAGTCCATCAGAGCTGAGAAATACAAGTTGAAACAATCTTGTCTTTCCACAAGAAATATGACTTATTGTCTTGTCAGTCTCTTTTTTCCCCCTTAAGTGAGCAACAGAGTTCAAGCCTTTCAGCAAAAAGAAATAACAAAACAGTCACAGTCAGCCTGATTAGTGGTAGCTCAGCCCATTAGTGGCTGCAAGTGTTTGCTGGGTAGGCTTTTGGACAAGAATTACAGAGAGAACTTTCAACGTGACCAGGGTACATGGATGTTTATGGATCTTGAGTAAGAAAGACTGATAGGTAGTACAGAAAAAAATGTGACCTTCCAGACCAAGGGAATCAATGGACTGATTTAGTGTGAACAGATCTATGGGCCAATGCCCTTTGAAGGGAGCTGGTATGACCTAATGTTTGATCCAGCACTGAGCCAGTGGGAGCAGGGCCAGTGACTACAGTCTAAGCAGGATGATACCCAAAATCATCTGAGCAGGGGGACCATGCTCAGTGACCAACTGGAGGGTGCAGGACTAAGGAAGGGTCCAGTGCCTACAACTTGTTCAGCAAATTTAATGTGTGCAGGGTAAATCTCAGGCACTGAAACGAACTAGCACAGGAGGTGCCATAGGTTTGCTTAGTTTCCAAAAAAGGATGACTGCATGCAAACTCCAACTTGAGCTGCATCCCAAAGCACACCTTCAAACTGTATAGGAGTGTTTGTTGGCACAGACTCAGGGCATGACAAGGATTATTCTTGCAACCTTACATTTACTGTGACTGAGTTCCGTGCCTAGGAACAGTCTCTGGTGCTTTTCAATTTGCTTACACAGATGATGCTTTATACACAGCAAAGGACAAAGGCTGTAGGCCAGCATCCAGAGCATTTCCATTGCTCACAGACACACACATTCCCCCTTCCCTGCACACACTGTGGACCCCCAGTAAGGTCAAAAACCAAGCCTACCCAGAAACTAGCCCTTGCATCCTCTATCTCCAGCTGTCTCGCACCCAGAGACTTGCACACACAAATGTGCACTCACACACACACACAAAAGGGTCTCCCAGCTGACTCTGAGACCCCATGGTCTCTTCAGGGGTTGGCCTGGACCTCCTGGTGGTCTGGTAGCCAGTTCCTGCAGTGGTCTCACTCACAGACATTCAAGTACCCAGTCCAGGCTTATGGCCACTTTGATACTTGACTACCAGGCCACGTCTATCTGCTGGCTACTTCCACTTGATAATAGCTATCAAACACATTGTTGTACGGACCCAAACTGGCTTGGTTTTTTGGCACCCCAGGCACGTGGGCCTTTGTATCTTGTGGTTGTGTGCTGGTTTCAGCTGGGGTGGAGTCAATTTTCTATCCCATGGGAAGAAAACACAGGGCGATGTTTTGGATTTGTGTTGAACACAGGGTTGATACTGTAGTGATGTTTTTGTTATTGCTGAGCAGTGCTTACACAGGACCAAGGCCTTTTCTGCTTTTTGTATGGCCATGCTGGCAAGGAATTTGAATGCTGGGAAGAGACACAGCCAGGACAGGTGACCCTGATTAACCAAAGGGATATTCCATACCTTGCCTTGCACTATCGAATGCATGGGTGGGTTGGTTTCTGTCACTTGAGCCAGAGAGCAGAGAGATCATGGACCTCTCATTGTTTTGTTCATGGGTGTCCCTGTGATGCTGGAGATACTGATTATCATGAATGAGATCTGGATCTCTTGGCCTTAAGAGAAGTCTCTTCATAGAACTACATGCTTTCTGTATGGATGCTTCAAATTATAAGGGCTATAGTCTAGAGATACTGCTTTTGTCAATGAAGGTTACCAGTGATTTTGCCAGTCCTATGGAAAAACCACATAACCAAGACAGTGTTATCTGCAGCTGAGGAATGAGAAAATCAGGAATTTTGTCTCTTCAGCATAGATAGACTGCACAAATATTGCTCAGAGATCCTGGTTCTTGGATTACATGGGAATAACAGTGCATAAGAATCATATTTCCATTACTTTTAGGGCGCAGATTTTCAGCTTAATTCTCCACATAAGTGTGTAGCAGAAATAAGTATATTAGGGTAAGGGGGTGGGTGGAGTGTTCTGTCTTCTAGTTAATCCTTCAGGAGTTAAAAGCATTAAATGGTATTAAGCTTCTCCAACTCAGTTTGAAGACAGAGTACAACTGAAGATTAGAAGCCACTACCTGCTGTTCCTAGTCCTCAGTTTTACTAAGCAGTTTCAGCTGCTGTGGAGGATCTGGACTTTTGACAAGTCAAAAATGTTCTCAAGGCCCATGCTTTTAAAGGCACAAAGCATCAGTTGCACCAAGCCACGTGGACTAAATGCTCTGTTTAAATGGGTAAAGCCATCCATGGTTTGAATGGTATCTGCAAATGTCATTAAAACATTACTATTCAGCCAACATGGTGATTCTAATGAGAGAGTTCCCAGTGCAGAGATACAGCATTAGTGAGCTGCCAGTGCAATTCCCAGCCCCACACACTGTGCTGAAACCACATCTGCAGTAATGACACCACACTTGGATGGTTTAGTGAGGAAAGTTACAGCCAGCTTTGGTCTCTGGAGAAAGAAAAAGGGAAGGTTTTAGAGTGTCTTTGCACCTGTGAAACAATGTGCTGCTATTACAATGCCCAGCACCAGCCAGCCTTTGCTCCAGAGAGGGCTGGACAGCTTTAAGAAGCTTTTTGCAACAGATATGGTCTCTATAAACACAAATGGAGAAAGCAGCTATTAAAAGATTTTTGAAAGGCCCTCTATTGGTTTCTGCTCTCTCTAGCTGCCTTGGGAAAGGTTAAGGATGCCAAATGATAAGCTTTGCAGTCCTCAGCACTCCTGAGACCTGCAAGAAATCTGCTGGCAATTGTTTTAAGCTAATGATTTCCTGCTGGTTGATTGGTGCTTATGTGCTGACGGGTGAGAGGCTGTAGCTACAGAAGTTATAAAAACAAATTGCCTCTGTGTTAAGGAATGCCAAGCTGCCTGCTCAGTCTAACCTACTTCTACATTTTTATTTTAAGGTCTGTTTGCAAACTCTGAGCTTGGTCTCTGCTGGTTAAATAGCTCCCTGCTCGGATTTAGTGGGATAAGTCCCTGAACCACAGGGACATTGATAGCAGGATACTGTCTCTCCTAGTTAAATTAAGGGGCATTTTAATGTGTTGTATTTAATGCAAATTGCATTGGCTATTAGGTTCTTGGGAACCTCTTTCTCTTGAAAAAATAAGATAAAAGATTGTCTTTTCAACAGACGGGTTCTGTGTTTAGTTCCTTTCTGTGACTAATCAACTGCCCCTCAAAGGCTTAGGCTGGAATATCACCTGGTCTCCAGAAAAGCCAACAAAAATTCTTCATTCTGAGTTCTCCAAACCCCTTGGATACATGGGACCCGTATGTGTGGATTTCGAGGAGTCAGAGCACAAAATGTGATTGCCAAATACCCTGGCTCAGAAACTGTCTAATTCTAGAGACATCTTAGGTCCCTGGGGAAAGGTGCAAGAAAGGCCAACTTCTTCAGGAACTTAGCATCAGATTCCTAAGATATGAGTGGCTGCTTAGCCTCGTTGTGCAGCATCTTTGCAGACCATTAACCATGTGCGCCTGCCTGGATAGCAGTGCAGACACACACAGACAGGTCAGAGGCTGCTGGCTTTGAAGTGCCTGACACATATGGCAGCCTAATGACCAGCAGAGCAGTAGGCACAAGGTGCTTCTCAGGAATACCTTTGCCAAAGAGACCGGGTCATGCTTAAGCAAGGCATGAGTCTGGAAGACCAAATCAATGACAAATCCTGTGGTCATGTGGCCACCTGCCCCCAGCTGAGCAGCTGCATCTTGATGTTGATTATGGAGTGTCTTGGTTTGAGCTGGCAAAATGCCAGCCCTCCAAGACAGAGGGTTAGAGCCTCCCCCCAAACCCGAGGAAAGGGAGGAAAAGAGGGGGGAAGGAAACAAAACTTCAAACTACATTTTATGCTAAAACTACATATATTTTACAGACAGGGAAAACAAAAACAACTAGGAGAAAGTACAAATACTCACACAAGCTAAAAGCAACAAGGAACAATTCCTTACATCCTAATACAC
>JAWWLZ010000082.1:129733292-129812640 GCA_035041345.1 Poliocrania exsul | reverse complement strand
GATGATAGATAGATAGATGATAGATAGATAGATAGATAGATAGATAGATAGATAGATAGATAGATAGATAGATAGATGTGTCTTAGTGGTTTAACTTCTCAAATAGCCTGTGCACCCATGAAGCAAAGGTTCATTTTCCTCATCCATATGACAGCCAAGGAAATTTATCTATCAATAAAACAACACCCTGGAATAAAGGGCAGTTGGTGACTAGGCTGTGATTCTGTGAGTAAACTACATGTTTCTCCATATTCTGTGTTAGTGGCAAAGTTACTCTCTGTCATGGAAGAACTCAGCAAATGAGACAGTGCTGTCAACACTGACTTTAGCACAGATCTCACCAAATCTCTAATTTTTTCTTAGAGCTGCAAAGAAAAGTATTTGAGTGAGAACCTTACGCTGTATTTTAAAAAGGAAGGACAGTAGAGGAAGGACTCAGAATGTGAAGCACATACATCCTAATGCCTCAGAAAACACAGAAATAAAACAACAGTGAAGGACTTGATTGATCTGTTAAAAATCTCCTACTTTAACTAATTTAGTGGTTTCTGTTTTTTCAGTGTATCTTCTGAGTGTTTGACAGCTTTGGAGCATTCAGATACTGTGGCAAGAACCCAAATGACAAGCAACAGGGGAGCCTGAGATAGTGAACTACATTGTCATGGGCATTGCTACCAGCCCAGGTAGGAGCGTGGTCTGGCTGTCCTGCACACTGTTTTAAAGCAAACATCTGTGTTTATGGGCACTGGGGGAGCAGCTCCATGCCAGCTGGATGCAGGCCAGGGTGCAGCTGCTTCAGCTGTGGCCCTGGCTGCAGCCAATTCCAGCTCCTCTTTGTGCTGGCCACAGTGCATGGGTGGTGTGGGGCCAGCTCACATAAGACCTTGTGGCTTGAAAAGAGTGGGAAAATCTGAGGAGACAGGTTAAGGTCACACAGTCTCTTGCATGTAAAAGGCTGGAGACTCCTTGCCAGTTTGCCTGACTCTGTGAGCTGCCCCTGCACAAAGGGCTTGGGCAGAGGGCAGCAGCTCCCTCTGCCAGCAGTGGGCTATGAGCTGTATGTCTGGCCTAAAGAAAGATGAGTCGCTTGATCCACAGCTCGTGGCTGTAGTGAGTCTGCCTGTGACAGCTGGTGGTGGCCCTGCCTGCCTCGCAGGGACATTGCCATACCTCTAGTGCTCACCTCCATGGCCCCTGGGCTGCACAGTCCTGTGGGGGACAGAGAGGACACTTGCCTGTGACGGGGGAAGTGGGGATGCTGGGTGGGTGTTCCCCCTTTTCCACCCAGAAGGCACAGAGACAGCAACTATGGGATGCCTCTTCAGGCATGAAATGTGGTGAGGGTAAGAGATGGCTACAAACAGGCCACAGCCAGTTTGGGTAAGGAAATGAACTCACAGGCAGTAATAATATCAAAAGGACAGTATTAAAATTACAGCTGTGAGCCTGGAATACAACACAAACACAAAATAAACCATAAAAGCCCCCAGAGGGAACTGTAGAGGTTCCTCCACCCTTTCAGATTGTCAGCAAATATCTCAGTGGCAAAGCAAGTGGAAGGCATTGAAATGCACTCAAGATTCTGCATCCCTCCAGACCTATAATGTATGCAGCTCATAACACAAGAAATGCAGGCACGAGCTCCACAGGCAGACATTTTTTAACGTCTTTTTATGCCATCTTTTTTTTCAATAAGAGAAAAGACGCAATTGGACTAATGTATTAGTTCATTAATTTGTCTCCTCAAATGGCAAGATGAATGACAAACTCATTCTTGGGCATTTTCCAAGTAAAAGAATAGATTAAAAAATTCCTTTTCACAAACAAAATTAATGGGGCCAAAACTCTTCAGTTGTTGCTGGCAAGTCTCTTCCAATGAAAATAGGTGTCCACATACCAAAACCCCATGCAAAGCCAGAACCTGTAAGTGGTGCCTTGTATTTCTAAACCCTTTTGAGCAAGGGCTGTGATCATGAAATCTGTAACGTAAGGACCATGTTCTGAATCACAGCACAGGGAATAACTGGCAAAAACTAACTTGCCCAGTGAACAGTACTGGCCTTCAAGTAGACTTGCCCCAGCATTCCCAAATGAGTTCCATGTGAGCTTCTCATGCACAGAAGTCTGTGTCACTCTGGCTTTGCTAACTTGGTTGGAAGCAACTAATGATGTTAGCATTTGATGCCCAAAATGCAGGCTGCAGGGGTCTCAGGAGTTTCTTTCCTCTCTTGGAGCACATGTTTTATGTTGCTTTGGAGCCCAGTTACAGGATGTGCTAATCGATGGACATGTGCTAATCGATGGACAGGGCTGACAGAAGGCTCCCAGGATAGCAGTGTGCAAAATTCTTTGGTTTTCCCTTGTAGCGTTTGCTGATGCTGCTCCATTCTGGTCCACAAGTTTGCAAATACACTCATTGGCCAAATTCAGTGCTCCAGGCAACTTCCTTACCAAATTTGCCAAAGATTCATGTTCCAAAAATTTCATATTTCAGTTCTGAAAAAGGATGTTTATAGTCCTCATTACTATGGCATAATGTGAAAAATGTACAAAACATGTCAGTGCTGTCTTAAAGTCTTTGTTTTTTACAAGTGGAGCTCATTCAATACTCTAAATGCTCAGAAGGTCATGGTTGATTCCTGTCTCCTAGCTCAAACAAGCTTTGAATAAAAATCTACGTGTCTTGGACTGCATCTCCACGGTCTTGTAACAGCAGGCTCAGGACCCCATCGAGAAGGGCTGTGCCAGCCACCCCTTCTCCTTACACTGTCTCTGACATGATTGGTGGTACAACCCACACATGTGCTCCAGGGGGTGTTGGAATACACATCCAAACACAGCTGCATGATGGCTTGCCAACAGGAACGACTGGCCAGTGGTCACTACAGCAGCCAAGTAATGCAGAGGATGCACGGGCTGCAGAGTCCATCACCCTCTAGAGCCATGTAGACACAGACTGTGAGATTAAATGCCAAAATCGTGGGGAAGACAGATGAGTATTTGAGCACACAGTCCACTGAGAATGGAGCAAAGCACTTAAGAAAAGCAGCAGACAGGCAAAGCACTTAGTATGCACTTAACTTTAAGCCTGTAAGCAATTCATTTTTGAGTATTCATAACTTCATGGAATCAAAAGGAGAAAAGCTGTTCTATATTACATTGGTGAGCAGATTCATATGCAGTATAGTGTTCTGAGGATGGCCATATATTTTCACTACTTATTGTGTAAAGTGAGACCTTCCAATGCTTTAAATATGTCCTGTTAATAATTATTCAATTGATTAGTAGTTACTCAGAAGGAAAGTAAAATGATGATTGGATGTCTATTTCTATTCACAACCCTTCAGGTAAACAGCCACCCTCCTTCCCCAGGGCTCTTATCAGTGCTCCCTTGTAATACTGCATACTACAAGTCTGTGAATATATAATACTGAAAGAGACTCCAGTCCTGTGCAGTGTACAATCCATCCTTGTGTCTTTATGCTGTATGAGTCACAGTGCATTTAGAGATCTCCTTCCATCTAAGTGTGATCTATTTACAAGCATGCGTAGGTTTGCAGAGTTTCACAATAGCTGGCAGAAGAGCATAATTTATTTAGAAACTGTTCTGGCCTATTTGCTAGTCATGTGAGTGTAGCTATTTTTTTTTTTTGAAAATACAGTGTCTGACTCTAAATTCAAAGTAAAATTTTGATCTTGTTGTACTTGAGGTAGTCTGTTTTCAAGAAATGTTCTCCTGAGAGGCCCTTGACATTCAACAATGAGTGTTTTAATGCAGAATAAGTTTCATCCCTGTGTTTTTTGTAGAATCAATATCTCCATGGACTGTACATATTTCAGAAGTCAAGGATATAATGGCAAATAAAAGCCACTGGGTTGTGCCTAACACAAAGCTGGTACAGAATATAACTTCTACAAGCCTTACAAGATTAATTTAGACTCAGAAATCTTTATTATCCTCATTCCTTTGTTGAAAGTAATAACTGAAACCACAAACTACCATCAGAAGAACCACCCAGGCAGTGAGTTGGTCCCTGGCAGATCTTTTATATTAGACAACTGGGGCTAAATTCCATTTGTGTTTCTGTGCTTTATGTTCCTATTGACTAGCTCTAGGCAGCTGGCTGCTTACTGCCTTATTTAGGTCCTATGAATCACTCTCTGAGGCTCCCCCACTGCCATAAGGAGGTAGGTGAAATTTAGTTTTTTCTACACCTACTCAAAGACGAGGCCAGTTTCAGTGCAGCTGTGCCTGAGTGTGGGGCTGGGCCCACACAGCTGCTGGCTCTCTCTCCCCTGACCTGGTTGCACGTACCCTTTCTTGCAGGTTCTCCATCTGTGTTTCACAGCAGCGATGTTCTGTTAGATAACAGCAGCATGCAAAGGCCTCTTTCATCGCCTTTTCCTCATGAATTGTATCTGATTGTGTGAAGCAATGGATAAATTAGGAATATGGAAATTCCAGGGGCATATATATAAAAGGGATTTGTGTTGTTTTGTGAAGCATTTTGAGATGTATTGTTGAAACATGCTATATACAAGTTAGGTGTTATTATCGTTATCAATGACTGATAATTCAGCCAGAAAATAAATTCAGCAAATGTACCAGTGGCAGAAAAGTGGAGCTCTCACTTTTGAAGGCTTTGCAGAGCACATTTACATTCACAAGCAGTTCTCCTAGAATATATGTGTCCCATAGATTAAGTTAGCATTACATCACAGAATCAGAGTATTCTGAGTTGGAAGGGACCCACAAGGATCAACAAGTCCAACTCTTAAGTGAATGGTCTATACAGGGATCAAAGCCACAACCTTGGTGTTATTGGGACCAGGCTCTAACCAACTGAGCTAATCTCAAGAATAACAAAATAGGGAACTGCAATGGAGCATCATCAGACATCTTTATAGGCAGTAGTAGACAAACTGTATGATATGACTCAGATATAGCCACTGAATTATTTACATCAGATACCTGGACACAGTGGGTTCTGCCTAGACCCCGTTTCTGGATTTATTTATGGGGTGTAGGAGGGTGCAGTAATCATTTGTGGGCAGCTTTTGCCCAAGTACAGAAGGAGAACATAACTTGGGTGTGTCCCTGGTCCAAGATGTTCAAAGGCATTCACAGGTCTGGGAGTTCATACATAACCTGTGTTTTGTTTTTTGTTTTTTGTTTGTTTTTTTAATCAAAAGAAGCAATTGAAGTTTTCTAAGGATGGTCATATATTTTCCTTTCTTATCATGTAAAGTGAGACCTTCCAACCCTGAGGTCCATGTTCACACCTCACCCTTTGAAGTGAGAGACCCTGTATATCTGACAGCAGAATTTAAACTCAGCACAGATCCCTCAAATGGGAAACAACGAAGAATCCCTCTCAAGAGGCAGCAACCCCAAAATCCCATGAAACAGCTCCGAGAAAACCTCCTGCAGCCAACTATGCAGATAATCTCTCTGTGGTTTCAGGCAAGGAAGAGCTGTGCAGTTCTCACCCTGTTGAAGTAAATAGCAAATGCCTCAATGACTAAGGGCAGCCAAGATTTCACCCAGGAATTTAAGTGCTGCAGTGCTACATAGCTTCCATTCCTGACAACTGGGAAACATGGACAACAGTTTGTTTGGCATATTTAAAAATATACTGTTGAAAGGGAATATAAAAGTCTTGCTAAGACCCTTTAGGCATGTTCCTTATTTGTGCTATAAAACTGGACAGAAAAAAAGCAGGAGGATTTGTTTCTAAAGGTTAATGCTCTTTCTTTCATACCCAGCAATAGCACTGTGTGGCACTGCTTGGGAGTACCTCAGTCATTATTTTGCCAGGAATGGAAAGGCTGATTTCATTGTTTCTGTTGGAATTGCTCTCTCCTTCCATATTGTTGAATCATTGTGTTGATGAGGACATATTTTTGGGGATTCTGTTTCTTGTACAGAGATGTCTTTAGCTTTTTGGGAAGGATCAGCTGTGCCACATGACAACTATCTACAACTGAGGGGAAAGTGACCCTGAGCCTCCATTCAAGCTCTTCTTGCAAACTCCATTTCTAGCTCAATCTCTTGTGCACTTCATCAGGAGCACAGAACTGCTCTGCTATTCTTCAGGGTCTCTGTAAAAGTTCCTGAGGCTGCAAATGTTTCTCAGACAGGACAGAGCACTTGCCTGCACACAGACCTTTACAGTTGCCAACAGTGCTACCTCCTCAGGATTGTGAAGAAGTGCTTTGCTTAGAGTGGGATGAAGGAAAATTTCCTGCCCATCTCATGAGCCCATATGTCTCTGGGGAGTGAAATTTAACCACAGGAATTACGAAAGGATTTGCTGGGATCGCCTTGTTTAGCTTAGACCTTATCAGTAAGATAACTCTGTGGCTAAGGCTAAGCTATTGTAGTGACTGCAGCAAGACCATCACATTCAAGTGATGCTGAAGAGAGGAAACAGAGGCAGGGCTGTGGTGTCCTGGGTCACATTTATGCACTGCACTCAGTCTTGGGGATACGCAACACACACCTGGTTTCTCTAGAGAAATGTACCCAAGTCAAACCTCCTCATGCCTCAGGTAAGTGGGAACATACTATACCTGAATCTTGAGCAAAACTTGACAACTTACCTAAAATATTTTCCTTTCTCGCACCATTTTTAAAACAGATCTTACCAGGTAGATGCATGCAGACACATTTGTCATACTAGGCACCGTTTAGTGCTGGAGCAATTCACTTAGGCATGTGTTTATGTTGCTCAAGTCTGTATATGCACATGTTCAACAAAAAGTTTGAGACACGATGCAGATATCAGCTCCTGAGATTTTTCTGTCACATGAGATCCAGCTGCATGATTTTAAAGTTTCCTTCTATCCCAAGACTCTGCATGTATGTTGTCCTTGCCACAGAGAGAAAAAAGGCTTGAACATGAAAAAAGTTGGCATGTACACACTGTGGATCAAATGAGTTGGAGCCTGAGACAGAATCCTTTATATTTGTGTCTGTTTTCATTTTTTATATATTTTTCTTTCCATGTTATATACTTTTCCATCTCCCATGCTCTTATCGCACACCAAAAAATGTTTTTTCTTTCATTTCCTTGATTTTGAGAATTTTTGTACGGACATGAAAATTTTCCAATAATTTGATGAGATTTGCGCAATTCTTGCAAAAAAAAGGTAGCTCTAGTTCAAATCTAATCATTTTCATTCACATAGCTGAGCATGTAATTCATGTGAGTAAGATTCAGATGCAGCTCATAAGAAGTCTGCACATATGTGAGGGAAAGGGATAGTCTCTTAGGCAGCCTCTTTAGTTTGAAATAGAGTCCTCATTTCAGCAGTGTGAGACATATCAACATGTTGTGTCACCAGAGGTGATCCAAAACAAGAGTCTGACCTGAGAAAAATTTATAAAATATTGTCTTGGAACAAATTGGCCTGAAAACTTTTTTCCTGCCTTTCTAGTTGAATTCAGGAAGTGCAACAGTCGCACCTTCCTATCTTGCTGTGTAGACAGAATCACTGAGATTTGTCTCAGTCCTCCTGGGACTTGGCTCTGCAGGTGGGAATTGGGCAACTCCACCTGAGGCTCTGTGGGATGCCAGCATTCTACCCTGACATAGGGAGCCAAGACCTGCTCAGAAGCAGAGCGTGCAAGCTTCTCACTCTTTGCAGTCATTGGGTCTCCAGACTCACGATGTGCTGCCAGGCATCTCTCTCTGTCTTGCAGGCTGGGGCTGGCTGCCAGAGTCACTCACACTGTGGCTACCTTGCCTACAAGCTGAAGTCCCAGCTGCCAAGAGCCTATGGCAGACTTGGCAGTCTGGGCTGGCCCAGCATCACAGACCCAGAGAGAAGGGCTCTGGTTTTGCTTATCCTGCCCAAAATCCAGGCAGGGTTGTGCTTATTTAATTTGGTGAAAGCTTGAATGAACAAGAGATTTTTCAAACTAAAACTTCATAGGAGCGGAAACAAAGGATTTTCCCATGAAGTATAGTTTTGTCAGGAAACTTCCTTGCCGTGTTTCCTATGACTAGGATAGCCTCTAGAGCAAGCAAAATGCTTCTTGTCAAAGAATGCACGTAGAATCTAAGACACGAAGGAATGAACCCTCCTCACTGGTGTTTCCCATTAGCCACTACAGCAGTCTGCACTACCTTTCTCACCTCCTGCAGATTTTTGAAAGATAAACTAATCCTATCATGATGGAACCTGACCAGTCCAGACCAGATGCCCCTAAGAGCAAGGACTTGTTCTAAAGACTCCTTCTGATCCTCAAAGGTTTGTAATGAAAACCTTTCATAATTGTGCTGATCTTCAAAGAAGTGATCTGAAAATTCATGATGGGGATGTCAAGTCACAAGAGTCGATATTAAAAAAAAATATATCATTTGCCAGGACTGCCAGCTGCTGGCCAGACCCTGAATTAGCTGCCTTCCTCAACAGAGATGTCCTCCATCTGTGGAATAAAATGCTTCTTTTGTGCACATTTTCACAGCTGAGGTTTGAACCAAGAGCCTTGTGGTCTGCAGACAGCAGCTCCACAAAGACAGCCAAAAAGTTTCTTGCTCTGGACTAGACAGGCAGGAAACTAAAGCCTTTCTCAGCTGGAAGCATTCTTTGCCTATCTCGCAACATCCCTTCCAATCATATAAAAATCTTTGAAGGAGAACATCTCCCTGCAATCCTTCACTGAGTGAATCCACTCAGGCAAGGCATATTTTGGGGAAGGAGCCAGATTTGCTTGGTGGTCCTGGCTTTTGGCATCCACCATGACTCAGTAGGGAAGAGAGAATAAATAAAATACTATTAAGAGGTACAACAATGTTACCAAATGAGATTGTGCCTTTCCCAATTAGAGTTGTTTTTTCTATCTCCATATGTTGCATATTACAGAGGCCTTTTGTTGGTAAACATATCCATGACTCCCTGCAGGGGTGCCAGGGCCACTCACCAGCAACTTGGAGACTGAAATTGTGCATGACGTCCGATATGCCATGCAAAGATGATCTTGTTTCCATGTGTGCTCTGCTGTAACACAGAGAGGCTCTGAGAAGCTGGATGCTGCTGGCAGTGGGCATAAGGCTTCTTCCACAGATACCTCTCCTTAAGAAAAAGGAGGAAGGCTGGGAATAGTCTTAGTGATTTTTGTTTCTTTATATAGTGGCTCCACACTAACAATAAAGCAACTAAAACATTTGCAAAGGTCCTTGAGAAGCTCTGAGCACTTACCAAGGACTATGACAGTACATTTGTGAGTCAGGCAATGTCATTACTGTCTGTAGCTGAGATATGAAGAAGCAAAGTGAATTTTCCCAGCACTTAAACACAGGAGCCGGTAACAGGGACTTAACTCACTGTGCATCAACCAAGCTGTGTCTGTGTTTCTGCTCTCAGCCCAAAGCAGATCCAACTTAACTGTCTTTCTCTGTGGACCAAGTAAAGTTGTTACCTAGCTTTTAGTGGCAGACTTAGAGGTTATAAACACATGTAGAGACAGTTAGTGGGGCTTAGTCATTCCATGATTATCTGCATATGATGGTAACTCACTTTTGTGCTGAGCTTTGAAATCACCCGGCACATCGTTGGCAGACTATGCAATAAAATGCCCAGATCCTGGTCCTTGGAGCTGTGCTTTATGCACTGGCCTGTCAGTTCACTAATGCTGCAGCAAACCAGGCACAACTTTGTAACAGAACTTGAGCATGAGCCACAGGAGACCGAATTTTCAAATGTAGGTACACTGTGGGCTTTGAAATAAGATCTGACTCCAGCTGTTATTTCATTAGCCTTTCCTGGCTAACTGAGCAAAAGCTGATGGGCACCAGAAAATTTCTTTGTTGTCTGTTTCACCATTAATTGCTCTGAATGTGTGTGGTTCAAGAGTGATGTAAATCATCATCCATCGCCACCTCACTCTATTTATCTGTTTCTTCAACAGGCTCTCATGGTAACCAACAACTACTGTATTTGAAGCATGCACTGTGCCACACCTACCCGGTACAGCAAAGTGCAACGGAGTAGGGAGAAAGAGTGAAAGAAATGGAAAGACAAAAAGAGTGAGAAAGACATGAAGGTAAAAAAGAAAAAAAAGGAAGAAAGATAGACCCTCCTTTATCAGAAGAAGGGAAAGATTAGATTTATTTCTGGAGTGACTATGAATACCAGATCAGCTAACTGCAGTTTAGGAGGTCTTTCTATATAGTCTACCCAGTCCCAGTTATTTTAATTCTGTGTTGCCAGCTGGCCTCTGCAGAAATCTATTCAGGGTTCAATTCTAAACAGTAATGTTTGGGAAAAGCACAATCTAAAACAGACAGATCTGTATGTGTTTAGGTTTTGCTTTCTTTCCACTTTTAAATATTAAAAATTGACTCCAGCTGTGGGGTAAAGTAACGCCCAACCTATAAAGACACTGACAAATAAATCACAATGCAATTTGTTGTACATTTTCTGAGGTCTAAACACCAGCTCTCGAAAGGAATTTTCCATGATTACATCTTGGGAAGATATCTTCTCTACCAACAACTCATTTGACTTTTATACTTCTTAAAAGTCATCACATTCCAGCAGGGCCAGACCCTGCCATTACTTCTCTGGCACTTATCTCGGGAGTTAACCGAGCTATGTGATGCTATTCAGGACAGATGCAAAGTTTCACTTTCCCTATCAAGCATGCTGTTAAGCAGAGCAGTTACCTTGTGTAACTATGCAACAAAGGGGAAATCAGTCCCCTGGGCTGATCCATTCTGTTTGAGTCCACCTCTTTGCTGTGTCAAGTTTAGGCAGCTTTGCCTGAAGCTAAAGCTTTTACTACTGTTCCTCTCAAAATCACTGGACAGCAGAAGGTTTCCCACTTCATCAGGGTGCAGCTCAGAGAAATCAAGTTCAGCTCTGAATTCTGATCCAGCTCACCCTGGCTCATTTTGTGGCCCGCAGCAAAATCACTTCTGTTTGTCCTACATTTCTTCCTCAAAAAAGTGTAAATATTTAGTGTTCGACAAAGGAAGAAGATGGAAATTCCATCCTAAAGGCCTTGCACTTCTTTTTTTTCAGGGAGCAGCCATTAATCCACAGAGTCCTATTAATCTACTCAACCTGGGTAATAATCTAGAAACAGCCCTGATGTTGATATCATATTATTAAATTTATGAATTAACTTACAATTGAAAAAAGATGGCTCTGAATCAAAACCCCTTGAACTATCCTATTTCAATTATTTACAAAACATTAAAAAGGAAGTTTCTGGCCATTGCCCTGTTCTTGACAACAGTTGCAATGTAAACTTTTTTGTGAGGAAAAATAATTAAAAATTCCTGACCAGTTCTGCTCTGCATGGCATTTCACTTGCACTTAATTTAGATGTACAAGTTGGTCTACCCTGAGAGCTGGACTGCAGAATGCTCATCAGAGCTGTTCTCTGCTTCCAGCTACATTACTGCTGCCTCTGTGGCACTGCCTCAGTGTTTTGTGCAGTTTTGCTCTGGACCAGATCAGCAAAAAATAAAAAGGAAAGCCTTTGCTAAAATGTTTTTGTTTCTACTGGATCAGTTCCCTGATCCAGGACAATTACATTGTCCTGATGAGAGGAATGAGAAAAAAAATTGATGATGGAGATACTTGGAGCCTCCTGCATATCTGCTTGGTCTCTGGAGGAACCCCAAAGTGCAACTTCACTTTTAAAAGACATGATTGGGCCCAAAACCAAGTTGGTTTTTTCCCAACACATTTGCCATCCCTGTTCAAACACCCACACATAAATTCACTTGTGAGCAGTGTCAGACCATTCTTCAGAGCAACACCCTCCCCAGGTTGAGGTGAATATTTTTGTTGAGAGTTGATCCTTACCCTCAGGAGAATTGCAGTCAAGGCCTCTTCTTCATCTGGAAATTCAAAAAGGAGAAACAAGGGCATGTTCTTAAGCTGAATAGAAACTACTACATAAGAATAAGGTAACTATTAGAAAGACTTACAGGGCCCAGTGCCAACAGCAAGAGTTGCAAAAATATGCAGCTAACCCAAAACATTTTGAGTGAATGCAGCTGATGTACAAGGTGAAGAAATTCTATCAAAAAGACTGGAAAATAGTTAGTTTTAAAAGACTGCACAGCATAATTAATTGTAACAAGGGGATAATGTGTTAGAACAAAGCAGGGAGATGTATATGAAGTTTATTGTGGTGGGTTTGATGTTTGATTTAGGAGCACCTCGATGGAAAAAAATGGATAAGAAACAGGAAACATGGAATCATCAAGAACAGATCATGTCAAAATAATGTACTTTCCCTCTTTGAAAAGAAATGGACATCATGGAAAGGGGGAAGTAGGTGTGATGTATCTCAACTTTAATAAGATTTTTGACACTTTTCTGATGTTCTCATGCAGAAACTCAGCAGCCTGGTCTAGCTGAAACTGCTGTGGGAAGGATGCACAAATACTTGGAAAATGTAATTTAAAAGGTACTCAGAAAGTAGTTCCCAAGAATTTGCTGACAAACAGGAACAGCTGCATGCAGGAGATTTCATAGAAATCTGTCCTGCGCTTGGTACTGTCCTTCGTTTTCATGAATGACTTGAATGATGGAAGGCCAAACATGCTTGTGAAATTCGCACATGCCCACCATGCTGGCAGGATTTTTGGGAGCCAGAAGAGGAATTTAAAGTGATCTTGATAAATTTAAGGAATGGTCTGAAAGCAATTAGGTGAAATTCAAGAAAGGCAAGTACAAAGTCCTAGACTCAGGATGGGAAAAATCTATCACACAAAGACAAAATAAATGCAGGAATGTCTCTTTCTAAAAATAAGGCAATTTTCTAAGCAGAAAGGACTCAAAATTGCAGTCCAATTTTTGTGAATCCTCTGAGCAATGACAGTGTCAGGTAATAAATGGGCACTCCTCTAAGACTTTAGCCTTAATTTTCCACCTGCATAAGAAGTCCCTGAAGTTCTCACATTTCCATTTCCTAAAAGATGGGGAAGGGACAATAGTCTGGCTTTGTTCTCCCGTGATGCTGAGGTTCTTCCTTACTATGCTACTGTTGTAAGTTAAAGCATATTTGGAAATTCCAGGAGGAAAGAATGAAGAAATATATGTGCCTTTTGTTTGCTTCATAAATATCAGTACATCAATATTGGGATCCTTTCTATTTTCCTGGCTGATAATATCCTGCCTGCATGGGGTTAAAATCAAAGTAAGCTGTTAGTGAGAAGCCAGCAGGAAATGAAACAATGTAGGGCCATAAGTAAGTATAAATCTATGAAGTTCCATCATGGAGAACTCCAAGGGTCCCTGAGAAAGCAATGGGAATTGACCTATGAGAAAATGGCCCTTCTATGGATCAGAGTGTGCACAAGGTTTGCCATTGGAGGGAGATTTTGTTTCCAGGTGGGAAGGCACAATGACCACCACAAGAAACGTTTGTCAAAGGCCAGCTTTGTAAAGGGTTATTCTTTTGCCATCCCAACATGAAATCAAAAGGAGAGCAACAGGCCAGGAGGATGCTGGTGTAGCAGGCAATGTGGGCAGGGACACCTGGAAAAAGCTGCTACAGGACAGACCCTCTCCAGGGAGGGAAAGGGGCTGCATGTCCCCTGCCTGCGCAGCGAGGAGGCAGGAGCTGCTGCTCTCACTCACGTTTGCTGCTCTGTAGCCCTATGCAGATGAAGAGATGAAGCTTCATTTCAGTGGTGTTAATGATCTTAACTCCCTCAGAACTGTTTACAGTGGCAGCATCGCATCGGCCTCTTTAGCCACCAGCACATTTGCAGCAGGTGTGGGTAGGGCCCTTCCCAAATCCTCATTAGTGAAGCCTATAGCCATGATGAGGATTTTACACATCCTTACACAGAGCAATGCAAACTGGGCTTTTAGAGCCACAGGACAGTGGCGTGGAAGGCCTTCTTGGCAGAGCAGGATGCGCTGCCTACACCTTCCTCCGCTCCCTGGGCAGTGGGTGTCCTCTGCCTCCCCCACAGAGCATGATGGGGCTCTGCATCTGCTACAGCTTAAAAAAACAACAAAACATTCTAGTGGATACAAAAGGGTGTAGGCGTTTCAGAGACTTCGGGAGTTAAGGGGGTGTAGGAGATAGCATGTATATCCTACACAAATCGGCTGAAGGCTATGCAGAAAGAGAGAAAGGGAGAGACAAAGCAGTGCTGGAAAAATTGAGCAAGTGACAAATGTTCTCTCTCTTAGTAAAGCAGTAAGCAGCAAAAGAAAATAAATACAAATCCACTGGTTTAACTTGGAGCCAGCTCTTGTTGTCTTCAGTGCACACACTTGTTCCTGGGCACTGCAGCCTCCAGAGCCACGCAGTTTTAAAGATGTCTCTGTAGGCACACAGACAAATTTTGAGGAGATCATTTGTTTTACACAGGAGGACACATGGTTTGCTACTGTCTCCTTTGCAACCTATAAGCAATTGGTGGTGATTGTGCAAACAAGGTAAAGATCTCAATATTAATATGCCACTTAGAACCCCTCAGCAATTATTACCCACTCTTCCAAGGATGGCAGTTGATTAAAATAAAAGCTTCCATCAAACCCCCAAAGAATCCCAGTATTGAATACAACTACTCTGGAACAAACAGCACACTTTTTTCCTTTCATTATGCTGTAATGGCAAAATAGAGACATTATTTTACCCTCTATTAATTTCTCTGGATTTGATGACATTTGATCCCGTAAAGGCTATCAAATTCCCCCAGAGACAACCAGGTTCATGACATGACTGGCTGATATAAATGAATTGTGGTTGTGCAGTGAGAAGTGACATTGTTAAACCAGTATTTGCTATCTGAAGAGAGACACTATTTGCAGAGGAAACTCCTGTGCAGAGGTGTTTAATTCAAGCACTTAAGATATTGCAGATGGGTGATTTTCACTCTGTGTATTTACCTTCTCTCTAGCTGAAAAAAGAGATCATTGCTGTCAGCTCTGAAGTATCAAAGTACCTTTGGAGAGGGAAACCACCTGAGACTCTCAGACTCCCAGGGCCCTGCATACCTGCATGGCAGGTAATGGGGACAGGACACCTTCACCTGCCACTGGGCTTTCCTCACTGCCAGTGAATATTGCAGGGAGGAGCAGAGGGCATCAAGCAAGGACCATATGCTGTAGCAATGCTTGTAGCCAGGCAAAGAGACCCTGAATTCATATGATATATAAAGCAAATAAATTTTAATTGCAGCTGTGGGTTGGACAGAACTGAAATGCAAACACCAACGTTTCTTCTTATAGCATCCTTTTCTATGTCCAGATTTTCACCATAAACTCAAATATATTACCCCTCCTAGCTGCAAATGTGAGAAATCCTAGGGTACGAGTCAAGTGCTATCAATTGCTATGGAATTTAGGTTTCCTAAATTCTTCAGCTGAGATCATGGTTGTATTCCAAGACCATGCTATCTCTAGAGCTACAGGACTTCAGGCTGTGGTACTTTTGCTTGCCAACTCTAAAAGAAAAGGGGAGGATAAATGAATCTCTTGTGTGCTGAGAATGTGTTCAGTGATCCACCTTGCATGGAAGGAGTTTATGAAAAGGCTCAGTTCTACATTACTGTGCCATTTTTCTGGCAGAAAATGTTGGCTTCCTATCAGTTAGCTAGGAGAGAGAAAAATGTCCTAATCTAGGATCTTAACTCTAGATTCTCCTCTTTCTGTTGATGAGTAAGTAATTACAATGGCTTCGGCTTTTATTTTTTCAGGTGTAAATCCGTTGCAGTCAATAAAATTTTATGTAAGGAAAAATATCATGAGTGAAACCAAACAGATCAGATAATCCCTTGGTCTCCCTGTGGACAGGGTGAGGTCAGCGCTTGCTTCAGACCTTCTCCATACCAACTGCAAAGTATTATTATTGTTATTGCCATAATATCTTTTTTCCTCCTGCAAAATTCACCCAACATGTCAAGATGCTGAGTACATCTAAGTAATTTTCAATGCTCTTTCTGTGCTCTCCTGTCTCTGCTTCTCTGTCCCTCACTGCACTGTCCTGAGACAACTTTTTGTCAAGTGTAAATGTTGAATTGTATGTGAAGCTGAGACTTTGTGATTTTGAAGTATCTGCTTTTGCCTGTAGGAAATCATTAAGCACCACTGGTCAGCTAAAGAGCCAGGGAAATGCCAGTATTTTTTGGTACACACCTTATAAATCATGACGTAACTAAGAGCTGTGAGACTGTGTAAGTACCTACACTACACAGGTGAATGTTGCTGCTGAGATCCCTGCTCTCCTTTGCCTGCTCACCCTTGGAGGTACTTAGTGCAACTTTCCACTCCTCTGCATGGACAGATGTCCTATTCAAGATCCAGCTGTGTTGATGGAGAAGATGCTCATGGCAGCTGTCCTCATCCTCATCCCTATGGTTTCCTCTTAGGGGTGCAGGTGGAAGTGTTTTTAGCCTAACCCCAGTACTGGCTCAGGCCAGCAATTTTAACAGGATTTGGACTTACCTGCTTGGAGGGACAGGGAGGCTAACTTCCCTTTTGATTCTAATAGAGAGGTGGACAGCAATCACAGCTGCTCCCAGAAAGGCAGGCTGCAACCTTGATTCTGAGCAAGTTCACTGGCTTAAATGGAATCCCTTTAAAACTGTCATAATTAAGCTGGTGCATGCTCTGCACATGCAGCACAGATGTGAATTCTCACCTGGGCTTGTTACAGTTGCATTACGTTGGATTTGAAGCACACGAGGAAAGAACTTGCATCTTCTTCTTATTGGCATCTTTGGACACTTCTGCAATACGAGCAACTAAGCCCAACAGGAATGTTGTTTGTTGGCCTTGAAACTGGAAAGAAACATCAGTGAGATGGTTTTCACTGGGAAATTACATCATGTTAGAACATGTTGCTCATGACTCCTGGTGACTCCCACTACAGTGTATTTCCCACCATAAACAAGGCCTGTGACGCAGCTGTTGGGAGGCCAAGCACCATCGCACTGGGCTGATCCTGCTCCTGTCTGAGCTCCTCGAGCAGTGGGTGGCTCAGCTGCACACCACAGGCACTACAGCCAGGGAAGGTTGGAGTCCCAGCCCTCAGCATCATTTTGATGGCATGGTGCAGGCAGGCTCTGCTTGCTGGCTCTAAGTGCCAACAAGCTTTTTGTTCCTTTGTTTGTTTTGGTTTGGATTTTAAGTCTCCAGAGAACTAGATCAAGCTTTTTTCTTAAGTCTCAAAACAAGCAAAATCTCCCCCTTTCTAAAAACTTTGCTTATGAAACCTCCAGTAACTCCAAAGATTTTGTCTGTGATTACTCTCCACTGGATAAATAGGAAGCATAAACTGTGCATAAGAGTTTAGGTTTTGTAGGGTTACAATACTTGAGCCATCCCTTGAGGAGCTTTCTCTACTTAATTTAAAATCACCTCCCTTTTAATTGTCTTGTGGTGTGTATTGCACACAACTTCACTGAGAAGCAGCTCACAACAAACCACTTCAAAGACAATGCTACACTTGTAAAGGAAGGCATTTCTTTCTGACAGTTCAGCAGCATCAGCATGTGCTGGAAAATAAGCATACATCACAAGACAGTGTGATACACATGGGGAATCCTAAACAAAAAACTGCTTATAATGGGACTGCATGCAGAGCTAACATAATTCTGAAGTAGCTGCTTTCAGTGCCTTGGATCATTGAAATAAACTGCTCAGAGCAAAGAGAAGTTGCTCGTGATCTTCATGTGAAAATCATTATTGGGGGAAAGAATGACCATTTTTTCATGTTTGTAGTGTGGAGTCTTAGTTGATGCTACCAGAATGCAAATTTTTAAAAATAACAGATAGTAAATGCCCCCTTCTTTCTTAAAAATATGGGGATAAGAGGAATTTGCATTCACAACTTCAGGCAGCATAAAATTAAGCAACTGGCACTGAACTAATTTATTGCAAAAGCTTGATTCTTGCAACATGCTATTTAAAACCATCAACACAGGGAACACTTGCAAGCCATACCTGAGGCTGAGGAGTGACCTAAAAATGCTAATATGCCTGGTAAATATTTTCTTAATTATTTTTTGTCTTTTCTGTGGAAAGATGTTCTTTCCTGGACAGTTTTTAAATGTTCATTTGGAAACCTGAGACTGAGTTCTGATTTTTTTTTAGGTTTAATTTTAAAAACAAAAGAAGAGCATCATTATAAAAAAAAAATCCATTTTAGAAGCAGCTTTACCAGTGTTGTGGCTGGTAATGGTAAGAAATTCACATTCCGTAGGGCACATAAGACAAAAACAGCTCAAGGTTGTTTTCGAGCACTTAGACTTGAGTGCCTGTGCAGCACTACAGAGTCAGACAGAGCCCAGCCCAGGCTGGGGCAGATACTGTCAGGTAGCAATCCCAGCTGAAAGACAGTGTCTCACATCCCGTTTCCCTCTTGACTCTAGGGATGTATGTTCCTATTTGGACTGGGAAGGCCTTGTGACACTAGCATGGTGCCTGCCTGTCCATTGGGATTTCTTGTCTCCCAGGCTAACCCTGCAAGGCTGTTAGTGAGAAATTAGAATTTTCTTCTTCTTCTTCTTTTTAGTGGTCTTTGTCTACACTTGGATTTTCAAAATTAGAAGATCAGGAGCTGTGCAGGCTAAATAAATGCCATCTCAGAAGTCAGGTTTAAGGATGTAATCCCTACTTTGTCATTTCCATATACCAGGACAGAGGGGGAAAAAGATATAAAACAAAAATTCATCCTGAAGGGTAACATAAAAATAGAAAAGACAAGGGGAGGAGGCAAGACTTTACAGAAATGGAAAGTTAAGGAAAACCTCTTATACCCTTCCAACTCCAAAATACCATTTCTCACAGAGAATTAAAATCACCCTCTAGGAAAAATGGAAAAAATAAAATCTCCTCAAAATGTTAAAGACCTAAAATCCCCCCAGCTTGCAGTTTCTGTGTGGATTTGAGCTATTTATAAAGCCAATCTCCACGGTTTCTGTCATACATTTCTGTTACACATGTCCTGAGCTAGCCAACTAGTGGATACAAACCTGATCAATATAACCATGGCAATAAGTGAAGGTATCTGTGCACACTCCAAGCTCTGCTTATTAAAATAACAGGAATTGCTGCATTTGATTTATAAAGAGATGAGTAGGTTTCTGCATGAAATTCTGCTAATAGTTGAAAAAACCTGCTCTGCTATGGACTGAAAATGGTCTCTCCCCACCCACACATGCATCTGGGATTTGATCACCAGCCTTTAGGAGAAACACACAAAACCCATTCCACTTAGCAGAGTGTATTACAGAGCACAAGGAAACCTTGCAGGCTCGAGATTTGGGTGGAATCCATTTATTCCACATGTGCAAAGACTGGATGAGGAATTGGAGGATCCGCAACAACCAGACTGAAACCTCTCCATATGTTACACACATAAGCCACTCTTCATTGAAATCCTGTAAATCTTTTCCTTATATAATATGTTTTCTTGTCTGGTGTAGCTTGATTTCAATTTATACTGCTCTTTTTTTCCCCCTTCCATCATGTTCAAAACTATCATAAACAGACTGTAAACTCTGTATTGCAAATGGATTTCTAATATTAAAAAACGTATTTTCTAAAGAAAGATCAGTTCCTTGTGTCTGAGTTGAAAAAGGGACATTGTCATGCAGTCTGAGGAAAAAAATAAATCTATTAATCTTGAAATTATTATGATATGGTAAAAATAAAAGAAACATAGGAAGGAATGTTCTGCAGACTCTAAACAGGGAACCAAATTTCTGGCAAGAAAGAAAAACCTTACCCCAAAGAAAGTTAAAACTCATGAAGCATCCCTGATGGAGGTATTTGCTATATTTATTATTTTTAAGAACTTGAATACATATTCTAACAAAATTTTCTATGCCTAAAACAAAAGCCCCAAATCACAGGCAAAATATGTATTTTTTCCCACTAATGAGGTAAGCTTCCTCTCCAATGAAATACTTAAAATCCATCATTTGCCTGAAGAAAATGTAATACCACCCCCAAGAGATAACCCTGTAAAATCCTGTTTACTTACATGGTGACAGTATTCCTCACCAAAGCAAACATCTGCACTTCTGCAGCCAATGCTTCAGGGATCTCTACTTGCTCTTTCAGGAAACATCTGTGTCAATACACCTCATTGAAGATGTTCTCCACAAAAGAATTCTATCACCACGTTCTTGATTTATTATTATTTACCGTTGGGCTGTCCAAATAATCCCCAAATGTTATCCCTGTCTCTGAAGATCTGTATGGACTTTGCTTGCTTGAATGGCTTTACAAGGATGAAAGCAGCATTTTCAAAACACTACAGTGAGTATTGTTGTAGTTATAGCAAAAAAACATGGGACTTTGATCTTTGGCATTTATAAAAGCTAGTTTATAATCAGAATGTCTTATCTGTTCTTAGAAGGCAAAAGAGTACATTTATGAAGACAGAACTTCTAAGGATGTAAACCTATTGAATCTTAATTTAAAACACAAAAGCATAAAGAGATTTTGTCCTTTGTAATGGGAAGAAAGCTTGTTTCCAATTCTCCAAATATTTTAACATGGAATATTGTGTATATACAAGCCTTGCAATATCAATTGTCTGGTTATTAAACAGATTTGAGCTCTTCCTCTGCTCCCATCACACTCACACACATAGAGACATATGTGATATTCATGTTAACAATTTATTTCTTGGAGGGAAGAAAGCAGTGTGTTCTCAGTCCAGTTATCCTGGAGGTTGCCTGAGGTTATTTTAGTTTTTGTGTTTAATATTGCAGGGATTTTATGGATTTACCAAAATACCATAATTTTTATTTTTAAATCACTATTTTTTAAAGCAGATTCAATCCAGATCGGACCTTATCATACTCTGTTTCAGTTCACTGCCACCATATGTAAGTGTTGTCAAGGCTGTAATACATAAAGTATCTGGCTCCAGGGCTGGTTTCACTGTGGTTTTGGAATACAGATTTTATAATATGCAGTTTCCTTCCTCTGAAGTCAGTGGGCTTTCAGTGGAATAAGGTTTCTGAGGCACAGGTCAGATCTTCAAAGGCACACAGGCACCCAAATCCTGTTTAAGGATATTCCACTGATTTGGAACAAGGTGCCTGCCTTATTCCCTTCAAAAAAGGAAAGATTTCCTAAACCATAGATAGACCCAGGTTAAACAGGCACTTGGGCACTCCTTAGACAATCTCTTGACTGTTTGTCCCCTATCCTTACTGCCAGGCCACTAACATAAGACAGAGGGAGGACATGCCCTTCTTTTGAGACTCAATTGATTTAAACAGAACCACCCTCAGACTGATCCAGCTCATGCCATGGATGAGACTGAAAGACCAGATGGATTTTTTTGCCCTTGGATTGCCTGAGCGATGTTACTGCATACATATGTGCAGTGAGCTTGCTGCACAGATCATCTGCATACACGTGCCTCTGGGACAGCCTCTGATGCTTCTGGGGCACACCAGCCTGGCTGAGCAGGAGCAAAACAGCTGAATAGCATGCAGGCAGTGGCACTGACAGTGTCCAGAAGCACTGTGTCTTCTCTATGAACATGCAACCTCTGAAGTTGCCTTAAAGCATCAGGTCTGCTGTTGGTGTGTGTGACAACAGCATGTGCCTTGAGCAGAATTTATCTGCTGCAGCACAGTAGTCATGGCTGTGAAGTCTGGAAGGGTGCCAGTGCACTTGGAGTTATTGCACTGGACCTTCAACCAAAGCTGCTGTACACCCAGAAAGTCAGTTAAACACAGCAAAATCCTCAAAACTACATTAAAACTCCAAAAGAGAAAAAGAGGACATGTCTGGAAAACACAGATGTATGGCTTTTTGACTCACAGCTCCAAAGGAACGTCATCTTGCTTGGTTCTCTCATGGTTCTGTCTTACTTGGACTTGTGCTTTCTGATAGATTAATGTTTTATGATTTCCTGGGATGTGTGTGGACAATGGCAGATTTAGGTCAAAATTACTGTGGCAGAATAATGGTTTCAACTCTGTACATGTTCATTAAGAAAAACAGTTTTGAAGGGGCCTTGTTGCTTTAGCTGTTTTAAAATGTGCATATGACTGGAGGAAGAGAAAACTGTGCAGTGCGTGTACAGAATTTACATCATCCAGCCACCAGGATATGGATTGGCATGTTTGGTTGTATTACATGTTCTGCCATAAGACAGGTAATAAGAGTCAGGGAAGAAGCCTTGCTGCAGGTTTCCAAAGGTTAGCCCTTACTCTGAGAGCTGTGTCACTGATTTCAGTAGGAGAAAATACAACCCTCAGATACACAGATTATAGTAGAAAACTTCATTTGATCAGGTATTAAACTGGGTCATCCAAAGGACAGCTTTGATCTTCTGGCATTTGCCAGAGCAGGAAAGAGTATGCAAGGGAATAAAAAAATCACATCACAATTTTCCTTCTACTCATATTTTTTCCCTAAGTCATCACAAACCACTCTTTATGCCCACCTCCTTGGTGAATTCTCATGTTTGTTCATAGTCATAGCAGATACTGCTGCAGTATTTTGGGCTTGAGGTGCATCTTCCATAGATACAAATATGAAAACCAGGCCTCTAGATTGTCAGCAAGTTCCCCTCTCCCCCTTACCCTGGAGTTGAGGAAGGTGCAGGTCTTTGGATCCATGCTAGGAAACACCTGGGAGGTGGAGGCTGGGGACAGGGCCAATACAGGCCTCTCACAGACCTGTGGATGGGGAGAAAGGGTTAAGATAATGCAGATGGATATGCCTCAAGGATGGAAGAATTAAGCCAGTATTTGAGTAGAACCTCACATCAGTTTCTTCCAGCTAATCCCTGCCATAATTTTTCCCCTGGTAAAGCTGATCTGGTCCATCATTTCCATGAGACAGAAGGCAGTTGTTTTACTGCCCACTTCTCAGAGGTCTTAGCCACTTGCTTTTAATCACGTAGTGTATGCTGACATCTGGTGGCATTCAGCAACCAAATCTTCATTAAACAAATATGTTTCAGTTTTAAGGAGTCGACATTCTTACTTTCCCTTAGTTGGGTGCAGGAAAGAATTCCTCTCAGACCACTTCAGACTGGGCATTAGTCTAACACATGTTTATGGGACTGGCATGATCCTGGAACTCTTGTGAGACATGCTCATGGCCACTGAACTCCTGAGGGAGGGACCATCAGCCAAGGGACCTGACTGTGCTCAAGCACGGTGGTTCCATCACAAAATAGAGCATCTTATTGTTCCCTCTTCTGAACACAGAGAATTAATGCACTAAAAAGGAGTAATGTAAAACTACCACAGGTTTTAGCGGAACAGAGCCACTGTAAAATCTTAGGTAGTAACCCTTCTCTTGTAATTTATTTTATCTTTACTTAAAATTGGAGAAAAAGAAGGAAAAGAGCATGTATGAATAGCCAGTGGGATGTATCAAAACCTTGTTTCATGGTAAGTAATAAGTAATAAGTAGCATGGAATCAGCTGTCATAGTTAAAAGATACCCATGATGTAGCTGTTCCATTAAAATTTGGATTAAAATCATGTTTCGATTTCATTTCCTCCAGTCCTTATCCTGCTTTTGATTAGTTTTAAGAGCAGTTGATGGTCTTGTGATTTGAAGATTTTGCATTTTAAATTTTGTGTATATGGTCTGGAATTTTATGTGAAATTGTGGGTTTGATCTTTGACCTCTGTTTACTACAGCCCTGATTTGCCACTAATTTGATAGCAAGCCATAAGGGCCTACTGTAAACAAGCCGCTCACTTTACATAGCTATGTTTGGCTCCTAAATGAAGAAGAATGCATGGAATATACTTTGGGTACTGTAGCCTCCTAAAGAAATAATAAAAACCACATCACTGCTTAGGTCTCCAGGTAACGTTTACATTTGGAGAAAATAAGTTGCATGCCTAATAGAGAGAGAAAATGCAGTTCTTATTCATATTGGGTTTGTTTGCTTAAAATTATTCTTTAAAGTATTTGAAAGCTCAGGCTGCCTCTTTTGAAGTCAGTGGGAACTTTGACATTGATTTTAAAAGGATCAGGATTAAGTCTAAATTGGTAAGGTCTAAAAGGCAAAAATGGAAATGTCCAAAGTCTACAAATCTCTCACTGATCCACCATGCAGAAAGGAAGGACAAAAGCCTTCTCCAGGTCTGCAATGTATGTCTTAATTCCAGGGCACGTGGGTTTTGTACATTTGCAGACTGCAAGATAGAAAGCAACTTCCAGTCAGGACTGTAATTGCTAGCAAATAAAATAGTCCATGGTCTTTTAAAGCTGCTGGGGGAAGGGAGATGAAAACTGCTTGTAAAAATCAAGACACGTCTTCCACAAGTTGTTCTTTGCCATCCACTACACAGTATTCCCTGCTTGCAACTCACCCCAGGCAGATTCCCCAGCTCCCAGGTTCAGGCCTTGAGGTAAAACCTTACACACAGCAACCTACCCAGCAAAAGTCTTCCTGTAGACATTTAACTCTGGAACATGTCTGATCATCCTCCTCAAGTTTAGCACTTTTGGCACCAATCTGGCATTACCAGCCATGTCCTCTGAAGAGCAGGTAAAAGCAAGGTCTTCAACTCTCTCCTGCACCACCTCTCTCCTGCACCACCCAGCTGGAACCAGCCATCCCAACACTGAACTTCCCATCACCTGGGCTCTATCCTCACAGTGGAACACCTAAGTACACTGGACAAAGGGCTGTTTTCCCATAAGGCAGAGGAGGAAACCATTACCTCTTAAATTTTCCAGCTTAAGAAGTCTTGGTAACTGACCAGCACCCAGTGGCCAAGGATGTGGACTCTGCTCAGCTAAGAGTCTGGTTCATCCATAGCGGCAAAGTGCAAGCTCAGAGAAGTGATGGGACATGGGCAAGCAAATATTAAAAGCCCTTGTTTCCTCTTTGGACATCCAAGCTCACTGAGTATCCAAAATGAAGGAATCCTGGTGCCAGGTCAAGCTCTCTGTGGATGACTTCAGAAGGGTAAAGCAACTAGAGGTAGGAAACTGTATAATGACTCTGTTCCTGTGATCCCAACATCATACAAGACAGAGTTCAGGGAGACACATGGAACCGGCACTGTACCAGATCACCTGAACCTGAAGTTGGCAAAGCATCCATTGCAGTCTCCAAATCCTTGTGACCAAACAGAGGAACATTATCTATTGTTAACAGCAACCGTTGCTTGGCTAAACAATATCAGATGGGAATACAGCATCCAAGCAAGGCAAGCCATGCAATTAACACCCAAAACAGTCTGTTGCATCTCCATTGCTCAAAAGTAAGCCAAGCTGTTAAAAACTTGATGGGAACCACTAGAGAAGGTTGTGTACCTTCTCTTCTACCCAAAAATGACTGGCAATAGAATGAGAGGAGTCAGACTGCCACTTTGCAGATTACTCAGTTTAACCAACCTTGAGATTTTCCAGCAAACCCACTCAAGCAGCATCTCCTCCATATTCACAGGTGCTACCTTCTGCAGTGTGCTTCTTAAAGGGAGAAAGAAACAGTCATGTCTTGGTATTGATGTGGGTCAGTCACCACAGCCAGACACAAACCTGCACTTCTTTTGCTTTTACTCAGGTGTAGAAACAGGTCCAGGTCACCTTTCTGCAGATACTTTCCCTGAGCTGTTTTTTGAGCTACCCCAGTCTCCCCACAGTACAAGGACAACTACTGAAAATACATGTACAAAAAAAGCAGTACATGGTGCTTTCTGCACATGTCCCCAGTGATGCAACTCTTACCCTGGTGCCACATCCCTGCTCTGCTGGTTTGCTAATGTATTGCAGTGCCCACTGAAAACACCTTGTAATTTCATGTTTGTGAAGTGGCTATAGTCTATTCTGCCAGCCCTCAAACAGAAGGACTCTGAAACAGAACTTGACTTTGGACAGAAACTTCTGCACAACTGTGCACCACTGAAAACTAGAAGTAATATTCTTAGTTAAAACATCCTGCAGATCCCATATTCTGCTTCCACTTTATGGGACATTTCTACAGGATACTTCAAGCATCAGTCCCAAGGACTTAATAGCTTTATGCCAAACACCTCAGCAACGCTTTCAGCCTGAACAGAAATGCACAAGCATAGGGACTTTTGCATATAGTTGTTATTTTCTAATGGAGGGTAGTAACTGAGCAGAAATAATTTCTAAAGTGGTGTTCTTTACTTTCATAATAAGGATGGCTTGCAATGTAAAGAAAAGTTAAATTAATCTGAATAATTTTGGGCAGTTATATATGCAAAACAATCAGAGATATTTAACAAATAAAGGATGCCATAAGGACCCCTGGCATGCTTAGACAGAATGGATTTGTCTGGACTTTAGTGTGGAGCAACGATCTGTCACTGCTAGAACTTCAAATGCAATTCAACAAGGGCTTTCTATAGACAACATTACAGAAAACCTGTTCCAATAGCTTTCTTATGCAAGAGAAAACCAGAGTCACATTTGTATTTTAGGCAGTGAACCAACAGGAACGAAGCAAAACAACAGCAACTGTCCTCAAGAGATATTTCGGGCTGCTCCTCTCCTCCCACTCCCCTTACACTCCTTTTCAATCTCCTACCAGTTTGTGTGGTTTTGGCAACAGAGAACCATACTGCAAAGGTCACTGGCAGGCTGGTGGGCACCGCTGCAGCATTTGGCTACCAAGGCAACTTGCCCAGCCTGGAGAAGCATCGACCTCTTTGCTCCGCATTTTGAGCTGGGGCAGCGGTGACTGGGTGAAGATGGGGAGGAATGGGAGAACTTTCCTCAGCCCAGCAACCTTTGACAATCGTTGCTGCTTTTCCTCTTCGCCCCAAGATCTGCTATCCAACAAGTGCAAATTAAGGATGACAAATGAAGAACATTAGCCTGGTGTTTTTGCTAAAATGATCCGCCTTGAAGTAGCTGATGTTGACACTTAAATTGTCAGCAGACTTCCAGTTTAGCCCTGGAGTTAAAAGAATGGGTCTATTCACACTTCCCTCTGAGCTTTTGTTTCAACTCTCTCTAGACGGGACAAATACCATTGCAGCATTTTACACTCCAGTTCCACTTTAAAGAGGTTTTTTGCAACCATAACCCGGATTGCCTCGATTTTTTTTCTTCAATATAAGCTTGAACTGCAGAGAATAATTACACAACACGGTAAAAATAGCCGGCAGCAATTTACATAGCCGAGAAGTATTGGAGCCGGTTTTTTCCACCATACCTATGTATACATGGCTGCACCTAATTCCAGTATTTACAGAGGACTCACTGGAGCTGTGATCACAGAAACTGGTATTTCAAGTTAGGCCACACACATGAACAAAACATTTATTGTTATAACGCAAGGTTTTATATTTTGGGTTGTTATATCATCATCTAACTGAAGCACTACTTTGCCATTTCTGCCTTTTCTGTATCACCTCCTGTCTGGATTCAAATAACATCCTTGTGGTTAAGACATTATTTAGTCAAGCCAGAGTGTTAATTTAACTTCAGTTTCTTTCCTGTAATTTTGTGTTCCTTCCATTTTTTGAACAAATTCATCACACTGAGGGGCTGTATCCTCATTTGTCTCTCTGCAGTCAGCTGCTGCATTTCTATCAGGGATCATAGCTGCTTGCCTGCTGAAAGCTCAGTTCTCAGGCTAATAGCCTGCATCTGACTTGTTCTCTCTTCTCTTGATGCATACTGCTGATGGGAGGACCACCAGTCTCACTGGAACTAAGCAATCCATGGCAGTTCTCAAGAGTAGGAGAAAACTCTGTTGTAGCAGGGGGCAGAATTATTTCCTGCTGATCCTTATCTGCTACAGTAATTGTCATGACTTTGGACATTTTGAAGCCCAGCTAACCAATGGGATGAACTAATATAAGTTAGTTCTTCCAAGGTACAGTATAAGCTCTCTGGATTGAAAGCAGTTGTATTGTCCAGAGCCTGAAGATGTAGTGTCTTAATATTCCTTTCTATGCTGTTCTAGAAGCTTCCTCTGTCTCCCATGTAACTCTGCCAAGCTCCTACCTTTGTGGTTCTGCTCTCCCTTTAATGAGCTTGTTTAGTTTTTGTTTTCTCCAGGAGAACTTAAGTGATAAAATCAAAACTAAGAGAATGAATGAATAAAGCCACAGGCTGCGGAAAAAAACCCATTGCCTGAAATCTCTGCAAATAAACTATTCAGGAAATACTTACAAGAGAAGAATACAGGATGGAAGGTAGAATTTATGCAAGTGACTATATGCCTTTGGGAATAAAAGCTTCCAAATCTTGCAATCTAGCAGTGAGGAATTAATAATAGACCATTAGATTTAGGCACTGATTTGAAGGAGTTAAATTCCCAGTCTCCTTTTTCAGAGCAGGGTGGGGCATCGCGGAAGTCAGAGAGAGAGAGAAAAAGACACCTGAATACCCTGGGAAGGAGCAGCAAAAGCTTTTGTCAAGCTCTGTTTCCTCTCCTATGCTACATCTACTTCCCCGCTGAGGGTGTCCTGCCGTACATCAGCAATCGCAGCCTGAGCTGCAGCGGCGATTGCACCCTGCACACCTGTGTGTAGTGCCCCGTGCCAACAGCCTTGCCCACACCAGGAAGTGAGTGCCACGTCCAGGTCCTGTTTGCCTTTCCTCACAGCCACCTGTCCCCACTGGTGTGACAGTGCATGGCGTGGCCAGTGGCTGGGGCCTGAGGGCAGAGGCATGGGCATCATCCCAGTTTCAGAGTGGGCAGCTTGGAATGCATCCTTTGGGGGAGCAGGCACCGGGAGCGGGCCCCTCTCTGGCCCCTGGTACAGCACACACAAGGTAAGTGCCCACCGTGTAGCACCATGCTGAGGCCCAGCAACAAGTAGACTTGGGGAGAGTGGGACAGTAATTTCAGCCTCTCCCCAGTGTCCTCTGAAGAGTCCCCTTCCAGCACTTGTGTGCTGCTGCTTCTGCTCTCTCTTCACCCTGCACCACCCTGGCTTCCCCCTTCCAAGCAGTCCTTTCTGAGTAGGAACTGGGCAGAGAGCTGTGCTGTTCTGTGCTAGAGCATCACTGTTTTGTGTCATCGGTGTTCCTGTTGCTGTAAGTGCTGACAATGCATTTAGGCAACTGCAGAAGAGAGACTGAAGCGGCCCCTGAAAACTAGCAAGTTGAAGCATCTGCTAACAATAAAAATGAATTGGAGGTTGATTAAACCCTTTACCTTTTCCCCTGCTTTTTCCTTCACAAACTAGAAGGCATGGGAGGATACTCAGCATTTTTGGTTTTTTCTGCATAAGAGGTAAACAACTTTTTTACAATGCAAAGTACTGGTATAAATTGTGCATAAAATGACTTGCAACTAGCTGGTCTCCTTTCTGTGAGCAGTCCAGTAGCAGGTGATAGCCTGAGGAAGGACCCAAAAGCTTTCCCCTCTGGATTCTGCATTTGCTACTGGGTGGATATCCATGGAGCAGGAGGCGTTTTTCAGCCCCAGGTTCTCGGAGGGAAGGAAACCTGTGAACTCCTGTGTTCAGGTCCCTGGCGCAGCAGGACTCCTGACTGATGACTGGTGGCAGTGCTTTCTGGGACCAGAGCTGGGATCTCTTATTTGAAGACAAGAATGTGGAGCCAACAGTTTTACTGTGGATTTATGAGTTAGTCCTCCAAGACTGTGAGCTTGCAGAGCTGTCAGAAATAGGCCACAATAGGGAACTCCCTTGGCACTGGGATACCCACCTGCACATCAAGGTGGGGTTATTTGTTTGCTTGGAAAACCTCCCAGCCCTGCTTCTGGACTCCTTGGAATTGTTGCATGAGGATTGCTGGTTTTTCAGCATGGCAGTTTTCTCGGAAGGCCTTAGTAATTTTTTAGAACTGCTTGGTTGTCTGTGGGCAAGACTGATTTTTGTTCTTTCATTTACTTGGGTTGTGGCTTGTAGCAGGTGATGGGTAACTATGGGTCGGTCATGTGTTGATATCAGTAAACCTTATTTTCCCAACAATTAAATTCTTTTGTGCACCCCCATTTTCACATTTTACACTTTTGGAAGCTTCAGAAATTGTTTCCTCCTGCCATTCATGACTATCCTTGCCATGAGAATATTCAGTGGATCAGCCCAGTTTCAGATCTTCACACAGGGGTTCTTCCCTTCCCCTCTTCTTGAGGCCTTTTCATCCTCTTGATTTGGTTTGAAGAGCAGCTCTTTGTTTTCTGCCACTACAAGAGACCATAACTGCACCATCTCTCATCTGCCTGGAAACATTCCAGGAAAGCTGAGTTGCTTTTATGGAAGTATTTTAGGCCCTTCAGCCCTGTGAACAATCAGGAGGCAAAAGAGTAAGATCCCCTTTCAAGAACTCCTACAAGGGGCTTGGCGTGGCTGTCAGTCACAGTTGCCTGGTGCCACATGGGCATCAGAGACAGCCACATGGGATCAGCAGATCTGACACATTCATTAGGGAAATCCAGGGCGCTAAAATAACCCTTAACTGATGTCTGGAAACAAGCAGCTCCCTGGAAAAAGTTAAAGTACCTGGGTCCACATGGCTATTGAGTATAATACCTCTTGGTGTTACATTTCTTTGCCTTTTTTTAATTGGAGTTATTCTCCTGCCAGGTCCCTGATCAGGCTAACTGGTGCTAACCACTGGCATAAGAGTACAAGGGGGAACACGTGATCATGGGGGAAAAAAGGTGGAGGTAGGATTTCTCCTTGGTATCAGCATGGATGTAGCTTGGTTGATGCTGCCTGAGGAACCACATCCCTGAAACTGGCAGTGCAGAAGCCCGTGCTCCCACAGCCCAAACTCTCCCTGTGTATGCATTGTATGTTATAGGACATGAGTGTGTTTAATGGTGCAGTAAAATCTGATGAAATATATACTTAGTTACCTGAAGTATTTCCTGCCAAACTAATATTGTTGTAAGATTTTTGTATCTGCTGAAATAATGAGTGTAAGAGGCCATAACATGTGGACTTCATCTGCTTAATAGGAAGTGTATGTAATTGCCTCAGTGTGATACTTTATTATTTCCCTCAGGACTTCTCAAAGGTTTTTTATTTATTTCCAATATTGTTGTTTATGGACAAAATAAATTTGCAAGATTAATTATTATTTGCAGTATTGATCTTGGTTTGACTTTGTATCAGAGAAGGAGAAAACAGCTGGATGAGAATAGTAATTGAGAGTTTGGATATAATAGAATCATAAAATGATTGAGATTGGAAGGGACCTTATAGGCCATCTAGTTCCCACCCCTTTGCCATGGGCAGGGACAATTTCCACTAGACCAGGTTGCTCAGAGCCTATGATACCTCTTCTGTAATGCGGCATTTCACGTCTGTTGTGTGTAGGTACTGTGTGTTCAAGTGCAGAAGCTGAGCTCTGGATAGAAATATACTTCACTTCTGCTTCTTTTTCCTTCTTTGCCTGGGCCTTAATAAACTCTGAGTTATTACTGGCTGCCCAGGCAGTCACCTCAAAAGGTTGTTTCATTTTTTGGGTTTTAGTAATAAATCATTTCCGCTCTGTATTTAGAGGTTGAAAATGTTGACAGTTCCTTCAGATGGATTTGTGGCCTCTTGTCCCGTGACAATAAATCACAGCCTGTCAAAAGCCATACGTGCAGGTGCTGAGTGCGTGCTGCCAGGAAACCTGATCCCTTGTGTGGTCCCACCAGTGAGCGCTGATGGCTGCGAGCAGGTGTGATGAGACACCCCTCAGATTAAGCACATCCTTGCAGAGGTATTTCTACACTACCTTCTGTCATAAACATGAAATTTAGATTTGCGAGGTGCCGCAATTAAGGTTTTTAGTTCCTACTGTTCAAGAAGAAAGTCTTCAGTGCTTCCACTCACCCCTCTTTACTAGGGGCTTCATGTCTAGTGCCCCTGAGCCTCAGCAAGGTGAGAACATGATTTGGTCCTGTTTTCTTCCACTGGCAGCACAGTCCTAACGCTGTGGGGGCTGCTTCACCTCTACTGTGAGGGACCCAGTGTATGAGGGCAAGGGTGGCTGTCTCCATGGAGAGGAAGATTATCTCTCCATTTGCCTTGGCTGAGGAAGCACCCCAGAAACACTGAGGTTCTCTTTATTGGCACTGCCACAAGAGAAATGTTGTCATGGAACATCCTTAAAAACACTCACCAGAATATTGTAAACACTTAAATAATGACATTTCAAACCACGGCTTTCAATTAGAAGAAGCTCTAGAGCAAGTCAAGGTATCCATGGGAAGTCTGGGTGGGAGTCAAAAGGGCAGCATGGCCACAGCATACATGGGTTTCAGTCAGGATATCCTTCCTCTGCAAGAAGGCGATTAAGGTGAAGGCAAACGCTCCTGGTTTCTTTTCCACTTCAGGTGTTTTGCAGAGTTTGTTAATCTATTTTCTCAGTCTCTGTAGGATACCGCATACACCAATCTGCTCTCCACAGATGTTAGCTGTTTCGGGTTAATCATTAAACCAGACCCCAAGAATGGGGAGAGACAAACATGCCCTCACCCAGCTTTTTTCTGGTGTACTCATCTGTGAAGACTGGGATGAAAAGTTTTCCCAGTTCAACATCACCCCCACTCCGTTCTAAACCTATTTGCTAAAAGCAAACAAGAGTATCAAAACATTGACTGACTCCTTCATTGTGTTGTCTTTACCTGTCGGCTTTCAGAGTTCATGCAGTTTCAGTTTCCTTTATCTTATTGGGGAATGTGTATGGGAGAAAATGCATACCATTTCCAATGTGTTAGGGAAATGTATGTTATTTTCAGTCCATATAAATCAAAACATAGGAAGAGGACTTTGTTCAGACTTTCAAAGACAACTTTTATGAATCTCTCACAGAGGAATTCAAAGCACAAAGCTTATAATGAAGCACGGAATCACAGAATGTTTAAGCTTGGAAGGGACCACTGGAGGTCATCTAGTTCAGCTTTCCTGTTCAAGCAGGGTCCCCTAGAGCATGTTACTCAGGATTGTGTCCAGACAGCTTTTGAATATTGCCAGAGATGGTGACTCCACAACCCCTCTGGACAGGTGTTCCAGTGTTCTGTCAGCCTCACAGTAAAGAAGTTTTTCCTCATGTTCAGATGGAATCTCCTGTGCCCCAGTTTCTGCCCATTGCAGCACAAAGCATGGAAAAGCATTGCACGGTCTTCCAGTGTTGTTCTGCTTCTTTCCATGGTTAGTGCCCATTTAATTTCTGCTAGAAAAGAATTTGTGGCTTTGGGTCAAAAACACAGAACTGTCAGCTGGACCAGGTTGCACCCAAGCTTTCAGGCTCTGCCAGAGCTGTAGGTCTGATCTGCTGGGGGTGATGTTCTGGTTAGCTTTAGTGTGACCAAGAAGCTGATGTGAGAAGGCAAAACAGAATACTTGTTAGAAAGGATCACCCATATCTTTTTACAACTTCATACATCCATTCTGCCTTGCTGAACATCAACTGTTCCTACAGATGTAAAGATCACATGTCTAGTGTGAAATGAGCACACAGCTTATATGAAGTGCAGCCTACAGGTTAAAGCAAGATCAGCTGCTGCATGGTAACTTATTACCCAAAGGTAAGGATTATAAGTACAGGCAAGTGTTACCTCTTTTCTGTCCCTTTGCATGTCTGTATCATCACAGCTCTCAAATTCCTTAGGTAAATGATTGGGAGTTTTTTTGCCATCAACCACTGCAAGCAGACTGAGAGTAAACCATGGAGCTGTTTATACTTCTTAATATAGATGAGGCTGGGCATGGGGCAGCAGGTCTGGAACAGATGCCCAGGGTGGGAATGTAGCCCAGAAACTGGAGGCCCTATGCAGCTTTGTAAGCCAGCCTGAGGAGCAACCTGTTTATCTGGTTTCCACAGGCAATTCTCTGGGTCCCAGAAGAGAATTTCCTAGTGTGTGTTGTTGGCAGGCCTCTACCACCCTGCTTGTGTTCCTCCTACAGAGCCTGGAAGGAGTCATGGCTGGAGTAGTTTCCCTACTAAGCCCAGCTTGGTGCTGGGCAGCAGATAAAAGCAAACTGACCCAGCTCCACGTTTTGACCTTGGGGCACACAGACTCAAAGCAAACGCCGTTGATGGAGAGCTCAGACTCCATCTATTCTGAACACTCATCCCTTCAGCATTATGGCAGACCTGCTTGCATGAGTGTTTCCTAGCCTGACAGACAACAGAGGCTGGTGAGGAAAGACCCTTTCTTTAGGCTGATGACTCATGGTTCATTTTGAAACAGTCTTGGTGGCTCCTCCTGGACATCTCATCCAGAAATTGGAGACAAATGCTCTCTCAGGGCTGGGACTGTGCTGAGCATCAGCTAGAGCCTGCCTAAGTGTCTGTTCCCTGATTCTCACTGGCCTATTTTTCCCAAACCTCAGATTGTTTTCAATGCTTCCCTTCCCAGCAGCTTCTATGCTAAAATGAGCTTTCATTTTTTTCTGAGGATGTTGAAGACCGTGCATTTGATTTTTTCTTTTTTTTTTTAATTGATGATTGAGGTGACAACAAGTCAAACAAGAGCTTTGTAATTATACTAATCTGTTTTAAGAGGTTTGAGAAAATTAATTAGGAAATTTCTAGGCAATAAGGAACATTACAATACTTGTAATTTTTTCAAAAATGGAGTGCAGAAGACAAACGCAAAGAAACTTGAGTCACTACTTACACAGTGCACAATATAGTTTGGCTTTGGATAGCTTCAAAATGTTATTTTATGGAAAGATTTGAGGTGTAGTGCAGGCTGTGTCTCATATCCAGCTTAGCCATTGACTAGGGGGTTTAAAACGTAGGCACTGCTCTACAGCACAGTGTTCCAGTGCAGCAGAATCAAATCTAGTATGGAGCCAGCAGTTCTTCCCTTCTCTTAGTCAGAACTGACTAGGAAAGACCAGGCATGGGATGAATCTGAATACCTACACTGCTTTGGAGGTGTCTGGCTCAGTGTTGGTGCTTTGCTCTTCATGTCCCCTACTTCTAAAGGACTCCACAAATAATGAGCTTTAAATGTGGCTACTGTGATTTTGGTGTCTCACAGCCTTCTCTATGAGTTGCAAGGTGATGTAGAGTGAATGTCTGGCTGCTCATACCAATACTTGTCTTCTCCTAAGATTTCATGAGGTTGCTGTGTGGATCTAGGACATCACTGTCACCCAAAGCAGTGAAGTTGCTTCCACCTTGAATTTGTGGTTCTTCTGCTTCATTTGCTCTAGCATTCATTTGACTCCTTGATGAGGCAGGAAAATACTCAGTGATATAATTTTCAAAATAAAGGTTGTTTTTCTTGTAAAGTCTCAACCTGTAACACTGGCCCCTCATGATTTTGTGTTTAAAAGACTTCAGTGCTCTTTAAGTGTGATCTTTTCTTCCTATGCTCTTGAGGTTTGCTTTGGGCATCAAAAAAAAAGAGAAGTCTGAATCTTATCCTTGCTTGTCTCCAACAGTCTGCTGGTTCTGATTAACTCCTGTTTGAAGGAATCAAAAGAAACCAAATTACTCAAGTAGAAATTTGACCAAACTCAAAAACCCCAAGGCTTTAGAAAGATGAAGAAGCAGCAGACTGTGCACTTCAGTCACAAGGGAGGTGAGGATTTTTTGGCTAACAGGAGACTGATTATTTCATTTGGAGTTTTGGCGACATGTACAAACTGTTATGCTTGTGTTTACAATGTCACCACAGATTGTCCCAGAAGAATGGCATTCGTTAATGTGAGCAGTTGGGAGATATGCTTCCCATTCTTTGACTAACATGGACTTTGAAACATATGGCCAGCAGCTTCAAAGGACAGCCAGTTGGTGTGTAAATCAACACCAGACCTGGAACAGAGCTCTTAAGAAATATGGCAGTGATATTTGCAGAGTATGCTCAAAAGTAAATAGTCAATATCAAACTAAACACATGTGTACTGCTTAAATTGAGGTTGTACCAGTATAACTTCATTCTGCTCAGTGATGTTTGTGGTTGATTTATGTCATCTGGGCTTGAGGCTTTGGCCTTGTTTGGTGATATGAACTGTTTTACCCATAATGGGGAAATGAAGAGAGAGTATGGAATTATGACAAAAATTATAGGATCGTTGGCGTTTAACTCTTGGATGGAGCACACAGTAACTGTATGGCTGTATTCCCCTTTGTATCCTGCTGTGTTTCACAGAAGCAACCCTATAATGCAGAGGCCTATGGTGAGTGCAAGGTCTGGACCATGAGGAGTGCAAGGTTTGGAGGAAATCCCTCCACACATGGAAGAAATGAGTCAGAGCGAAGCAAATACTGGCTCCTTTGACAGGGCTTCTTCCTAGTGGCTGAGGTGAAGGAGTAACATAGAAGTACATATCTTTTTGCGGACAAACTTACCTCTTGCTGACATTACCCTAGAACCAAATCAGCTTCATGGGAGCCAAAATCTCCACCAGAGTCCTAGTCCAATGACTCAAGTGTCATCTTGCCCAAAACAAAGCAATTTTTCCAGCTGATATGGATTGCAATTGAAGCTTTTTTCTCCAACAGCCAAGATATCTTTGTTCCTGTGAAAAACAACCAAAATATGGTGTTTGTGTACATAACAAACTTGTATGCAAATGTTTAACTCCCAGCTGAAACTTAGTTTAATTTTTTGGAGCTCCAGATAGGAGTAAATAGATCATGACTGCAACTACTTTGCTTTATAACTTTACCTTACTATTAATGTTTCTCTTCCATTTTTATGGGTTTTTTTTCTAGATTTGTTGTTTTTTATCTGCTTTGGAATTTTCACGAGGTTCTTGTACTTACTGACTTCTAATTACATTGTAATCTTTCCTTTGTTTCTCTCTCTTTCAGTGACAGTCTTTTGCTCCCTGCAGTGACTAAAGCACCATGAACGTCATTCAGTGTCTGTGTTATCTTGCAGCAATGACTCAGTTGTCATGTCAAGATGACCGAGACCAAAGCTTGTGTTGCAGAAGTTTCAGTCAAACAAATAATACCAGCTCTCATCTGATCAAGACTCTAGCTCCATCTCTTGACTCTAGTACTGGTTTTGGCCAGAGTTCATTTTCTTCATAGTAACTCATATGGTTCTATGTTTTGGATCTGTGATGAAGAAAGCATCACAGAAAGATAGCAACCGGGATGTTTTGGTTATTGCTGAACAGTGCTCGCACAGCATTGAGGTGGTTTTTTTTCCTCATACTGTGGGGTGATAGCCCTGGTAAGCCTTGATGGGTTGAGGGAAACGCCTCAGCCCCCTGGAGGGATGCTCCCAGCAGAGGCAAACTGATAAGTGGTGGGTGTTACCAAAGAATGAAATGTTATTAAATTAGCATGGCCTTTCTTTGCCGCACCCTGTCCCTGCAGACTCAAGGAGCCCACCCCCCTCAGGCATCTGTATCACCTCCCAGAACATTTGACTATAGTCACACAAAACCACCTGAAAGGAAAAAAAGTATAAAAAGAAATGCAGTTTTAACTGCAGGCCGAGGGGGGGAAAGGCCATGTCTCTGCGAGGGTAGCTGCTGGCAGCCTGTCCTGCCTCCTTCTCTTGGAACAATGTAGGGGTGAGAACCATATGTGTTTTATACTCTATACTTTCCTTTCTTAACTTTACTTTCTTACAAAGCTTATTCCTTTATATATTCTATCTTACATCTTATGCTAACAGCTACTTTGATTCTTACTCCATAAGCACCTCCTTTACTAACTGTGTTTTGCTACCTTAATACTAATAACAGTAACTTGCTTTACACTTTGCTACTTTATATTAGTTATTGCTTTCTTTTGCAATGTGCAGTTTCTTTTTCAACATGTGTGTTGATAAGAAGCAACTCTGTTCTTTCCTTTTGCTTTGTGTTACAGAGAGAGTGCTGTGCAAGATATTTTATTGTCCTATGGTATTGAAAAAGTGTCTAAATAAGTGGTTTAGGTGGCTGTGCTTCCGGTTAGTAGTTTTTTTGTTGCTAGTTTTTGCCTGTCATGAGAGTGGGACACACTGTTGTATTGAAACTTGAGTTTGATATGCTTGTCTCTGTAAAGTGTGTTTTGTGCTGGTTTCTTTTGGGGTCTTTTATTATCAATTAAATACAATCTTGCAGCTGAACGTTATCACCTGCAAAGCAGAACCCACAATAACTGTCACATACTTGTATTAATAAGTGTTATTTCGGGAGCTGTTGTGGGGTAAGTTCTTTTCTAGCTATTAAGTGTTGTCTCATATCAGAGGTTAGAAATCCTTCCAGCCAGTATTCCGTCCAGAAGTTCAGCAGGCAGTGCTGGGTTCATAAGGCTCTAATTTTCTGGAAGCGCTTATTTAGCTGATGAGTTCTCCTTGGCTTAAGTGCAACTTCATATCAGAGGTCAGAAACCCTTCCAACCTGTGTGCTGTCCATTAGTCAATAGGCAGTGTTGGGAAACATAAGGATCTGATTGTCTGGAAGCACTTATTGCTAATAATTTCTTATTAATACAGTTAAGACTAGAAATCTTTGCATTTCTGTCTCCCTCCTCCCTTTCACGTGACACATACTGCCCCAAGGAGTAGACTGGGGATGCCCAAGTGGTTGGTAGGAGACACAGTGGGGATAGTTGACTCCAACTGACCAAAGGAATATTCCATACCATGTGGTGTCATGCTCAGCATATAAAGCAGCAGGAAGAAGGAAAAAGGGGGACATCTAGAATGATGGTATTGTTCTTCCTAGGTAACTGTTACCCATGATAGACCTCTGCTTTCCTAGAAATGGCTGACTACTTGTATACCAGGCTGACCACTTGTATACCAACAGGAAGCAGTGAATTTCTAATACTGCTTTGCTTGCACATGCAGGTTTTGTGTTATCTATCAAACTGTTCTATCTTAACCTAAGAGTTTTTCTGGATTTTATCCTCTTGATGCTCTCCTCTATTTTGCTGGAGGAGTGGCTCCAGCTGTGTGGGGCAGATCTGCTGGCTGGAGTTAAACCACAACTATACACCAGAGATTGCCAGGACAAACTAAAAAGTATGGTTTAAAAGCATACATTTGAGAGATGATAGCATCTGACTCATTAAAAGTTCTCCTTTGTGTTTTTAATTCCTGAAAAGGAATTATCTTCCTGGCCTCATTTCTCCAGTAATTCCTGTCAAGAAAACTTTATAACCATTGCGTCCTAACACTAAAATACCAGAAAAAAAGGACAGTAAGTTCTATATTGGAGAATCTACATAAGGTACAGTTGCTGAAAGACCAATAATACTACAAACTGGGGGAAAAAACCTTGCCACCTTGTTATCTCATAAAGTGCAATAGAGAATATAAAAAGGTGTTAAAAGTACCTAGAAGGGATCATTCAGCAACATAGATCTTAGTTTTCTCTGGCAGAAGGCAACTATGAAGTAGGTGGTTTGGATTCTTGTGAACTAGGCACCTACTCTTCATGTCAGCACTCACCATGGACTGCAAAATGCTGAGCAATACTTTAAACCAGGTTACAGTTTGTAGTGAAGGGTCAAAATGCACAACCATAATGTGTCGCAGGGAGACAGCTGAGCAAACAGGAGCCCATTGTCTTTATCTAGGGCCCCTGCAAGAAACTTGCATATGAGACCATTTGCATATGAGTTTGTTATTCTCAGATTTGCATCTTACAGTTTTGAACATAAGTATCTGCAAATTAAAAACAGTTAGTTGTGTGTTTGTGTGTATGCACCCATCTACATATGCCTGAATATTTCAGGGAGTGCAAGACCTCTTGTTTTTAAATCGTCACTGATAATCTAGCAGTTGTTTATATTTAACTGAATAATGCTGCTAACCAGAAGGTTCTGCCTTCTGGAGTCCAGTAATTTTTTTTGTATTAGGAACTATCTGTAAATTATTAACACTCTCTGTGGAAATGAAACTAGAAGAGCCAAGCACATGAGGTGCAAGAAGGAAAGTAAGGAACCTTTGTAGAGCAACCCTCCTCTGCAAGAACAGCAGGCTGGAACAACCTTTGGGCTGCCCATTCCCATGTCATAAAATCAAGTAATTCTTTTAACAGATGGATCAAGCTTCATTCTAAATGCAGTCAAATATTTTTTTTTTCTCTCCCCAGTTTTATCTGCTGTTAGAGCACTTCTGAAATGCTACTGGCTTGGAAACATTGTCATTCCCAGCCTGTGTCTTCCCCTGTCTGACATATGACACTGGGTTTCAACAACTGGGCATGATCACTTAGGTTGTGATGTGGAGCAGTGTTTACTGTGCACTTCAAAGGAAGGGTTAGTTACAGCTAACAGAGGATTAATTGAGTCAGGATGGGAGACAAGCCAGCCTTTCTTGGAAAGTGATGCTAGAGAGGTGCATGCTGGAAGAGGCATGTAATTTCTCTCATGAGCTCCTCTCAGCCGGTAAAGGAAGATTTTTATATAAAAATTCTTTTGAGGATTTGGTAAATAATGCATTAAGCTGACTACATTTCTGTCAGGGTTTTGTGTTTCTAATTTAAATGGAATCAGAAATAGCTCATTTATACTTCAGCAAGACTTGTACTACAATAACGAGAGGGAATGAGCCATCTATGCTTGGTTTGGAAGCTCGTTTGTGTGTACATGCAGTGAGACATCTCTTCAACAGCAGTTGCTGTGCCTTGCCCTGCCTGATGTACCACTTAACAGCACTATTTGCTTAGTTGTTCAGACAGTTCCCTTTTGCCTGCCTTTCTGAGCACAGACAGAGCTCTCAGGACAGGGGCTGGTACACTCCAGCTTCCCATAAGCCTTGTGTCCCCTCCTTGGCTCTCAGTTTAGTGGCCCAGGGAACTACATGAAGCAGGGATAGAAGCAGCACAGCTTCTCAATGTGAGCCAGACTGTAACTTTGGGGGATTAATATACCTAGGCTTTGTGTGGTCTGGCTTGAACCTTCCCTTGTACACCAGGAATTAGACAGGGTCAAACAAGAATATCCAGAAATCCTACTCCTGGGCAGCAATAGAGGAGTAACCCTGAGCCAAGTAGCCATTTTGTGGGAGCAGCTGCTCAGACAGTGCAGGCTTGGTTTCTTGATTCTCCTGTGGGACCTGGAAACTGGCAAAAGTTTTTAACCCTATTCTTGTTTTTCCTGGTATGTAATTTCTATAGTTGTCATGGAAACAGTACGTGATGATACTTGAGAAAAATCTTTCTATTAAGATGTTATCAACTATGATTGATTTTTTTTTTTACAATCACTGGAGAGGTTTTTATTTGCATTCTAGCAGACAGTATTTAAAAACACAAAATGGCCTTTGATTATGCAGCACAATATCTCAGGAACTGAAGTGTCCCAAAGTATCACAGGCTATTCACAGGCACGGTGGAAAATTCGTTCTATCCCTTCCCCATTCTCCCATTTATTTCTAATTTTGAGATTTCTTTCCTGACAATAAGCAATTTAAATTTAGGACTTGAGAGGTTTGGTTTTAACTCTTCCAATAGTCAAAAAAATTACTACTGTCTTACAACTACCTGAAAGGAGGTTGTAGTGAGGTGGGTGATGGTCTCATCTCCCTAGTAACAAGCAATAAGATGAAGAAATGACCTCAAGTTGCACCAGGAAAGGTTTAAATAGTACGTTAGGAAAAACTTTTTCACAGAAAAGGTTCTCAAGGATTGGAACAGTCTGCCCAGGAAAGAGGTTGAGTCAACCTCCCTGAAGGTGTTTAAAAGGCATGTAGATGTGGTGCTTAAGGATATGGTTTAGTGGTGGACTTGAGAGTGCTGGATTAATGGTTGGACTCAATGATCTTAGAGGTCTTTTCCAACCTAAATGACTCTATGATTCTGTGCTTGTTGAGTGGATAGATGTATTTGTATGAAACCTTAGTAAGCATATAAAAAATTACTTTAGTTACTTTATTTCACAATTGGGATTTTTCAGCTAGGTTGGTTATCCACTATGGATATTAATTAATGTAATCAGACTGATGAATATACATAGGGTCTCCTGAAAATAATTAAAACCTGGAGATAAATAAAAGGGTTCTGCTTCTGTGGTTGCTTTATCTCAAGTTCTCACACCATTTCATAACTTACCAGGCTTTCATTCCAGCCTTTACAATTTGCCTCTTTTCTGGAAAAAGATATATTTTAAATTTGTGAGGTAATGAAAGGTAGAACCTAAAAAAGGGAAATATGCTGTAATATTTGGGGATAGGAACTTTATCTACTATGGCCTGGAATCCAGTCTGGCAACCTGTGTAAAACCTACAAACTGTCTTGTCATTACTCAGCTTTATCTTGACTTAGTTACCAAGTCTCCTTTCTCTGTTCCTAAAAAAGATGATGCTAAATATTTTAATTCTCTCCTTCTTGTATAATGAACAATGTCCTTCTATGTTACAATGAACAAATCATATATATTTTCATTTTATGTTCCCACACTGGTAATTGCCCTTTTACTTTTACCTCATCTGGCCTTCAGTACTTCATATGGACCTGAACACATATATGAGTATATGAATTGCACTATGAAAAGCATCGAAACAAGGACCTTGTTTTCTTTATACATCTGTAAAGCACTGAGTACAGCCAGAGCTCTTTGAATAATAATAGCTAAATGATAAGCCTCTCCCAGTTCCACGTGGTAGCCCTTTGAAAAATATGGTTTTTGTTAAGGACTCTGAATTCTCATTGCTTCACAGTTAACTTATAATTGGAAATTTAGAAGGAATTTCCCCGCCTCCTCTTTTTTTTTCCTACTGAGATCCATTGAGATCTGACAAAATCCTAATTATTGGAAATGATGCATAGCTTTTGAAACAGTACATGTCATTAAATTCATTTGGAACACCTTTAAATCACAAATAAATGGAGAAACTAAGAAAAGTAGGAGGAAGAGTTTAACTAGCCTTGGTGAGTGAGCCAACAACAGACATTTAAAGTGTTTGGGTTTTTTTCTGCTCATCAGTTCAATTTATAGGTATAGCAAGTTTCCATAAATAATGGCATATACCTTTTAGTCAATGCAAACTAAGTTCATTTTTCCAGACCTGACAAATGCAATTTAATGTGCTTTAGGAAAACATACCTGTAATATGGATAAATTACATTTCACTGCATAACTGAATCTCCAATGCACATTTTAGTCTGCAAAGGATAAATTTATTAGAATTAGTGCCAAAGATACAGATTTCATGCTGGCTTTCATTTGCCATAAACCCCTTACTTTACTTCAACAATAAATATTGACTTGGCAGTCGTTTTAAAATGCTGTCAGAATGATGTGAAAGGGGCTGTGGTAAATAAGCATCAGGCCCTACCTGAGTGCTTGAAGCAGGACTGTACACAGCAATGTGCCACTCTGCCACTCACTTCTTTGGAGCAGCAATATGCTGCCACTCCACTTGGCAAATGAATTTCTACTGATCAGTTGGTCAAATCTCCCTTCCTCATGCCTGGCCTTGTGCTGGAGCCTCATGCAACTGAGATGGGGGATACCAGGTGAGTGCTGAGAGTATCGTGCCCAAGCTGAATTTACCATTTCTTGAACTCATCCCCCCCAGCAGCCCCTGCGCAGGTCGGTGTCACCAATGGCACACCGCACATGGTCACCATTTTAAAAACCTGGCTGTAGCTTGTGAATTTTGTTCCACCTTTAGTGTTGAGCATTGGCAGGTGACTTATAAAGAACATAATGCTAATGGGGTTTATTTGGGGAAGATTATTTCAGGCATTTAAATGAGGGAGTGGGGGGCCAGAGGAAGTCATTCCTCAAACCCATTTTGCCGCCAGGGAAAATGTTGGCAGATTCACAACTTCACTCCATGGTCTGTGTGCTCAGGGGTTATCTACAAAGGACTGCAAAGTGGGCAAGTGACTTTCTCGTTCCAAAACATATTAAGGTGAAGGAAATAAAATTTCTGTAATGCTTTTTACTCTCTGGAAAACTTAAGGGCAAGCTGTTTCTGTGACAAGCCTCATGTGTTTGGAGGCACTGGAAGAATGTGTCAACAGTTTGAAATCTGGGGTCTGACAAAGTGGACTGTATACTCAGACAGGTGTTTCAGTGAAGAAGAAACTCACCTTTTATGCCAACAGTTTTGAATATTTAAGGGCCTTTCCTGTAGAAGTCCTTAGCTGACTGAAGAAGAACTGTGGATCTGAAGTTGTGTCTGCAACTCAATTCCTCAACTGAGGTTTGTCTCAAGACTTTTGTGGGAAGTTCTGCAGTGCTGAAGATGATATCGCAACTGGATATCATGACTGGAAACTCAGAGAATATCATGTTTATTACTTATAAAACTGGCTGTTTCACTAGTCCTTTAGCCTCTGAAGTGTTAAATGGCAGACACTGTGCAAATAATGAAACGTTTCACATGACAAGGTGGGAGAAAAAGGGCTGTGGTGGCATTCAGGGCAGTACAGCAACAATTTTGATTTGATAGAGTGATGTATCTTTAGGTCATCTTTCATTCATGCATGGTTTTACTAGCCTGAGATATGCTATCCTATTTTTCCTCTTCCCTTTGAGCAGTGCTGAATGTGATACCTCTTGTGCATTAGAGATTGCCTGCTGATTCACTCTGATTTGTGTTGTGATGTAATTTTCTTCTTTACTGCCTTTTTGTTCCCACTGTTTTGTTTAATCTAGGCATGTCTGAGTATGAACCTGCACGAGACGGCTTTGCCATGCTGTAGCTGCATGGCGTTCCTGTACTTTCATCTCATCTCCCTGACCACATCCAGGTGATATTTGACCTCCTTAGGGCATCCTACTCTGTTTCTAATCTTTAGGGGTCTGTTGAGCCCTGGGATGCGAGGTGTGGTGCTATCACCATACTAACCAGAGCTCATTAGCACATGTCAGCCTGGAGCAGGCAGGCAGTATATATGCCAACAGCACTGCTCAGGTGAAGCATGTGGTCATTGCAATAGAGTGACCTGAGCCATGAGGAAAGGTTTTGAACCCAGCCTGCCACTACACATGTGCCTTGATAATACACGTGCATTGTTTTTCTTTGGGTACAGACCAGAAGGTTGCTTGAGTTAGGCACAAGGGAGTGTCACAAGGTAATGATTGAAGGACACTGGAAAACTTACTGCTGGAGACCTAGTCCATGCTGTGTATAAAGCCATCAAAAGGGCATGTGATTCACAGCCTCTGGAGGCACATACTCAGTTCATCATCAGTACCCATACACAGATCTGATTTCACCCATTTTTTTAGATGACAGATGGAACATACAGCCCCATCTCTGCTTACCAGATGCATGCAAATTTTGCCTCCAGAGTTGGATGGATACCCTCCTTAGGGCTGGCTCAAGATGAGCTGTGTTTCCTTGCTGGGGTGCTGGCTGCCTCACGAGTCCTGTTTGTGACCCCCAGCTGAACACTGGGAGGAAGGAGCTGCAAGGAGTTATCCAGAGATGCAGCCGTAAGGATAGGATCAGCTGCTGGAATGAAAAGAGCTGCAGAGAGACTGAGCTCTCTGCTGGGAGTAGTGGGGATGTATTACAATTACTGATGTGAAAGCAATAAAATGATGGGGTAAATGAGGTGGTAGTTTCTGTTTTCTATTCCCTACTGCCTCCTTTTTCTTAAACACTTCATGAGAAGGCTGACAAAGCCACTTCTCCACCTCCTCACAAGGGAATATGTTGTCATTTAAAAAGAACACCACTTTGGGAGCAAAAAAACAATTTAGAATTAACTTCTACTTTTTGAAGCTGCAGTGTGTGCAGGATGAAGCGGGCAAACTTAGTGCAAGATCAATGCTCAGAATGTGATGCTACAGCATAAAGGCCAAAGGAAGGAAACCCCATCCACTCTGGTCCAGCGAGACCCTGGATGGTTTCCATGTGACAGCATTTCCTTGGTGTGGAAGGAGGCTGCAAGGCTGCTTGTGTCCCTGTAGCAGTGCCTGATCTCAGCAAAGACCTCTGTGCTGGTGTGTGATAAGATGTCCTGTCACACTCTCCCCACTGGTTCCAGTGAGGTGTATTTCCAGAGCATGGGAAATGCACAAACATCCATGGGAGGATACTGGGGTGGGGGGACAGGATGCAAGATGGGAAAGACCTCCAGTGGCCCATGCACCAGGGGTTATGGGCTAAACTCTTGAGTAATGCTCCTCACTGAACCCTTCCTGTACACAGGCTGTGGCACTGATGCTGTAATAGTTGGCAGAGGTAGCCTTCTTGTCTCCTGCATTCTGCTCTCTGCATCCCCTTGTATCTGTCAGTCATGTCTGGGTGACACCTGGCAGTGAGCCAAGCATTTCACTCACAGGAGTTCTGTTGTCTGCTTCTCCCTCTGACTCCAAGCCACTATGGAAACATATGGGCTGGAAATGGTTGGATTCCGCTCTCTCTCTTAAATAAGAATATTGTAATCAATTTGTAATAAGGCTATTGTTTATTCACACTTTTGGGGATGCCTTTTCTTGGTCTGGGAATTATCTAGCCACAACAATAAACTCTCCTCCAACCGTTTGCTGAACCATGTGTTGCTCTTTATAAATGTTGAGGGACAAGAGTCTCTGTGGCTGGTAGGCACTGCCTGTTCACAGCTGCTCAGGGACCTTCTTGGGTAAAAGTCATGGAAGATGAGACTGCAAACACAGACTTGGAAGCTGCTTTAGAGCCTGTAAGCAATAGTTATGCTGGGCGATGTTACCAGGACCTTGTTTATAAAAACTGGTGGTATGTTTGTCTTCTCTACAAGATAATGGGGCTCCTCACGGTAGTTTAACAGTGACCTTGAATGGGTCTTGAATACATTTATGATGACTTGCAAAGCATTTCTTGAAGATGTTTGTTCAACATTTTGAAAGTAGACTGGAAGCTCTGTCAGGTACCTGTTATTTGGTCTTGCTGAAATGGCATCTTTAAATGACTGCTTTCCAAAATAACAAATCCTACTTGAATGTTTTTAATTTATCAGCTTCATAGAAAGGTTGCAAATCCTACTGGAAATTAGACAGACTGATTAGGAAATTATTTAATGAAATAACAAAATATATTGAAGAAACTGTCAGGAGACTTGTGTTCCTGACTGCCCTGTCAAATAGCAGATGTGTTAATGTGTAAGATAATTGTGTTCCAATAGGAATAGTTTGATTGCTGATCATTTTCCTTCTGGATTATGTAACAAAACAGGTCGTTTTTAAGAAAATAAAAAGGGAACACCTGTGTGTAGTTTTGAGCTGGAATCTGCCTAGCTTTTTCTTTGATGAGAATGAAGCAAAGCCACCTCCTGCACTGAGATGACATTTCCATTCCTGCTTGTTTACTACTTCATCTGTAGTCAACTCACACAAGTATTTTTTATCAGTTTACTCAGAGCAGCATGAATTCAGTGACTGAAAAGTGCACTAATTTGGGTTTGGCTCGATTACAATGTACCACCATTATATTGTTCTTCTTGAACTAATAAGTATTTTTGTATTTCATTGGTTTGTGATCTTGCAGACTCAGCTTTTGGGTGTTTTACTTGCTGCTGCTTCGAATTTCCTGATTAGTGTCTCTTTGAACATACAGGTATGAAATTGTTTCTCTTTATTAGAGTTGTTTATATTTAGCAAGTAACTTATGTTGCAGTCTGGTTTTGATGAAGTTCAAAATATAGATTTTGTTGCATTTAATAAACTTTCTCTCTCTTTAACTGTAATTTAACTGTAATCTGTAAAAGCCCTGCTGTAGTTGGAAGTTGTTGGGAGCTCTCAACCTCTTTTGTGCTGTGATTATCAGAATAAAAATTTCTAACTCATGCTCCTTGTAACGTGGCATAAGGAAATACCAGCTATGACTCGCTTGTGGTCCCCCTGAACCTGTCTCAGAGTGTACTTATCTACAATTGAATTGACCATGAGGTGTTATGCGTTGCTTAATGAAGAGACTAATGTCATTAAATGCATAAAGACAGAGGGTTTTTTGCAATATTGGGCCCCAAAGGAACTTTGATCACTTTAGTTTTCCTTCTGCAATTAGGATAAAATAATCTGAGTAAATATTATTTAAACCATAAAAGTAATGGAAGGTGCTGCCCTTACAACTTTGGTAAAGGGTAGGATGATATTTATAAAATCCTTTCTGGTTTTTTAACAATTAGAATACATAGTAAAAAGTTAAATAATACATTAAAATCTGTATCTTGTAGACTTCATTGTGTTCTTAGGTCTTCTAAAAGAAGTTCTTAAAATGCAGAAGACATTGTTATTTAAGTTGTCCAGGAAAAGAGTTTGACTAGCTTGTATTTTAGTTGTATATGTCTCATATAAATCTACTTCTTGCCTTTTCTGTAAAAGATGAAATAGAAAGCAGTGGAATATGAAATCTTCTATTCACAATAATGGAATTTATTAATGCTAGAGAGTTCCTCAGTGATTCTCTCCTATTTTAAGTATTTCTAGTTGGAGAATCCCACAGAAGGAAACCTGTTTAGATGGAGGTGGCAGGCAGATTGAGATGCCTGCTGCCTCTCCAATGTGAGTTCTAACCTGCTGGTGTTGACAGTGCTAGGACAGGCTCTAGGGAAACCTCTGAACCTGAAGTGAAAAGATGAAGATGAAGAAGGGTGAAGTGGAAATTCAGTCTAGCCCATAATAATGAGGTTGTTCAAACTTCATATCCTTTGCCTGCTGAGGGCACTGAGTGCCAAAGTGGATGCTTTGCATGGGAAGTACTGAGGCATAGAGAAACTCTTATTTTGACTTGTAATCATTAACAGCATTTAGTAGATTTGAACTATCTGCCAGCTTCTTAAATGCTGTATAGGGAAACACAATAGCTCTCATTGCCATTTGACCAACAGTTTAAACGGAATTTTTTATTTATTTTTCTCCGTTTAGTAACAGCATTTTCTAAATACAAATAATTACTTCCCCTAGATCCCAACATTTATTTTCATACTGATATTAAAAGGACAGGCCACACCTTTTTGTTCTCTATAGCTTTCCCACCATTATCCTTCCTCTCTTCCCTCTAGCAGGTTGTCAGCTAAAGAACAGCTCCTCATTTGCAATGTATTTCACCTGGATTATAAACAGTCTCCACCTAAATACCAGTCATACATTGCTGTGCAAAGAGGGCAGATATCTGGAGAAAGAAGTCTGTAAAGGAGTTGCTAAGCTCACCTTCCTGTGTTCATTCAATCACACTGGGCCTTCAAGAGTTAAACCTACAAGAATCTGGGGACAAAACATAGCTCAAGAACTTGTCCTATTTGGTTTTCAGCAGAAACTTGCATTCTTGATTTTAATATTTTAAATATTAATTTCATTTGTATCTTTATTTGGCCTTTGTTTTCCTCTGGTTATAAAAATGGAACACACAAAATGTGGGTTGTTACTGTGAATAACATTTAGGTCTGTGGCTCAAGGAAGTTTGATTTCCTTGTGCTTCTTTTCTCCTTGGAGAACTAAACTTCTTCCTAGGATTTCATCCCCTGAATATGTTCCACAGCATGAAGCTGCAATAATGTGCTGCATTCTCTCAACAAAAGGAATGACTGAGACTATGGAGTGTCACAGACATTACTGTTTGGCCTATACTCTAAAGTAGCCCACAGGGTAGAAAGGAAGTATGAGGAAAATTCTTTACAACCTCCCCAGGGCTCTGCACAGACACTTCTAAAATCAAATATGAAGTGATGGAGAAAAAAATTTATTTTCCCACCGTTTATACTGCAATAATTGTATTGTTTGATTTCCAACTTTTTTGACCTGTGTGCAGAGAGGCTGGAGAGTAATTTGAGAAAGGAAATGGTATTCTGCAGAACTAATGTGGTAAATATTGCATCATTCTCAGTTATGACATCTTCTTGATGGAGACTTCCTGGACTGTGTTACAGAAGATCAGCATGGTCAAAGAGAAATTATTATAATGTTATATATAGGTTCTTGCTGTACAGCCAGAGAAAAAACAATTAAAGTCTGTGTCAGTGATGCTTTCTTCATGTGACAGGAAGTGTTGATGGAGTATTACTTGAGTATATGATATACCTGTTGTCACAGGTATAGCTGGTTTTCCTTCAGAAAATAATGCTTTACCTGTGATCTTCTAAGGTCAAGCAGGAGATCGTAGCCAAATCCTAAATTCTGATTAATTAATTTAGAATCCTCCCTACAGAAGATGTGATTAAGTGCTGCCTTTTTCATTTAGCAGCTATATTTCTGTCAAGGATATTTCAATGGGCAGGAGCACCATGTTGTCTGTTCCCCTTCTCCCAATTTGTTGCCACAGTTCTGATTCTGCCCCATCTCCTGCCTTTGAGTGTTTGCAGATTCAGAGCACAACTGCTGTGCTTTTGCTTTGAAACAGGAACAGATGTGTGCAGTGATACCTCAGAAGAACTAGCTGGTATTCACTTAGTATTTTTCAGGTTTATTCAGGGGCCCAATTTTTCAGCCATTTCCACCATGGCTCAGAAAGCAGCACTGAATTAACATAGAGCTCTGCAACAACAATCTGAAACTCATTCTTAAAAAGAAAACCTCAACGCACCCGGAATTTGAAGTTGACAGCCCCCTTAATTATTCCACTTCTTTCAGACATAAGAACACAATGGAAGTCTTTCTATTCATGCCTGTTCCTAATAATTAATTTTCTAGAAATGCGCTCATCTCCGACTGGTTTGCCAAACTGAGCAGAAGCCCTACTCCAGGAGCAAGCTATGGTGGTGTGGGATTGCCCTCCTGGGGCTTGGAGAGCTGGGCAATTTCCTAGCCTATGGATTTGCCCCCATTGCTGTTGTTGCTCCACTGGGATGTGTATCTGTCATAGGTGAGATTTTTGCCATTTCTTGCTTGGGTACATGCTTTAATCAAATGCTTGCTTGTGGCAAGAGGAATAAAACTGCAGGAGCTGCAGCAGCAACACAAGGGGAAAATGTTCATGTGGTTTGAAAAGCAATTATTCATATAATTACATGAGCTGACAGTTTAACAAAAACTGTCTACTTAACTCAGAGGCTCTTCTAATATATTTCTTTTTCCATAGTTTTTTCTTTTGTGTCACTCTGTGCTCTGCTGGCTCCTGCCAGTTGGCCACCCAGTGCTGTCCCAGTGTCGCCAGCGCTCTGCAAGCCCCCGCGGAGGGGGCCATGTCCTGCTGGCTGCACAGAGCTGTGCACTGATCCTGTATACCTACATGTTTTCTGTGCTACCCTCACACCAAGGGGTTTCTGCTGCCTGTCCCTTGCCCATCACTGTGATTCATGTTAACATGGGCAAACTTGCTTGACTCTGCAGCATACAACAAAAAGGGCCTAGAAATTTCCTTAAATGTTTAATATATTTATGGGCATTATTGAACCAGTTTATTTGTTCCTTCACATGGCAGCACTCATGTGATATGATCTTACTCTTTCCTTCTTTTTTTTTGTAATTAAGGTATTGAGACAGGTGTGAGAAGTGTGTTTCTTTAATAAAGTAACATGCATTTCAAAATATGCTATCACGTTGTGCTAATGCTAAACAGAGTGGACAGAGCAATACTGAACACAGGCTGTGAAAACAGGAGTTCGGGGTACATCCCTTAACCCGGTCACTTCCCATTCCCAACTGAAACACCCAGGGCTGAGATATCTCAAGAGTTCTGCATATGTTGCAGCTCATTTATTTGCTCCTGGCAAGTGGTAACACTTTAAGGTCTGTCTCAAGCTACCAGTTTCATGCTTGGAAGTGAGTGATTCTGCAAGGGAAGGTAGAAAAGATGAATTCTTTTCCCAGTGGCCTGTGGTGGAAGGAGGCAGCTAACCACGTGTGGGTGCAATTTAGCAAAGGGGTAGTGGGGGAAGGAAACTGCAGGCAATTTACTGTACCCTTTAATGTTAAGCTCTTGCAGAATTTCAGAGAGTGAAATAAAAAGCCATGTTAGTTCACCATGGTAGGAAAGACTTCTCAAAGAAAGGAATGTGATATTACTTGAGATGGAAATTTAAATTAATATGGCACCAGTGTGCTTTTGGTGACAGTAGTTACATCTTTAACAATAATAGACATTTCCACATAAAGGGATATTGACCAATCTAATTTGTTGCCCAACCTGAATAAAATGCAAATATAAAAAACTAGAAAGAAGTAGTGAAAAGCAATGAGAAGGGAAAAAATCCCATTGGTTACTAAACTAATACAAAAAAAGAGACCACATTTAGGGTTACTTTTTATCCAAACAGATCCCTTCTTTATTTTTGCAAAATGTGAAGAAACATTGCATCTGATGATTCCTCCATTCTCTATTTCCCCTTACTTATAACAAATACAAGAAATCATTTTCCTAACTGTTATGTCACAAAATTCTCATTCACTTTTTCGTTGTTTTGTTTTGTTTTGTTTTAGCTCCAGAAAGTATTTTAATATCTTATATTCCATTTCCATGTATCAGGTGACAGTATCCATTTCATAACCCAAACAACAGAGATATCTGAAATTTTATTTAGTCTAGCAAACATTTCCTTAAGGAAGGGAAAATTCAAATTACACAGATAGCCAATTACAGTGATAACTTCCCAGTAACACTTTCTACCACAAGTTACTTTCATGTCTTCTGAAATTAAAGCCAGAGAGAGAGCATCCTTTTAATTTTAGAAGAGTTCATCATTTAGGCCAATGACAAACTGACCAAGACACATGTGCATCACCTGCTAACAACTGGGCAAAGGGTAGTATAGGCAGCAGGTCTTCCAATTTAAAAGCTCAAGAAATGTTTTTCTCATTAAGTTGTGACCTCTTTTAGGTGGTAGAGGGTGGACTTGGAAAGTCTGGCAGTTGTTCTGAGGTGTTGTTGAATGTGTGTCTTTCATAAGTTGATTTTTTAAATGAAGAAATGAAGTAATTGATAAAAAAGCTCCCAATGTATATCTGAACCCTAAGTTCCCATGCTTCTGAGAAGCATTTTTTTCCCAGCTTCAGTGTCAACACGTCCCATATGGTAAGAGCTGACTCTCACTGCCATTGGGAATGCAGTACCTATGGTGTACTGAGGAGAAATGTGCTTTGCAGCATGTCCAGTCATCAAGGGGATTCTCTGCAGGTCTCCAGCATTCTGAGTCTGCATGGAAAGTTTCCTTTGCTTGGAAACCAGGGTTTTGGAGGAGGATAAGGCAGACTCGAGTATCTGCCTAGAATGGTTTTGAGCTGTACCCATCATATATCTCCAGACTTCTGAGGCAGGAAGCATCTTAAAATAGATGGAGCCAATGTCTATTATGCTCTGCTACCACATTTAACTGCATCCAACTGAATTTTGCACTTAACCCGGTATCAATTAAAAAGTGAGAAGTTTGTGCCTCGTTCTATTGAGCTGGATGCTTCCAATGACTGGTTTTCAAAAGAATGCAGCTCCACAGACCATAAATTGGCATGTCACCAAGAGATTTTAATATTTTTTTCTTAGAATTAAGCTACAAAGACTATATTTTTCTTCTTACACAGTGGAAGTATTTCTCTGTGTGGTTGCAATGATGCAAGCTCTACATCTGTTCAGGGTTTTAAATAGTTTGAGAAGACAGTAGTTGTTTTCTTCAAGAGGAGAAATTAGTAAATTTTAATTTAAAAGTGGAGGAGTAATACATGTTTGATGTGATCATTAAGAAACTTTCTGTACTTAAATAATACAAATCATGTTTTACATGTAGCTCGGGTAATTTTAGGCTGCAGTGGTTTTTAGCTTGTCATCTTGCTTTTGCCTGCAGAAATAGCTTGGATGTGGGGGTGGGGTGGGAGAGGCCAGTGGCATTGGAGATAATTTCTTCTGCAGTTTTCATCATTCTGTAGAGAGTTTTTTTACACTTAACTCACTTAGACTGACATTGCTGATATCCCTTTGCATTTTTATGTGTTCCTTGTATACAACTATGGGGCAAGAAATGGCTTTAGGCTTTGAAAATTGATAACACTGATGGTACTTTAGGAAGATATTCTTGTGGAAGTGGATTTCTCACACTCACTGTAATGTAACATCTTTGTGGCCCAATAACTTGGAATTTTGAGGACTCTGCTGCTAATGATATCTGGGAAACATTCATCAAAGTATTCATTTAAATGTGCTTTCTTTGTACTCTTCTAGAAGATGTAACAAAAGGATTCCAGGGTTCTTCCTTCTCTCTGCAGTTGTGTATGTCCTATAAACCAGGTTCCAGAATTCAGCTCACTTTAATGGTCTCTCTTGTAAGCAATTCCTCTGATATTTTCAATGCTTTTTTTAATCAGGATATTTGCATTAGGGGGGAAATGTTCCATGTTTTGTCCACCACTTTTCCATTACTAATATTTAATCATGTTAGAAAAGTTACATACTCAGTGTGCAGTATTGCTATCAAGAGGTTATGCATCAACTGACCACATTCTGTAATAACTTTCTGTATATTCAGTGCAGCATTAATATCCATCATATAAACTAACAATAGGTTTTAGTAGTCAATTAGAGGTGGTGAACTTGTTCCCAGGAGTCTTGGGCAGAGCCACCTCTGTGTTTAACTCTGGCCATGCATATAGGCATTCTCTAACTTAACCCTCGCTTACACAGAGCTTTCATCTTTGTACCTGGATCGTCTCACCTGTCTATGCCAAAACGAGCCACAGTAGGTCAGCAGATTGGTTTTCTTCAAGCTTTTGCCCTCCCCTTGAGCAAGACAGTCATCTGAGATGTAGATAGGGTAGATGAAGGAGGTTTTATGTCAATGGTCTCAGGCCAGGTTGATTCTCAGGCATGAATCATTTATATGCAGACTCCACTGTGGACATGGTGCTGCAGACACTCCAAAGCAGCTGTGATTTATCTGTCAGTTCCTGCAGAGTGTACATGGACTTGCCTGTCCTCATGCTTTGTGCATAGGCTTTAGGGGCCATCTGTGGTTCTGTGGTCCTTCCATCCCCATCAGTAGACCTTTGTGTGGGAGAAAGATATTTTACCCTAATCCAAGGCTGTGAGCACAGTTCCTTTCTCCAAACCAGCTCCTTTTCCTTCTGAATATGCTTAATAAAATGCTTGGGCATTTTTTACAATTTTTTCACTCTGTACTTAAACTAAACCACATTCCTCTCTTGACTAGCAACCTCATCCAGTTCAGCTTTTTTCTTGCCCCCTTCTTAGTGTACGGCCTCTGGATCCCCTGTGCAAATACTGGTACTTGCCCAGGAAGACCTGCTCTTTATTCTCTGCCCCTTTAACCTCCTGCTCATTTGAGCTACAGCAGTGAAATACACTACCTACCTCATTATTATTGCAGATCTTCCTGTCTGTGTGGCAGACTAAAATAGCTTAATTTTAGGGATGGATTGAAGCATCTCCGAGTTTTTCTATATTGGGATGGTCCTGTATCTCTTCAGCTTGAAAAGTAGACTAAGGGTCTGCCTGTATAAAGCGTATTTTGAGGTCATATCTTGAAATGTAACTGGCAGCAACTGCATCCTCCTGACTTGAGCACTGATCAACAGATTTAGGGCAAAATCAACTGTGTGAATTCAAACTGCTTGATTAGATGAAAGCATAACCTTAAGTGGCATAAAACAGAGTAAATGCTTGGACTTGAAGTGAAATATTGTTATACAAACTGAGAGAGGTGCAATAGTCTTTGAATCGTGGCTAGTACTTCTCCTTTGGTATTTCAACCAGACCACCAGTGAAAAGGGTACAAAAATATTGTGCTTAAGGGGCAGTTTTAAATGCCATTACCTGACTGACTCAGTTATGCTGAACAATATGAATATTTGAGGCAAATATTAAATTTGGTGCATTTTTTTTTAAACTGTTGGAGAAGACAGAAGTAGTACAGGCAGTCTATGCATTTATGAGGAGAGCACTAACCTTTTTTAAATAATACATAAAACTCATCTAGGAATTGAAGAAAGCAAAGGAAGGATATAATAATATTTGAAGTTATGAATGGAAAGAAATTGTGAAAGGAATTATTTAGTGCAAGACTTGACAATAAAAAAGAGGTAAAAAGATCATATTCATAAATAACCTTAGGATCAGGAAAACAGCTTGGTAATGAAAGATACTTTTTTTGTAAAATAATTTTGGGCAGGAAAAATAAATGATGGACACTTTCATTTGAGTTTTTAAGGCTCGATTGGACAAAATACAAAAAATATACACTGTGAATCAGTATTTTCTATCTTTGACTTCTCGTGTGTATTATCCCTTTCTTATAGAAACAAACAAGAAACAATCCTAACTGCAGCTTTCATGTCTAGGAGGCAGAGGAGTTCTTTAGTGAGCTGGATTCTCACCATTCATTGTCTGCTAGTGGCAGAACCCACACATCACACTGCTCTTTATTGCTATTTGTGCTGGAGAAAACCTACATATGGAGATAATTGTAAATGATTGCTCTCCTAAGAGACTGAGCGGCTGACTGAGCTACGTGTAGCACCATTACAGCCTTCCCTCAAGGCACTTAATTGCACATCATGAAGAAACCCAAAATTTTTTATAATTTTTTCAATTTAAATTGAAATTCACATGCTGTAGTGAATATTTGTTCTTTCAATAATGTGAATATATAATCATTCAATATACAATGAATATATATTCATTCAATAATGAATGTAAAACAGCCTGGTTCATGCTGATGTATGAAAATATGAAGTTGTTTCAACATAAAAATTAAGCTCCTGAACAAACTATTTTTTTCCATTTCCCACTCAAAGGTTTATTTATCATGATTTTGATGTAGTGTCAAGTCATATTTTCTGTTTGAGTCTCATGAGCATTCAGAAACACTGTCATACAGGTAGGAACATTTTACAGGACCTGTTTACTTCTCAAATTACGGATGTTACTATAAGCAGACAATCAAGACATGAAACAAACTCAAGGATTATATTAGGATGTGTTGGTTATGTAACATTTAATCCTTAACTGGTCATCTCTCACATTTTCTGCCCTTCTCTTAATCTAGCAGGTTACCACTCAGTGAGAATGGGAGTTGGATTTGTGCCTGCTCTTCAAAGTTTTACCTTAATAATTAATTAAAAAGCTAAAAATAGTTCTGATTCACCCAAAAGTACACAAGTCTTCTCACATGACTAGGGATGCAGTCTTTGCTTTGATGATTTAAAGGCTGACCATCCAGGCTTAGAATTGTTCATGTGTTGTATTCCCCAAACCAGTGGTTCAAAACTAGCAAGGCTTCAGAACAATGATAAATTGTTTGTTTTGTTGCTGAGCTGCTGTCAGCTTACTCTTTGACACAGTTTTTTGTCTGCATTTCTGTATTACTGTATTCTACTGCTGACCAATTCAGCAAAAAAACCCCCAAAACAACAAAGCCTATTTCTCACTTTGATACAAATCTCAATCTCGTTAGTCTATTGCTATTTTAAAAACAAACAAACAAAAAAGGCAAACAAAAAACCAGTTGCAAAAACATATTAATATTTTGCAGCACAGCAGTTGCCCAGGTTCCTAAGTCTGTCACTCATAGAGTTGAACATAATGTTCAATAACTTATTTCCCACATTAGTATAATGGTGGAGGAGGAGCAGAAGGCCCACAGTTTCTGTGACAGAGGGACAACAAGAGGACCTGTCCTCGGGAAAGGGCAAATTGGGGTTGGGTAGTAGGAAGTTAGACTCGTGCTGTGGTGATAGGGTAAAGTCAAGGGGAAGGAGAAATGGGCTGGGAGGAAAGGGTGGGGAGGTAACAGGGAGGAAAGGCAGGAAGATGCGAGGGACCTCACCTGTGATCTGAGAGGTGGTGGGAAAGGAGTGGTGAGTTTCAGCAGGGCTGCATTTAGAAATTTGGGATACAGTAGGGGCTTAAAATCGTATATCTGGTAGGCTTCATTGTAGCTTCTGGGTTCCCACTTACTGTCCTACTATGAGTTCAAGTTTCCTAGGATGATTCAGGTTAGAAGGAACCTCAGAAAGTCCCTAACCCAACCTCCTGCTCACAGCAGGATCAGCTTGGAGGCCACCCAACAGAGAGGAGATGGTAGGGAGAACGTGTTGGCCACTTCACATATTGTCTTAAACTGCCTTTTCTGGAGGAGTTAATGTCTTTACCAACTGAATGCACCTGAGGCTGTGAATCAAAGGACTTACAGCAGAGGAGCAGAGCAGCTGGGACAGCTCCTGGGACATTTCTCACCAGGCTCCTGGGATACACTTTGTTGTCTGCCATTTGTCTTGCCAGCTAGAGAAAGCTGCAAAGCCAGAAGAAGGGAAAACTAGCAAATACCAGCCTGCATTCCTGGGGCTCACAGACTCCCTTCATATCATATCTCTTCATGCCCACCTGCATTGAGACAATCAGCTCTTGGTTTCTTTGCTTTAACCTGATCTATACCTACCTTGAAAATTGAAGAATGTGAAAGACTATCCAAAAGTCAAACTTGGGAGCGTAAAACTCAGAAAATTAACAGTATAAGTAAATGTAAAATATCATGTTAGCCAGTGTGTTCTCTTGGCTATGCTACCATAACTGGCTTAAAATTCAGCCCTGGAGGTAAAAGCCAGAGTTTGCCAGGCTTCTAATCAGTCATTTATGTCTTTTATGCATCTCATCAGGTCTGTGTAACTGTTCTCTGCTGCTTCTCTCAGATTTACCTCATTTGCTTTTCTTCTTCAGTTGAATGCATATGGAGCATTGGCAGTTTATCCATAGGGACAGCTGTCTTCTGTGTTCAGAGTATCACCCAGGCCTCATTCTCCTCACCCTGGTGTTTCACCTCCCCTCCTACTTCAGCTTTTCCTCTAATCCTGGATGGCCTAATATATGTTCTTCAAACCTCTCCTATTTTTAGATTCCTCTACATATTCCTCTGTGCCATAAAGAGCATTAATTATACATACATGCTGTTAAGTTCATGATCACTGGTGCATTACCAGCTATCTGGAGAAAGAGCTGGCTGCATTTGAATGCATTATTAAAGAGATGACAGGCTGAGTGACAAGTTTCATTATCTGGCTGCATTTCTGTACCTTCTTATGCCCACTGCCAGGCTCAGAGGTCATGCTGTTTGTCATCTCCAGAGTACTGAGCTCTGGAATTCTGGGCATAACTCATCTCCCCCAAGATTGGGTGCCAACAGTGAAACTGAACCCAAGATTGCATTTACTAAATTTCTGCTGAATGCAGAAAGCCCAGACAATGGAGTACTCAAAAAAAAAAAAAAAAAAAAAAGAAAAAAAAAAAGAAAAGAAAAGAAAAAAGTCACTAAAGTATCAGTTCTTTAAGCAACAGGCCTTTGCTGTGACACCGACTGCCTAGGTGGGAGGGCTGAGGTGGGATTTGGAAGAGATATGAGAGCAGGGAGACAGAGCAGTAATTAATTCCTTCACTATCTTGGATGATACTACTTCTTTCCTAGTTTTTGTTGTCTCTTTTTTTAGTAAACCTAGGTAGCTCTGCTATTACCAGTGTTGCCTGGATACCACCAGTGTCTTTGTTCCAGCAAAGTTGTCACTGAAATATTGAATAAAGAAAATTATGTCAAGCAGCTCACTTTCAGTGAGGAATTTTCAGTTGAAGATTCTTATATTGCACTTCTTCATTTGCACAGACCTCCATCTCTCTTGATGCAGGGTAACTTTATGACTACTGCTATATTTGATTTTCTACTGACTGTATAACACAGATGTGATGCTGAATTGCAGTACTCTTGTTTATGTCTTGGTATGTACCTCTCTAGATTTATCTAGAGTACATCTACTAGTTAAACACAAATTTCCTGCCAGAACAATAGAGGTAATGATGCAAAGATAGTTGCAAAGACTGTTGTTTCAAGAATAAAACAATAATTTCACATTGTGGGCAGAAACAGAGCTTTTGTAACACCATCCTATGACTTAGATTCAGCGTGTGCCTTCAATGGCCCTCCTGGGCAAAGATTTTCTTTGAGGTTTCTAAATGAATATAACATTACCAATGCACCTCTCCCAAAGGACTCTCCTCATGCCCTTTTACATAGGAGCTATCCAACCTCTTTTGTTTCTTTTTAGAGGTAGATGCTCTAATGTTGTGTGATGAAATAGAGCCATCTCTCCCAGGTGGCCAACATTTTAAGTTCAAACCCCTTCTTTCTTCTCTAGCACATGTCCACACTGAGCTGCTTAGCAGAAATCCTGGCCCAACCTCTGCTGCTGCTCACCTGCCCACTGCTCCCCAAGCTAAAAGAGTCAGGGCCAGGAGCTGGCAGAGGGCAGATGCAAGAGGTGAACAAGGGAGAGAGCTTTCCAGGAAACAGGAGATAATTTCTAGGGCTCACTTTCATTTCTCCTTCCTCATGCAAGTCACTCTGGCAGACCTTGGGCAGTGCTGCCAGATGGTAGCTATGGGACTTTCTACCTATTTGTTTGCAGAAATGGCCACTCTCTTAGTTCATATTTAATGCTATGCTTTTGCAGTGGCTTTCCTCATCTCAACTGTACTGCTGTTGCTTTAATTATAAGCCTCTAAAGAAGCAGAATTTTATAGCTCTAAGATGCAGTTTGCCTTAAGCAAGTCCATATAGTGAGTTGGTAGCAAAACGGGAAGTGAAACAGTAAGGCGGATCAGTGCCCAGTTTTCCTGACATTTCCACATATGACTGAATCAGAGCAGTTTAAGCAGTGTCTGCTTGGGAGATGGGAAGGGTATTGCATCCCTTCAACCACTTAAGAGCCTGCTGGATATGTTTGAAATCTTACCAAAACTAAGCATTGGTTGGTTGTAGGAATGGACTCCTGGCTGTTTATATCATGGTATGGTGCAACAACAACAGTCATGAGATATATTTAAACTTGGCCCAGGGCAGCTTTTTGCTATAGCACTTGATATTAAAGCACACAGATATATATAAAAGATCTTTATATTTCTATTCTAGGTAGTGCATTTATTTCTGCCTTTTTCCTAAAGAAGACCATGAGGAGTGCTGATATATTGGGTAAGTAAGCGTTTGCTAATATGGGCATGTGTGCTGCCATATGCTTAGCAAGCTGTAACTCTCACACAGCCCCCCACCTTCACACTCCCACTTTCCCCAGCAAGTGTTTCAAGGCAGATACTTTCAAAATTTGGAAGAAGTGATAAAAAGAGAGAATCTTCAATACATAAAGGAAAGACTGCATTCCCAAATCCTCTGCTCTTACAACCATAACTCATTCCTTATGTGTCCTTACTGCTTAAATTTATTTTCATTTTCTATTTTTGCCTCTGAGGTTGTCTTTAGTATTATCTTTATGAGTACAACACAGTTTTAATAAAAGCAGGGAAGTTATTGAGTTACTCATTCAAAGATAAGATTTTTTTTCTTAATGCATCGACCTTGCACAACAATTCAAGCTCAATTAAAAAGTGATAACTTCCATTTAGGTATAAATTTTATCACTTCAAAGAACAAATAATCATGTTGTCAGGTGATTTGTTGGGAAATGTGGTATCCACTATAAAAAAGTGTGTCAACATTTTGTGTGTGTCCAAGATTTTTTTGTATATCAAAACTGCCCACCTTGAAGACAGTGAGACACAGGCACATTTCAGGGTTTGGGCTTTACCCCAGGCTGTCTCAAGTGGGACAACACACCTGATGCAGGGCACCTGATACTTGTGTGCACTCCCAGCATCTAGGCTTGGTTGTCCAAACTAGAGTGAGGACAGCTGTTCTCATGAATGTTTTGGAGAGATATGTTCAGTATCATTCCAGGAATACTATATACTATTTATTTAGGTTTGGAATACAAGTTTGCCAGCTCAGCTGCTACATTTAAAACCCCTCCTCCCTTCACTGATCATGTTTCCCTTATGGCCTTATACACTATGTGTTGCTTTAACTAGTGTTCAGCACTGATTTATGTTATTTCTTTGAGTTTGACTTTGCAAGAAAGATTTAACAATGTTGCTACATTCCATAAGAATGAGTTGTATGATGGGAAATATGGTGATGGTTTTGCAAGCACATAAATATAGAACAGTTCTGCTTTTCCAAAGGAACTATGTGAGATAGCAGTGCCAGCAAAGCCCTCCGGATGTGCTTTGTTTTATATTCCTGAGTCTTGTACCCCACACCGATTTATAGGTTTGCCAAGAATTTTAAAGATTACTTGAAGAAAAATTGATTAGCTAATATCTTCCTTAATCCAATACAGCTTATGGAGCTCAGGATCGGCTCACTTCTATCTTGATACTTCAATGAACATCTGTGTTTGTCAGCTGGATGTTCACAAGGCAGAACTTCCAGATTTTTATTAAAAGCACAATAATGCAAGTTCAACCTTGAAAAGGGGCCCTGGCAACATAGTGGCTGAATAGTCTTTTGCAAATCAGCCTTTTATAGAACAGTTCATAGGCCTGCCAATACAACGGAGAGCAACCGAAATGTTGATCCCATGACAGCTTCACGTAAGCATTGGACTGGAACATACGTGTTGCTTCTAATGCTTCCAGGGTAGGTTGATAGCTGGTGCAGATCTCTGTGGTCACACTGACTTCAGGAGAGTTATGTTTATTTACACTGGTTAATGATGTAGCTGACTGTCCCAGTAAGCAACTTGTCCTTTCAATTTAGGCTAAGTTTGTGTGATGCATTTTGTGCCTGTGAGAAATACAGAGGATTGATTCTCCTTTGTCATACACTTGGGTTTGGAACTGAGAATATTTGAAAACGCTTTGTTGAGTTGGAACCTTAATTTGCAAGGCTCTACTGACAGGGTTTTTTCACATTTACAAAATTCTTTGAGTCTTTAATAAAAACTAGACTAGATAATGCAAGGCAATCCAATGACCTAAACACAGATCTGCTTAAAGGGACTTAAATGTTCTTCTAGAAACTATTTCCAAATCAGCTGGAGAGTAAGCATGACTGTGATTACCAAGCACTGTATTACCAAAATAATGTGTCCTTTTCTTTAAAGGAGGAACATTGACAGTAACAGGGACATACTTGTTGGTGACGTTTGCTCCAAAAGTACCTCAAGATCTCACAGCAAGACAAATACAGAATTACTTAGTGAGCTGGCCTTTTTTGGTATATTCAGTGAGTATCTGGTTCATACTACTCCCTAAATCATAAAAACTGGATTTCTTGGGCCTTTTACAGCATTATGAATTAGTGGTAGAAAAACTGCTCCTGAAGATAAATTGTGTGATATTCATAGGAGAGAGAGTAAGTCCCTGGGTCATTGTCGCAGCCCCCTGCAGCACCAGAAGTCTTTCAAGCTACATGCCAGGAGAAAGTAATAGTTTTGCAAGATTAAAAAGAATGGAAAGATCTGGGGGGTTGGTGATCTTTGAGGGAAAGCCTAAATATTGGTACTGCTTATATTTCCTATATATGTGTTCATGCCACCCTGTCTGCATGTACGTGTAAGTTACAGGGCTTTTCTGGCATGTGATGGAATTGTGCTTTTAAAAAACAGACTATGTAGGCTCTTTGTCCTGCTTTTTCCTTTCGTATCTCTCTGTTTTATCCCCATGTTGTTAAGACTAACTGAAAGGAGCTTTGTATGGAGTTGAGATGTGAAGGGGTGGCCTGCTCTAACCTGAGTTAGAATTCTAAAGACCATTTTGATTAAAGTATCTGTATACAAACTTCAAATAGCATACATCTTCTTTGATGTATTTAATTAGCATCAGGAAAAAGACCAGAGAGACTAGGAGGCATTTCTGTCTCTCTTCTCTGGAAAGTTGAAAATGTTTTCCTCCAGCTGAATGTGAAAGATGTAATAGCGGGGCTTCAGAAGCAGTTACTTTTTTTCCCAGTAAAGTGACTGACTCGAATTAGGTACTTAGTGCCCAGGTTTCTCAGTGGGAAGCTCAGTTAGAAAGCCACTGAGCAGACAGTGGCAGGACCTTAATCTTTTAGCCAGCCTGCAGACTGTACATGCATCTAACTATCCATGAGACTATAGATTAAGCACAAATTACATGCTACTATAAAAAACCATTGATGCTCTCTTTCAATTTTTTGTGCATTTTGAAAGATCCTGAAAGATGGTGATACAGCTCAGTGGAAGAAACTAATGTTTGTGCTATATAAATCACAACATGCACTTTCAATCAGGCAGTAGAGAGGCTTTTTAGGCAGTGCCTAAGAATTTTGGGGTACTCAGGAAGGGTAGCGTCAGCCTTTGTAAGAGCTTCAACAAATCCATGCAATCAGCAGAGCGAGAGGGACGTCTTTAGGAGGGAGCTCAGAACAAGGGACTCAGTGGGTCCTTTCCAACTTCCTGGAAAAGGGCTTTTCCCCATCTGAGAACTTTTTGACTTTGTTTCTGGAAAAGTTTGTAAGAACACAATTGAATGCCTAGGAAGACTGTGCTGTATTCTTCTTAGGAGACGTTATGAAGTAGTGGTAGGTAACCCTTGCACTTTCTTCTCTTCTTTCTTTTCCCTGCCTCAGCCAGCATCTAATTCTACATGTACAGCATGGGTTGTAGGTGGGGGATGGAGCAATTACACAGCAAATCTTGTTGACTCAAAAATATGTCAAGCTTTATTTGTTCCTTCTGCTCCCTGGATTCATCTGTGTTGAGCTTCCTCTGTCCAAAGAAAAGAGAGGGAGGAGTGAAAGATTCCACAGGAAACTGTCAGATACCAGTCTGATTATCCCGGTATGCTGCTGGAAAATCAACCCAACCATGCTGTACACATTCTTTGGGCAGGGAGCAAGCTATTCATAATTGTTTGTAAAATGCCTAGCACAGGTTGGCTGTGGAGATATAAAAAAGTACAGCAGAAGTTGCAGAGTTGCCAGAACAAATATATAATGAGGAGACAGTACAGAAGTGTAGTGCAATCCAGTCTCTAAAAGTAGCCCCAAAGTGGGTCTGCTGAGAAACACAAAGCCCCAGTGGTACCAAATGTTCTCTGTGGGTGGTAAACCATCCCCACGTGGCATTCCACTGACATATTCTGCAGAAATAGCCTCTAATTCCCTCAAGACAACTTTGAGTCACCTTCTGAGACTTTGCAGTAGCGTAATCACGTCCAAGCAAGAATGACTATCCTAGCCTGTTTTTTTTCTCTTTTGCTTATGCACACTTTGAATCACTACAGAAAACAAATTATAGAGGAAGGTCTTAGGTTTCCCTAAACAGAAGTGTAATATTTAATATTGGTTGTTAATATTTAATCTCTGCAAAATCAGGTTCAAAGCATTTCTGCTTTTCTTTTAAAGTGCCTAGAAGACCTCCCTGGTTCATTGGTCCTTACATTGCTGTTTATTCCAGAAAAATACTTGTGATGCACAGTGTGGTATTTTGTTCTGGTGCCTTCTGATAATGCTTAGAAACATGAAAAACATCACGATTATAAAAAAATGTTGATGGGATGTAGGCTTGAGGCAACTTTGGTAGAGATTAGTTACAACAGCCAAGATGACTGTAAACAGGTCAAGTTCCTTCAGTTCCTCTAAATGGATATGTGAAGCTGATACAGTCTACACACTTCCCATTCCTGGACTTCATAGTTAACACTACTACAGCTACAGCTATGAGCGTGAGCACTATTTTGAGTAATTCTCAGGAAACAATCATAGGCAGCAGCTGAGGCACCCCAGGAGGTCTCCTGTCTGTGTGAGGTCCTGTTAGGAGCCATGCACTCTGCTTTCAGTGTGACTTAATTGTCATAGATTCTCCCTTGTCTTGTGATTAAAGATAGCCTGTTGGTGGGTCACTGAGTGGCAGAGAACCATGGAAGAATAGTTTGGCTGCTGGGCAGCACCAGGTGAGAACTAATTGTTTTAATTTTGTGTTTAGTATGTGAGACTTGGCAGAGCTGCATAAGCTTAAACAGTGGCCCTGAAAAGCAAACATAATTTTTTCTCCCTAGGTCTGGCCACAGGACAGCCATCTCTGGCCCTATACCACTGCTGCTCTTGGGGCTTGCTCAGGAGGCAGAAGCAGCCACACATAGACCTGTGAGCCCCTTTGAGAGCTGCCATCAGGGACTCATGTCCTTATGATTATTTTGCTTGTCTGTTTTCTTTCAGGAGTGAGTCTTAGTGGGTTTGCTCGCTTTTAAACAAGAGGAGATTACCGTGGAGCTTCATGGTAGCTGTAGCAAGAGAAGAGCTGATGACAGGGCGAGGACCAACAGAAGGCTGATGGACAGAGCCAGCTACGATGACCTGGTTCAGTCAAGGCTTTTGTTGCTCGGCAACACCTGCCACTCAGGGAGTGAGGTGGAAGAGGGAGTGGAATGCCAGAGCTACTGTGGTGGAATGGTTTGAGCCAGTGACTGTCCCTTGGCTTGGTTTGGATGATTGTTATTGTGTAGTTTGAAATCTAAGTGACAGGGCAGATGATGGTGCTTCCCCTGCTGGGATTGTCTAGAGGAAATAAAATGAATCAAACTAGGTGTAGCTGGTTGCTTGCAGTAGGGTTGTCTCATGGGTTTCTGCACACTCTGTGGCAACCAGAACAAGGATCTGGGAGAGGTGATTGGTACTGAGGTTTGTGCTGGCAGGGGAAGCAGATGTCTCAGTGTTGTGTCATGTGGTGCCATGGCCCAGTCCCATAAATGCACACCAGCCAGTGTGCCAGTCCTGAAATCATGTGTCGTGGGAAGAATGCCTAGGACATCCCTGGAACTCCTTTCTTAGCCTGGGTGCCTCTCTGAGTGGGGAATATTTATTCAGCACATCTTTCTTCTGTTACCCATTTTTCACTGTCAAAATAGCAACTGAAGCTATTTGGAGACTGCTATAGCTGCAGCCTGATAATGTGATATTCTGCCCTGGCCCTACAATGTGTTTGCCAGTGGCATGAAGAGAAAGTCTGCTTGCCTTTACTTCTCCCCTCAAGTTCCTTCAAAACTCTGTCATAGTTTTCCACAGGGAGGCCAAGATAACTCACCCATCTGCAGATCTTAACAGGTATTCTGCCTTGATTCCTGATTTAAATATACCCACTGTTGCACTGTTGAATAAAACTGGGGAGGCTGGCTAAGTTAGTGTGAGACTGAGGCAAAAGCCTCTTTTCTACAGCTTTCACCTCTGGGTGCAACCCTGGTGGGGAGGGACATCACTCTGGAGGGAGGTAAGACCAACACTGTACAAGATATTGTAAGATTATTAGACTAGGATTAATCCAGGAACATTTGGGGTGTTTTTAACTCACAACAAAATGATTTATTTTATTCAACACATTTTACAAAAAAAAACCACAAAAAAAAACAACAAACAAAAAACCCCAAACCCACAATCCAAAAAGCCCCACAAAACACCACAAACACTTTGGGTTTGGTTTGTTTTGGTTTTTTTTTTAATTTTTAAATCTTATGATACATATTTGACATTTTTTAAAATGTGGTATAAAATCTGTTCTTAAAATTCTGAAATTACAATTGCCTTTTGGTTGTCTTTGTGAGCAAAGGATCAGCATGAAATTAATACAAATTTAATTAAAGAAAAATTATGTTCTGCTCATATTTTTAAACTGCTGAACTGGGGAAGCTGTAAGCATGGTACAGGATTTTAGTGACTGGACATAGCTGATGACTGCTTTCTGGCTGCAGTCACTCTCTAAAATGGGAAATGGCTATTTACATAATATAACTGACACTAGTAACTGTTCAGTCCTTTGGAAATTTCATCAGCACAACACTCAGGTATTCTTGAGTCTAGTGATGCCTCAAGACTGGAGTGGCATTGTGAAACATGAAATAGTATGCTGGTTTCTCTATGATTTGTTTGCAAAAAATAACAATAATCTGATTAATCAATTATGAGAATCCCATTTTCCATCTTCTTTCCCCCATTTTATTTCTTTCCACCATGCACAAGTGAACTGCTCTTTCTTCATGCTGTCTCTAAGGCTACCAGCATTCTGAGCATCTCTCAGTTCAGAGGTCCATCACTCCTGTTTTCATAAGTCTTCTGGGCTTCTTGAGGCATAGAGGGGTATTTGGGCAACCCCTTTGGGTAGGAGGGAAAATACCTGCAGTTTTGAGATGGCAAAAGGCAAGAGTTACTGAGGGAATCTGCAGAGACACATTAACAGCAAGTCAGTAAATTTAGCAGTCTGTCATTTAGTAGTCACATGTTATTGAAGAGCAAAACTGGACCATGCATGGTGTAAGTAAAGCTGCTTCAGCAGCTGCAGGTGCCTTGCAGTGTTTGTTGGAGTGTCACTGAGCTTTCAAGGCAAGCTCCTGGCAGGTACCTGTGATTTGAGAACTACCACATGAAATAGATACTTTCCTTTTTATGATGTATGGCAGAAAATTTGAACTAAATTTTGGGGAGATTTATTAGTAGGAAAATTGAGAAGGGCAAAAAGAGCAGCAAAAATAAACTTGCACATGGCAAAGAATGACACTGGGAATACCAGAGCTAAAAGTAGAGACTTTTTTATTTAGCTAAATGCTCTACTCTGTAGGAATTATAAATAGAGTTTCTGTAAGAATTATTAAAATAAATATGGGTCCCTTTGCTGTCACATTAAAAAAGTCTTCTCAATTACTCATTACCCGTGACATAATATAGATAGAAGTGCAAAAAGAAAAACAAAAGAAATAAGAAATGCTCCAAGTTTAATTTTAGCTATAATAGGAAAGATAAATGACAACAATTGTTTGGTAGCTCAGTCAGCTGGCAATAAAGTTATTTTTTAGCAGAAGGTGATTTATAAAGCACTTCTCCTTTGAACAGTTAGAGCAGTGAAAATGGATGTGACATCTCAGACATTGAATGAAGCATTTATTCCATTGTTTCACAGCTTTAACTTTCTTCTCTTTTATTTTCAGATCTTAGGAATTATAATATTCTGCATTCTCCTCTATTTTTACAAAAGAAAGGCTGTGAAACACATCGTGGTTTTGCTAATGGTGGTAGCACTGCTGGGTAAGAACATACTACTCACTTTAATGTTCCTGTCTGTTACTTGATGATTCCTTGTCACTCAGTCTCTCAGCTAGTTTAGATAGGGCCATTTCAAAGCAGTGTGCTGAAGGAGAAACATTTGAAACATTTCACACGAGTTTTAATGGGGGTCTCTTTTTGAAGAGAAAAGCTGCTTATGAAACATAATTTCTATGCTTATTGCTGACAGTATTTCTTTTTGCAGATACCCTGAAATTAATATGCTCTGTGGAATGGTATTCTGAAGGTTTTTTACATAACTCTTTAGGTTAGTTACTGGGAAAGTGAACTGTTTGAAATGTTGTTTGGGAGAACAGGCTGTGAAAATCAGTTCTTTAAAACAGAGCTGCTTAAGACCTTGTAAGCACTCCATGAACAAATGCAGTGATATGCGGTGACTGTACAACAACTTTTCTTTGAATTATCTAAGCCTATTTACATATGCAACATTTAATAATTTACTGCCTTTCCAGAAGCATAACAAGAACTCGGTGGGCCAGTAAAGTTTGCCTTGTCATTACTGTTACCACAGTCAATAACCAGGGAAACAGTGAGATAATTTTATCAGGTAGCTTTCAATAAAGTTAAACTTGAATCAGTTTTGGTAAATGTCAGGAGGTTTTCTCTGAAGCTCCACTGCTTTCACATTTATATTAAGAATTGTCACCACCCCAAGTGACAAATTCTCCTGTTCTTGTCACTTCTCCATGTAACCCTCATGGGACACCACAAGTCTTTGATTAAAGTGAAAAGGGATTGAACTGTGCCATTGAAGTCAAAGGTTATTCTCTCACTTAGTTCAGTGGGTGCATGTATCAGTCTCCAAAAACTCATGAAGCACATTTCTAATGGAGCTGATCATGAGAGTTTTGATAAAACAGAATTTCACTAAGGTTTGCCAGTTACAAAATTTGAATTTAACAGAATGAGAAAAACTGTCACAGATTTATTGCCCACCTTCCTTCAGATCCCTGAGTGGTTTCTCAGCTGAAAAGCTCAAACTTTCAGAACAACTTTTTGGGACAGTCTTCCCATGTAGGTTTCCTGGTTGTAGGAACATTAGGATCTATATCTCTGCCAGAAACATTGACGGATTTCCAAGCTGTCTGTACAACACAGAGATGAAAGAGCGCCAAAAGTCTTAAGCCCAGCTGTTCCACTGCTCTTGATTTGGAGGAGGGAAGTGTGAGTCTACACGTCCCCCAGCTCCTATCACGGAGCCTGCAGCTTTGGCAGAGCTCACCTGCGCTGCTCTGCAGCTTTCTGCACTGCTGTGAGGGGTGTGAAGCACTGTGCACTCCTAGGCACTCCTAAGGAGTGGATCTAGCCTCCTTGTTGCATAGCTGGAAGCCTGAAGATGCTCCTACACTTCCCTGTTGTGGTTCTGGGCAGGCCACTGTGATGGCTGCCCCAGGCAAGGTCAGCACGTGGCTGTGGGACACCTGGGCAGTTCACCTGCAGAGCCCTGCATGCCTATTTTGCTGTAGAGCCTGCCTGACCTGCTGCTGCCAGTGAAAGGGACAGCTGGAGTGCAAACCTGTGCCCTGGCAGGCACTAACTACAGTTTGGTGGTCAGGCAGAAATCAACAAAAAACACAGTTCAGCAGGTGGCTGCTGAGGTTTTGGTGAGCATATGCAGCTTGAGGAAAAGTGTGTCATTATTTCTACGCTATTAAAAATGACATAAACAAATGTGTCCTGGTTTATGGGAACTTCTGAAATTTCTGACATTCCCTTTAAGGATGAAACCCAGAATTTCATCTGACTCTGGTTCCTGCAGTTGTCCTGATGCCTGTCAGTCCCCACAAAGCTACGCTTAGAGCCTTCTCTTTTTGTCTCTGACATTTCTGCTGAGCAAAGTGATGGAGGGGCTGAGAAATTGCCCAGTAACTTTGCTCTCAGCTGTCTGGCACGTGCAGTACCCTTGGAAGGCCCTGCCTCCAGAGCAGTAGATGAGGCTTGGGGTCCTGTTGGTATCTCAGGCAAGGGGATTTCATCTTTATCTCCAGATACTTTCCTGGTGGAGTTTTCATAGAGATGTAAACTAAATGTAGAAAGGTTCCTTTAAAGAGAGGGCAGCCTTTGTGTTACACTGAATATGCAAGCCACTTTCATCATGAAATACAGAGGTGATCAGAAAATCTGCAAATGCTTTGCTTAGTACAACTGCAAATTCATTTGGTGAGAATTATCTTACCTCATCTATATACTGAAAGTTATCATAAGTTTGAGGGGAAATATTTCAGATTAAAGTCAGATTTCAGATTTTTCTGCCCCAACAGCTGGAAAGTGACATCATTTGTCACACTGCCCTTGAGGGGATGTTGTTCTAACACAGAAAGCAAAACCATTTCTTAGGTTTTGAAACTTACCCCACAGCTACTTTAATGAAAAAGATTATTCCACTTTCCAAAGAAACTGAACCAACCAACAAAACAAACAAACAAACAAACAAAAAACCCTTTTTTTTTTTTCTGCCTTATTAAAATTATAAGACATGGAAACTGCCCTTTCATCAGAAACAAAAAAAGTTGCAGAAATCTTTACCCTTAGCTGGAGAATTCAAACTACTAATTTTTACCTACAAGTGTTCTTTCAAAGTAATAACTCCCCCATGTTAGAGTGCAAATTTCAGTTTTTATGTGTGCTTCCTGTTGGGGCTTGAGTGTGTTTTTGGCCGTGTATCATACCATTTGCAGCACTGCAGGTCAGCATTTGACCTCTGCTCAGTTTTACAGCTGTATTTGTTAAACCATTTCACCTGTTTCCATTATAGAGACAGAAGTGAAGTACTTGGTGGAAAGGTTGTTATGAAAACACTGAGTTTCATGGGGGTGAACAGGATCATCACAAGATGTATGCAACTCTTAAACTCTCTCTGAACTTTTGGACTTGCTATGAGAGAAATGCTTACAATCAAAACCACAGACCTGAATTCATTCTTCTTCCCCCACCTTTTCTCCCAACCTTTGTCCTGAACCCTTTGCATAGTGCAGGTCTCCTTGCCAATCTCAGTGTTGCAGTTACAGGAGGATGAATCAGAGCACTGAAACCCAACACTCCTCAGCTCTGCACGAGGGTGGAACTGGATCCCAGCTGGGGGATAGTGCTCCTGACAATTAATTACCTTTCTTCAAAGGTCATCTCTGCAGCCTGACTCTACTTAAAATTTTTAGTTTCTTCTGAATGTGTTACATTTTATTTGCAGTAATCAGAGGCTACTTGGATTAGCTTCAACAAACCAAGAGCACACTCCGAAAGAAAATCTAAGTAACTCTTAGCTAAACTCTGCTTTTCTGAAAGTTTTTGCAAAACTTCTCTGAACTGGTGACATGCATTAAAAGCACTGCCTGCTGTCTGAGGTTTGTTTGTGGTGATGCATTGATAGTGATTAAATGGATTGACAACACACTACTGAAATATTCTGCTCTATGGTCCCATAAATGACCTTCAGAGCCTCGTCCCTGAAACAAAGTGCAGACCCCTGTGCTGGTTGTCTGTCCTCCATACATAACCCCTGGGGAGGTGCTTTGGGATGCAATCCCAGAAGTGAGCTTTGGCCAGCTTTGGCCAGCTCCTCTCTCAGCAGAGAAATCCTGAGGGTGAAGAGTTATTTTAGTCTGCCAGTGTCACATGAAGGCTGCTATTAGGAGGTATCCTAACCTCTTTGAATGGATAACCAGACCTCTCAGGTCTCTCCTGAATAATGCAACACGGGCTCCAAATTAGCAGCTGGAGCTAAATAAAGCATGTCTGGAAGTTGATGGAGCTGTTGTACCAACTCCAACTGGTAGTCCCGTGTGCTACAAGAACTTAGAAGGAAAACATGAAGCACACACAGAGCTAGGGCCACTCTGAGTTTAGACAGTAGCTTAGCAAGCATTTATAAAATCATACACTTGGGTTTAGGTGCCTAAATCCTACCTCAGTCTTACTTTAGGTAATCAGACCTGTGGCTCTGACCTGGAACCTTGTCCTCCCTCCCTGATGCTCTGAGGTTACTGCTGTGAATCCTGCCCTGCTAATCTATCCCTTTCCCTTTCAGCATCACTGACTGTCATTGCTGTAAAGGCTGTGGCCAGCATGATAACGCTTTCTGTGAAGGGGAAAATGCAGCTAACATATTCCATTTTCTATATCATGGTTGTTTTACTGGCAAGTTCTTGTGCTTTCCAAGTCAAGTAAGTGACTTTCTACTTATCTCCTAACCTTCATACACATTTTGTCTGTCAGTTTATTTGGTACTGATAATGATTCCAGATACAAGTCACATTTTAAAGCAACAAATTCCTGGCAGAGCCTTGACTGATGCATTTAATTGCTTCCAGCTAATGATATGATTTATATAGCTTTATTTCTTTCTTTATAATTGATTGTTATAGATGCTACCTTCTCTCCTTATCACCTTCTACAAGGTCTTCTCAAATTTACTTGCATAGTTTTGGCACAGGTCTCAACTTACTAATTGGAATTTATGCTTATGTAATCTTTGGGGGGTTACCTTTAGAAATCTTTATTGCTGAATAATCCAATGGCCATGTTTATCCTCATTATGCATCTCTTTTCCCCAGCTTCAGTGAGACTGAAGAAGAGGGTTTATCCCAGCCTTCTCCCTGCCTCTGTTAAATCTGCACATTGCACTTTGCTGTCCCATATGTCTGTAGCTTTCTGGGAAACAGTTAACTTTTGGTGTGCAGGGGACATCTGAGTTTTCCCTTCAGGCCTCTGGTCTGTTAAGTGGTTGGTTTGTGCTGCCTTTGCAGATTGCTGGGGATGGCAGTGTGGTAGAATGTGTCGTGCAGCTGAACAGCGAGTCTGTTCCCTTTGTGCCTGTCCCTCTGCTTCAGGTGCTGATAGCATCATTCAGTAATCTCATCTAGGCTGCCCTGGTGTCAGCCTGAGTATTTACTTGCATGATTATTTTCCGACAGAAAAGCCAACACAGCTTTTTCACGGCAGACAATACCATTCCCATGTGGAATTAGAAAGTCCATGCATTATTATGCAGTGACTCTCCATGGCTGACTCAGGAACTCCCCTGTAACAGATTATAGAGTGATTTACATCCAGCTTGTCTTTGCCGTGAGAACAGCTCTGAGCATTTAAAATAGGAAATAAGAGCTTGGTAAATAGGAAGCTGCTGAATTAACCTCTCCATCTTGCCAGTTTTTCTTTCTTTCTTTCTTTTGCTGGGCCAAAATTAAAACAGAAGTGAAATGTGCCTATTTCATTCCCACAGCTCAGTGTCCCTTTCTCTCTTCTCTCTTGGACACATTTTCTAATGGAGACTGCACTGTCAGTCTAAATTTTTCATTTTATTTGTTTCCTCTCTTGTTTTATTTGACTGTCACATGTTAGCTCAGAACAGCCTGTGCTGGAACAATCTCCTGGATCCAACGCTGGGCTTTGGTATCACTGTTTTAGTCCCTGTGACCAAGTTTGTTGCAAATGGGAGAAAATAATGAGGTGTTTTCAATGACTTCAAAATCCTGACTATCCTGTGGATATGTAGGATTTCTTTATTTTTAAAGCACCATGGAGACTGTTCAACAGTTGCTAAAATAACCATGCAATTGCTTTAATGGCTAAAACAGATCCAAGCCTGGATTTTTACTGTGCACATAGATTGTACCAATGAAACATTTAAGTGTGGTTCTTTATATAGGTTTGAATATACTCTGCAGGTCCTGATTTCTCTTTTTTGGTCTGAAATACACCTTTCATGTAACAGAGTATCTGCTGGCGCATCCACAAGTTCACACTCATGATTCATCGCTCTATGCTCTATGGGTCAATGTTGACAGCTGTGGTCTCTGTACAAGTGGGTTAATTGCTTAGCCTTTTTCAACTGCTGATGCAGACTGTGCAGGCTACCCATGGCCAGTGTCTTGGTCCTGCAGGTCTATGTGCAGTGTGTGCTCCTGTGCTCCTGCACACTCCTGCTCATCATTCTGGTGAGCAGTCCTGTTGCCTTTCTGAAGAGGACAGCAGAGTTTCCAACCCAAGGAGTGCAGGCTTGGAGTTATCTTCCTGGACTTTTCCGGCAGGACAGAATGTTTCTTGGGGTGTGATTGCATGGATGAACATACAAATACATGTTTCAGCAAAGCTGGATTGAGCAGTAGCTATGCGGACTTCAGCAAAGTGAAACAGTTCCTACAAGAACTCACATGTTGGTGTCTATGCTGTAAAAATACCCTTACACAACCTGTTTAAATTAGAGCAACTTGTCCCTGGCTACTTGCAGCAGCACTGCTTCCAAGAACTGATGCAGACTGTAAGCAATAATACCCTAGCATTCCTCCCTTATCTTTGGTAGACAAAATTTTTCCAAAAAAATGCTTCAAAAAACTATCCATTGACAGCCTATGGCCAGAAGAATCCATGCCAATCGTCTTGCTTTTTCCTATTCATTTATACCCTGCAGTCAAAACCAGAAAGTAGATTCAATACACGTATGCTGTTCATGGTTATGTGCTATTATGGTAAGAAATGATCACACTTATTGTTAAACTGACATAAAGTGGCTTAAGCTGACTTAAAGTGCAAGGAATCTCCTATAGGCATGAGATGTAATAATGCTTGTCTTGTAGGTTCTTGAATCAAGCAATGCATCTGTATGAAGCAACAACAATTGTGCCCATTAATTTTGTGTTCTTCACCATCAGTGCCATCCTTTCAGGTTTGTTTCTGGCCTCCTCCCTCTTCAGAATGACTTTCTAAACCCAAGTCAGTCATGGTTTTTATCTGCACAAAAAGAAGTTTTTCTTAAGTCACAGGTGTTTAAGTTCTGAAAAATAAATAAGTTCACAGCTTCTGAAGCTGTGAATAAAATGGCAGGGATGTTGGAACTAGATTATCTTTAAGGTCCCTTCCATCCCAAACCTATTTTCTATGAAAAACAATCAAATTCTAGTTTTCCAGAATAGATAGTGTGATTTACTTGTCTTGCTGGCTTACTAGAAGTACCTGCATTTATCCTGGCCTCATCTTGACATGGAGTAAATGCATTTCCCATGTGCACACCAGCCCCTCTGTATATGAACTGGTAGAGTCATTTCAACGGCCTGGCAAACTACTCAAATGACAACCAGCTGTGCTTCATAGTAGTTAGCATATATTCCATTTCAGAAGGTGGAATGCTGGGTTAAATGAAGGAAATAAAATGACTCCAAAGACTTTTTAAGCATTTAACATCTTACTCTGGGTGAGAACTTTGAACTCAGTGTTGTTAAAGAGGGATTGCAAATCTTGGAAATGGTGTGCAGAGTCAGAACATGAGCAGGGAGGACAACTAAGTGCTGTATCAGCAATGAGCCAAAATGATCATGTTGTTAGAACATTTATGACTCATTTTAACACACACTGGGGGCTGTCCTGTCATTGCTGTGCAGAGTTTCTCATGCAGAGCTGCCATTAATGAGAAGGGGAGTTAGCTTCACACAGATTGCCTCAGCACCTGTGTTAGAGGAGACCTACACTTTGTGACTGAGGAGATTTGTGCCAAAAAGGGGTTGCATTCCTTTGACCATATGGGAAGTTTGGCCTGGTGCCTTCTTAAGAGGTTGAGTACCTATTCAGGAATGGCTTAATAGCTTTGAGACTGGATACACATGCATTTGCACCAGGTTAGTTAAACCAGCATGTGGCTTAGAAGAACAACCTCTGGTGAATCTTGCTGGGATGCTCACAGAAGATACCTTGTCTCATGGCTCCCCCATCCCAGTTATGGACTTTGAAGGCACAGTCACACTTCAGCTTCACTGGTTCGCACCCCAGAATTTCTAAACAGAACTGTGCTCATCAGTGGTTTAAAGCTAATATACTCGGCTGTTAATCGGCAGCTGAGATCCAGATACACATCTGGTTCTGTCACCTCCACTACAGAGGTGCTAATTCCTGGAAGAGGGGTAACCAGAAAGAGCTAGTGATCCCTTCAGCCTGAAAGATTTGGCAAACTTGGCTGCTGGAGCCCTTAACTTGGTATAAACATCAGGGACACAGTTAGTTATTGAAAATCTGTTCCCAATTGGAGTTAAGATGTCCACATGGTCTGTTGGAGTAGCTTAATGAAGTCCATGAAGAACCTCTTAGCTGTATTGGTATGTCTCTTCTTGTGAGTAAGACCTTGAGTTTGACCTGTATAAAAACTTTTGCTGACAATGCAAAAAATAAATGCATCTGTGCAGTTACTAACCCAGCACACGTTCCAGCCTGACTAAATCTTCACCAGCCCCATGCAGCATCTTGTGAAAGCCTAGATTATAGAATATAGGCACATAAAGTGAACACATCACAATGTGTAGTAATACCTTATTTGGGATTTTTTTGCTCCATTTAAGCATGACACTGCTCCTGACCCTCCCAGCTGTGATTCATATCACTTGGAAGCCAGTCAAGATCTGCAATTCTTGTTTCTGTCACATTCCAGGGGTCGTATTTTATCGGGAATTCCAAAGTGCATCTTTACTGAGCGTGTTCATGTTTCTGTTTGGGTAAGTGTATCAGCCTAAAGTCTTCACTAACCTTTCTATTGAAACAGCATTGTCTTGTGAAATCTCTTCTTTTCTCAGTAAGAAGAAACCTACCTTGTTATTAAAGTATTATGGAATAGCCATTATAGTAGGATAAAAAAAAAAGCCACTAAAAAAAAGATTGATGTCCATTCTTCGGGAGTTTGGAGCCTGGTTTTGAATCCAAATATGTGAAAATGTGAGACACTTATGAACTACTAATCTCATGATGGAATGAAAAACCAGCAGCTTGTGTTCCTCCAGCAGGAGGGAAAAATCACTGCTCTCCATCAAACACCAAGTTATAGGGAGTGCTGTTACAGCTGTGAGACATTTCTTCCCATGTTACCTTGTATTTGTTTGACTGGTTGGTCTTTGCTGCTGCTACGCATTGGCAACTATATGAGATGCTTGCCTATGAAGGAGTACTATAATAACTCGGCACTGTCTTCTTGTGTCAAGAAAGACACAATGTGCCTGCAGAAAAATTCAGAGCATGCTAAATAAATTTTTGAAGAATGGCCCAGGTGTCGTGAGAGCAGGAATCTTCTGCTGTTTCTCAACACCATAACAACTCTTGAGACAGGTGACAGTTACTTGATAATGGGTGTGAGATGGTTAAAATTATCTCACAGCACTGCTGGAGGGGACTTGTCACAGTGCTGTCTAAATAAATGGGGCTGATAGCTGCAGACATCTTCATCCTTTGCAGTTGGGCTGCAGTAGGTGCACACAACGTGTCCGAGTGCTGGAGAAAAGACAAAAAGGGGAGATGAGCAACCATGTATTTGGCAGATAGGAATTAGGGGTTATGTGTCCAACACAGAGTGGATAGAAGATTTGTCCAACCATAGCAGTTTTTCATTGCTTCTGGCTTGCAGCTTGCCCCCGAGACACAAAGTCAAATGAGAAAAACAACAGAGATGTTGATTGTCTGCAGCTAGGCTTGAGTTGTTAATGAAATTGCACGTGCTAGAATGCTGGCTTGGATGCTCTGTGAAGGTTTGCTCAGGGATTCAAATGTTGTGGCCTCACACTCACAGGCGTTTGATTAGGTGTATATTGCTGAAAGTGTAATTTTGGCTGTGGAGCTTTTGGAACTGATAATAAAGCTTCAGGAGGCAAAAACTAGACTGAAAGAAAGCCCAAAGTGAACTTATAGAGCTGCCAGGAAGAAATGTTTCTTTATAAACTCAGCAACTTGGGTTTGGAAGTCCTTGAAAAAGAAACATGGAAAGAAATTCTCATCTCAGATGCAGTGAACTGTTTCTAATGATACTATGCCACTGTTATTTTGCAGGTGTCTTCTGTCTTTCCTTGGTGTATTTATAATTGCAAGAAATGAAAAAGAGAAGCATTTACAAATTCCTTTTATTGAATGTGGACATATTCCTGGTAAGTAGGGCTTTTTTTCTGTCTCTGTTTAAGTGAGGTATCAGATAATGAGATGACCTAGGAGAATTGAGTCACAAATGTGCTCTAGTCATATTTAATAAATATACTGTTCCCTTAGTTTCTATTCCTGTTCCCAAAAGATTTTTCAAAGAATTTTTCAGAGTTTTTTCAAGCTATTGTTACAACCAGTCAAATGAAAATTATGATTACTGGAGCAAAGAATGTATAAATGATGGATTGGTGGGGGATTTGTTTTATTAAAATTCTTTATAGAATTCTTGTTTTTCCCTTCTCTTACCACATTTCCTTAGGACACAAAGTAACAGGAAAAATACAACCAGATTCTCACAGTTCATGCTATGGAACACTGAATAAGGAAGATCACTTGGTGAAAAGTCAAAGCTGACAGAAGAGAGCACCTTACATACCAGTTGTCAGGAGGAACACCACTGAAACAAGGAGCAGCAGCACCTTTTTTGTCAAATATATTCAAGTATACATTGAACTCCTGTATTTTGATCACTTATAGTATTATTTAATCCTAATTAATTTATCCCATGATTCTACCAAATGTGTTCTAAAGAAGCCTTAAAAAAACTAAATAACCATAATAACCATTAATGAAACAGAATATTCTCCTAGTATCAGTGCCTCCTGGCGATATTTTTGCGGTCTTAATTGCCTTGAAATGCAAATAGGCACAGAACAAGATTATAAAAATTCCCCTTTGAGACCCCTCAGATCTGTGTAGATGCTTAAAGATAATGGTGGGAAATGAGAATTTTCATAAGTGACTTCAAAGTACTCTGCTATATGTACAATGCATTTTTAAACCTGTTCCTTCCTGTTCAGAAGTCAAAACTGTGGGCCTGTATACAGTAGAAACAAATAGGTACACACAAA
>JAWWLZ010000082.1:129702207-129717396 GCA_035041345.1 Poliocrania exsul | reverse complement strand
TTAATGATAAAGTTCAAAGGAGAATCTTTTAAGGGCTTTCTACAATTTTATGTTATGGTATAGAAATATATCCTATCTATGAGGTCAGAAACCCTATTTAGCTCCTGTTTGAGGTGTCTCAAACGTCAGCCAGGAGGTCAGCTGAAGCTTTTAGTATTTTTCAATACTCAGTGGTCTCAGCATTTTGAGAACTGAAAAGGAGGAAACAGATACTGCAACTTGTATGTTTTTCTCCAAGCTAGGTCCCCACAGAGCAATTTAGGTCCTTGAAAATATGCAAATGAATTTTACAAATGGATCTGGATAAGAATCAATTTTAATGGTCATCAATTTCATGACCCTGCAGATAGAAGAGGTGACCTCTCTTACTGCTTAACAGACTTCGAAATCCAGCTGACATGTGGAGTTCACTGTTTCAATGATGAAAGGGAAGTTGTTACTTTTGATGGGATTTCTGTTCCCATCCCTGAAGACCACATGAAACCTGGCTACTGTCCTGGGACTTGGAGTTCAAGTTACTGTCTTTATAGTCCCTAGAGTTAACCTAATAGCCTGGGATCTTGACTGTAGAAAACATTTGGAGAAAAATGAATTTATGTTGTATTTCCTGCATATTTTTGATAGCTGCTTGGCCAGACTAACAGCATCCCTCTTTGTGCTGTGGGACAGCAATCTTTCAGCTTTTGGTGGCCTTTTACAGAAGGAAATCTGGATAAAAAAGGCAGAGTTTCAAAACAAAGGCCAAGATTTACACAGAATGGGATCAAAGCGGCATTTTAAACACATACAGCATGGATGTAGCCTTTCCTTCTTCTGTGGTCTGTACTACACTTCTACAGGAAAGTTGTCAAAAAATAAACCATTCCACACCAAATGGAGAGAATACTAAGGATGAACTTGTGGGAGGAACCAGGTATTTCAATCCACTTAGATGTGAGGAGGCAAAGTTTGCCTTGATCCGTGGATGTGGAAAGGAATTAGGTTCTAATATACTCGAAAGGGAGATTAAGGCACAAATGAGACAAGATGTGGCAATCTAAAACGATATTTCAACTTTATTGTCTAGAATAAAAAGAGAAGAGAGAAAGAAGGAAAATCAAAAAGTAGGAAAAGCTAAGAGAAATTACTAGAAGCACAAAAAAAAGGTTATCATCGCCCTGGGCTCAGTGCTGGCTTGTAGATTTGGTCCTCTGTGGTGGGGGAGATCTCCGTCTGGCTCTGATCTCTGCTCTTCTGTCTTCTGTCCCCAATCTCCTCCCAGTCTTCTGCTGTCTCTCACCCCTGCTGATCTTCTCTGGTCTTCTCTCGTGATCTCTTGTCTTGTGATCTCTCTCTGGGATGTGTTGGGCACTTACTTACATGCCCCTGTAGGAACTGCAGGTCTCACAAGACGTTGATTTCCATAGAAGCAGGCTTCTCACAGCAGGCTCTGTGGGTGCCCATTACCTGGTCCATTGGTATCCAGGAGAAATTTGCCTGGCACATCTTACTTGGAAGGGCATGGTTACTTGAAGCCCTTACCATGTAATAGTTTTTAATTAAGGAGACTATTTTTAAATTAGAGCAACTTGTCTTTGACAGCTTTACAATTAACTTGCCTTTTACAGTTTTTCAATTTAATCTTTTTGCTTCATGTCTGAGGCAACGGTGAAACATATATTGTTTTTTACCTGTTCTTCACACCAGGTTGGATGGGGCTTTGAGCAACCTGGACTAGTGGAAGGTGTACTTGCCCATGTAAGGGGCGTTGGAACTAGATGATCTTTAAGGTTGCTTCCAACTCCAGTCATTTTATGTTTCTATGATTTTAAAGTTGTGTCAAGCCTCTTTGGCTCCTCAGGCAATCAAAGAAAATTATTTGCTCCAAGGGCAGCAGAGATTTAAATATATGTTTATTAGGAAGCCTCTTAGGCTGTGTGTCACGTTTGGCCATGTGCAAACACTTGTACAGCCACAGCTTGTAACATTGGTGAGCTCGAGGTTTACGCCAACCCATTGTACAACAAAAAAGAGGTTGATTGCATATGATGTGAGAAACAAGCCTTCAGGCAGGGAATTGCCATTTTGTGATATTTCTGGGGTTTGTGGATAATCCAAAAAGGAGTAAAATTATTCTAGTCTTCTGTGTGTCTACTAACCTAAAAAAGGAAAGGCTTTTTTACCAAAGAACTCCAGAGTTTTATCACAAGCACAGGAAGGACTGGCTTCCACAGCTTTTAGCAGAGGTTGCTGTCACATTGCTCCAGGAGCAAGTTCTACTGAGGTTGTTTTCTCAGGCTTCTGTGCCTGTCCCAGCTGGCTGCTGCTGGACATGCACAACACCCTGGAAACCTCCTCTGTCTCAGCATCAGGTTTCGGGAAACTTCAGGGGCCACAGAAATCTGTAGTTTTGGGGTCACCATTTTAGAAGTTGTGCCACTGTGTGCTCCCTACAGGCATAAAAGTACTTAAAGACACTAACAGAAACAACACCTAATTTAAAAAAAATAAAAAAAATTTCTAATGAATATAAATATTTTTAATGCCTCAAAATACAGTAGCTCAGTGAAAGCCTTGAAAAGACTAATGGAAACTACAATTAATCCTCTTTTAAGACTTTCCTTGGACAACTATGCACTAGTGTTTATTTTCATCTGCTTCTCTTTGAAAAAACCAAAACCAACTGGTCACAGTTCTCAGCCAATTTCATACATTTTTGTGCCATCATTTGGAACCCACTTCATATATCTGCCAACTAATTTAAAAGAATTATTGCATTGCAAAAATATTCAGAAAACCTGGATGCAATTGATTCCTGTAAGATATTTTGTTCTACAGGAAAATGAATTATTTATTGTTAACCCTTTAATCCCTGCTGGTCTGTATGACAACTACTTCCACATGCATGTTAAAAAAATAAATTAAAAATCACTGCATTTAACAGCTGCCCATTTGAAAACTGTATTTTTTTAATTGGAGATTTACAAGTTGTTATTCTGTGCATGTCCTCTGGATTGTTTTGAATGCTAAGGAACAGTAACAGGCTTCAATGTGTGTGATTCCTCTTTCTCAACCAACCCAACTCATTCTGAGCAACTGGCTTTGCCTGGGGGTGAAGCTGCCTTGGACAACGCCTAGTACAACTTAGGTAAGATTTTTCAAAAGTACACATGTGGTATTTATAAATAATTACGACTGTAGATACACAGGATTCATCACTAGAGCCACAATTAAAACAACTTGAGTGTCTCAGATGGGTGGGAGAAGGGGACTTATTCCTGAAGTGGCATTTAAACTCATTTCTGAGTGATAAAGCGATAAATAACTCCAGTTTTGCCAGTCCAAGTTTGCTTTCATTTCATCCTTTTGTTAAAGGATAACAAAAAAAAAAGCCTTTCATATTACCCAATATGAAAAAAAACCCCAAATCCAGAAATGATTTGAAGTGATGTGTGAGAGTAAGCCCTGATGGGCACATGGGTTTCTGGATGCTAGAGCTATCCCATCCATTACAATAATTTTATTCTTTAAAAAAAACCCAAAACATTTTCTGGGCTAAGAAACAGGATGCTGAGAGAACTGAGCTGAAAGAGCTTTCTCATCCTGGCTATTTATTTGATCTCAAGATGAAATTAAATACTGACTTGCACCATCCTTTCTAGAAATTACATCAAATCCTCACATATTTGGATCAAGAAATTTGAGTCACTCTCTTCCTTTAGCCTGCTTCTTCATTTTCTGCTTTATTCTTGCTATGTCCTGGATATCTTTTTGATTCTATTTCTCAAGAACTGGGCTTAGCTGTGCAAGGCTGTCGGAATAGCAGCATTGCTGTAAGCCCATGATGAAAAGATAGCTAAAATGTGTCAAGCAAACTGATGTTGGTAGATGGTAGGCATATCTTGGAGTGTCTAAAAAAAAATTTTTTAAAAATAATTCTATGCAGGCATTTTTCCTACTATAGAAAAAACTGTATTTCTTTAAGAAGAGACCTAATGCAATAAATGAAAGCTGTGTTTTAGTTTTGGTCATTCCACCTACTTTGCAATCTACCTTGAACTCTCTAATTTTATTTTGTCCAGTGTGAAGCTTGCTCTGACATTTAAAGCTGCCACAAAATTATTTCAGCCTATATCCTCTGTCCTTTCTGGGTTCTCATTGTTCTGTGTAAGTTTACTTGCTCTTGCAGGGATTTGATGAGATTGTGTTCACCAAGAACTCTAGCACAGCTGAGTTGGATTTGCAAGAGCAAAAAAAAACAACCTGTGGATGCTGTTTACATTGCTGACCTCTGGGAAGAGCATTTAGAAACATGGGATTTTGGGTGGGGGTTTTCTGCATGTTACATTCTTGGAAAATAGAACAAGCTTTTCTGCTTTTCTCAGCCTTAGTGTTTCAGACACCTGCCTTTGGTAGTTTACTCCCGTGAACTCTGTTCCTACCACCTCACATGGACATTGAATGGATCATGTTTGACATATCTGGCTCTTCCAGATTTAGAGCACTGAAGGAAAACTGTCATGGTGCATTAGACAACTCTGGCTGCATATGCCATGATCCCCTGAGGCTTCTACCTCCACTGAGCAGCCTCTCACCCTATCAATTACTTTCCCAGATTTGTTTCAACAACCCCAACTGCCTTTCTGCCAGGTAATTTTTTCCATTACTTGCAGGCTGCTAAACAGAGCAGCCTGAACATCTTGAACAAACACACAACCTGGACCCAGTCACACCTCACCTCGCCCCACAGAGTAATCACCAACCTCCTTTGCAACCTCATTTTCTGGGTTTGCAATGGTAAAGAATGTGTATCTTGGGGACCCTGAGCTTGGTAGGTCCATCAGTCACTGTGCTGTCAACACAGAGGCAACCACCACGTGAAAGTCATGGTTCAGACCAGGAAAAGACCCTTCACCAGGTGAGTCAAATGCAGCACCTATGCAGCTGCTCTGAGGGAGCTGTAGAAAGAGCTACAGGAGCAATGTGTTACCATTCAAGCTCTTTACAGTGCTACAGAGAATGCCAAAATTACCTTCTGTGTTTCATTTTAGCTTCCAAAAGCTCTTGCCAAGCACGGAACGAGAGCTAAGGATTTGTGCTGGCATCCATTTTGAGCAAGTTATCTGGAGGACAGCATGGGAGCCAGAGCTTGTAAGAGCTGCTTTCACTAGGCAAGAGCTTCCTAGGTTCCCAAAAATGCTCATGTATCACAACCCACAGGAGCTGATCCAGATGCTCTGAGGTAGTTAACCAATGTGTAGCAACTGCAGTAAGAGCAGATGTGTGCTGTAAACTACACCTGATTCAATATGATGAGCACAGACATACTGTACAGCTGATGCACAGATAACACAGGTTTAATTATCCAGCATTTGATTATCCGGTGTTGACATGGTTTTTATGACTAAGTTACCCTTGAGACGCTCAGAATCTGGAAATTGCAACCACAGATAAAAATTTCCTTGCAGCTACATAAAGTCACAGTACTTTTCGGACAAATTTTGGCTGGGAGTTTTGAGCATTTTTAACTTATCGGGTTTGCAGTGCATTTTACAAGGAGTGAAGTCTTAAGGCATAAATCATTGACTTAAAGAAAAACAACTGTGTAACAATATTACAAGATACACAGAACAGGATGCGCTTGGATTCCAGTTTCTGTTCACTGGCTCACCAGAGACAAGGATCATAAATCAAAAATAAAGAATGGAAATCAAAGAAAAGTAACAGGAAGTGTCAGAATGAAAACCTGGCAGAAATTGCCAATAGGAGGAAAAGAAAAAAGACTCCAGATGTTTTTTTTTAAAAAATAAAAATCTGGGAAAGATTCAGTGAACAAAAGATCTACAAGCAGAAAAGAAAAAATGATAGCTTGGGTGGGAGGCTTCTCTTTCTTTCTCACACACAAGCTGGGTCTAAAGAGGCAAAAAAATATGTATCTACTAAGATTATGAGGGAGGGAACAAAGATAAAAACCATATAAATATCACCTCTCCTCCTTTCTTCCCATGAAGCAGAGCTTTGGAAACTGTGATCCTAGAAATATTTCAATCAAACTGACGATACAAAAGGTTCATTAAATCCAGGATTCTTACCACGGAGAATTTGATCAGAGCAGCCAGGCTGTAACGTTTAAGGCACTCCTTATTCACACATACCTACAGGCTGCAGCACTCACACGGCCAGGAGCGTGTGAATCCATCCCAGCTGCCAGCACCAAGGTTTTTCCTCTGGGGCCATCTGCTGGCTTTCCTGCAGATGCTTCTCAGGGCCCTTCTGGGACGATGATTGCTTTATCAGGTGCATCAAAGGTGAGTGCTGCTGGAGCCATCCAGCACGATTTCTCACAGAGCTGTGGTCCAAGCTGTGATGGAGGCTGCATCTTTCTGTCCCACATGTCCCTCTAAGTCCCACCAGTGGAGCACACTCTACAATCTGTCTTCTGAAGACTTTGGTAAAAAAAAAAAGATTCCAGCCCCACTTCCAATACTTTTCTTGTGATCAGAGATGTTCTCCCCACTCCCCTGTGTGTGTGCTATATTTAATCCAAGAATGGTCCTAAATTTTAATAACCTTGGGGGTAAGGCATACTAAATCCTTCCTCCAATAGCTCCAGCCAACAATAGTCTATTTGCCTAAGACTTTCAAACAAAACTGTAAGAAAGGGAATTAATTTGTAGACTGATCCTTAGAAAGACAAAGTCATTACTAATTCACGTTTAATTTCTCTAAGAATCAGGCTTAGTCAACAGGCTGCTGACTCAAGAATAGATTACATTTTTATTTGTACATGATAATATCAGAGTAGTTTTATCAATTGCCATATATTTGTATCATGCTGCTACTAAACTACAGTGTATGACTGTAAATTCCTTTTCAAGCTGCTTAAGTCAAGAATGGCTAGATGCTTAAGGTTATCATTGAAAAACCCCAACAAAACACCAAACCCAAACAACCTACCCATACTGCCCCAGCCAAATCAAACCAAACACCTTTCTCCCTTCATCCCCCAGCATACTTTATAAGTTTTATGACTGTTTGAACATTTATGAACCATACTGTAACATGAAGAAACCTTCATTCCTAGCACATTCCATACAAAAATAATCTCATGTTTTAAGGAACAAAAATATCCCCTATTATTAACAGAAAATGTGTGCTGACCCACCACCAGCAATTTACATCTGAAAGGCTTATTACCTTTCAGACAAGAGAGACAGACTGATATGCTTTCCAATTTAAAAGCTCCAGTTACTGTAATTCAAAATTATACAGCTGGGCTATATTTTATTTGCATTTCATTTAAGCATTCAGCTTTCTGTGCTGTTTCTCTACTCAGCTGCTTTGCACTGCAGCCACATGTATTCAGGTATGAGGAACCAGGAATGCCACTTGCTATATATACTGGATCAGATTGCATGCAGTTACATGTGAAAGTGCACTGAAAATTACAGTCCACCTGACTTAAGATTTCTAAAATGAAAATGGTGGTTTTCTGTATATTGTAACATCCACTGCTTTGAGGAGAAAAATGAAGAATATGCTTTTTTAGAGACACACAGGATCATGACCATGATCTGTTAGAAATCCTTAGCAGTGCAGACATCAAAAGTAATACTAAGTCTGTTTTCATGCATTAGTTATTTTCTTGAATAATGCTGAAAAGCCTTTTACTTATTTCATAATCTTAGAGAGGTATGGGCTCAGAATAACCTCAAATTTGAGACAAATTAGGAAGGCCACAGAGCATAAAACAGACATTCTTTGGTATTTTTGTCATTCTACTGCATTGCAATGATACTTAAACCTCAATATTAAGTCTTGCAAATCTGTACTGTAAAGATGCTGGAGTCCTCAGCAAAACAAGCCCTTTTTTATCTGCTGGCTGGTTGTATAACATATAAATTAATCCTGTCAAGCTAACAAAACCCAGAGCTTCTCCACACCCTGTAGCCAATGAAAAATCCCCTCGAGTGACATATCCCAAGACAGTCCTGGAGCAGTGGGAAGTAACATCTGGAAGGGCATCTGACCAAAGACCAAGAATGAGGTCATCATGGTCCTCAGTTGTTTCTTTATCTGGAAAGCTTGGAGGGGCACCTTCTAGAGCCTTCATGCTACGCTTTTTCTTCTTCTTCTCCTCTTTTTGTTTCTGTACCTTGTCCTTGAATATGTCACGATGTTTGGGTTCTTGAGGACCACAGAAGAGTTTGTCTTTGCTTAGATGCAGCAAATCATCTTCTGTTGGGATGCAAATCATGGCATGCAATTCAGGGTTCCCTTTTCTCAAGAGTGACAAGTTGACCCAGACAAGAGCCCTTGGGTAGCTCATCAGGATTGGCAAAAAAACATCTTCAGTCATTTCCTTCTGCCCCAGTCGAGAAATAAGGCGGATTCGCCGATCTTTTCCAGCAGTGGGATAGCACCAGGCTGACAACTGCATTAGTAGTTTCTCACTCCTATTGAGAATTTCCAAAAATAAAGATCATGGATACTTATTAATAAGGAGCACAACAATAATCCAGCAGCCCACATATTTGCAAGAGCAAGATTAAAAAAAGCCCTACGGTTTTTACTTGAGTCTTAGCACAAAAAGAACATGGGTGAGTGGAATTCCTGTGTCTTCTTCAGAAGGAAGGCAACATTACTTGTTAAAACCCCCAAAACTTGTTCAACCACAAATACTCTAAAACCCTCAGTGACATTAATGCAGTCCAGAACTTCCAATGTTTTCTTCCCCAGTAACTGCACAAAAATGAAAGACTTGCATTCAAGCACTTTCCAAACACTGTTGCTGCCCTCATGTGTTGTAGGGGATTCTCTATTTTCTTTACAGTGCAAGAACCACCTGTGATGATGTATTAGAGAAGAGAATGCAAGCTGATTTTCACAGCAACAGTTTTAAAATCAAAAACATGAGCCTCTAAAAGCTCCATCCACCTGGAAGCAGCCAGAATATGCCAACTCTAAGAATACAGTAAACTCCAGAATGTTAAATCTAAGATAATTTCAGGAATTTACTTTTATCTAGTCACCAGGTTTGCTAGGGAAAAGCAGAAGGACTTCCACTCACAGTAAATTCTGAACCATGCAAAACTATTTAATCTCACTGTATTTGGATCAAATAATTCCCTCAATAATTCTTCTTAATAATCAAGGCTGGGCTCTTCTTTTCCTAATTCAACAATTCCCAATAAAAAAATGTATTATTTTGACATACCTGAGAACAATAAAGTCACTTGTCTTAGTTTCATCTCTTTCACCAAAGACTTGAGTGCTTGTAACATCTTCTGTCTTTAGGGCACCTTCAGAACTTATTTCCATGGTCTCCTCTACCTCACCAGTCTCTGGGGAAGCTTCTGTGACCAATTCTGCTTTGGGGTCACATAAACTATGCCCTTGAGTTGTGCAGCTCTCAGGATGTGGGGAAGAAGGCTGTACAAATCCTCCTGAAGCTTTCATTCTTCCTTCCCAGTTCTTTGTCAGCTGCCCCCAAGGACAGATGAAAGGAGACAGAGTGCCCAGCTTGACATAATTTGCCCTTTTTGCAGGTGGACGTCTAAATGATAAATCAAGTAAGTAGGTAAGAATGTTTCTTTCCCGCACCCTTATTTGGTACTTAGCACTTCAAAAGGATGTCTACTTCTTTGCTAGTCCAATACTGTTTTCTGTGTTCAAAATCAAGTCTTATGAGCAAAAAGTTACCTGTGCATTCCCTTTGTAATCTCACTGAACAAGAATTTTAAAGTTACAATCTAGACAACACTGCTGTATCTTTGATGACCATATCCTTTCAGCCATGCTGGAAATGTCTGTGCTGTGACTGACACCACCACCTTTCCCTCTGAACTACTTTTCTCTCCTAGCTGGAAGGGCAACCAACACCAGTTGGTGCAGACGACACTTCCAACTACGCCATACTCATGGTTGAGTTCTCTGTTTGTTGCAGTGAAAATGAAGGAAAACTTCAGAATGCCTTTTATTTTAAGAACAGACACTGAGAGGTACCTCAATTAATTCTTAAGTTATTCTTTAACATTCAGCATGTACTTTGGTATTCGGGCCTTTCCATTCTCTTACCTCCTCCCTCATTTGCTGCTTAGGGAACTGGAAATACCTTTGTTTATTTTATGGTTTTGCAGCCTTGTTACAGCCCTATAACTGCACATGTTTCTAGGAGCAGAAGGGTTTAATTCATATGCCCTGTTTAGCAGAGTTAAATATACCTAGGATTCTTTTTTATAATATAAGATATAAAACATTAGTGAAAGTTCTCAATATTAAGTCCAAGTTTAAGTGAAGACAACAGATAATTAAGGAAATATTTTAATCAGGATTCACTTTTGTCATTCTTGCAATCAATTTTTAAGTTAATATTACCGTTTGAATTTTTCAAGAAGACTGGTTTCCAGTTCTTTGGCAAACTGCATTCCTGCCTGGCAGTCTGGGAAATCATTTGGAGTGTGAGGTATTCTTTGATACTCAGAATGCTTTAATGCTTCTTGCAAGCCACCGACTCGTACACCTCGATATATCTGTTTATAAAAAGCAAACACCCAAAAAGCAATGTTTGTACTGATTCTGGGTTCCTAACTGAAACAAAATATTAATGCTCCAGAAGGTACTACCTTAGAAAACTGAAAGTCCAACACTTCAGCTTTCAAAACATAAGCTTAAGTACGGTTTCTACAGTTCTACTTGCTCATTTCAACAACATGTTAGTCATGCTCTTTAATTCTGAAAAACTATCAACAAAACTGAAGAGAATGTCACAAGTTCTGATCTTGTATGTTGCCAGGAATGTTTTATGACTTTGACAGTCACAGCCCAATTTATTTTAACCATACAAGTATCATTGCAATTAATACTCCTGCACATTCAAAAAGCATAAATTTAACTGCAGAAAGATATTAAAACTGCCACCTAAATGTTCAAAGCAGGATTCTCCAAACAGCATCAGGAAAGTATTCAAGCTCAACTCAAACTTTGTGCTTCAAACTCTCTCCCAAATCAGAGGCAACGAGGCTGTTGACAGAAGTGGAGATAGCCAAGCTGGAAACAGGTTAGCAGCAGGCACCAAATATTTCTCTTTTAGAGGCACATGCCTGTAGAACCACAAAATCGGAAGCTACAGCTTCAGATCTCTCTCCTGAAGCCCCTCTGATTTGCTGCCTTTAGACTGCCATGTAGGCATAGTTATACCCAACAGAAGATAAGCAAAGCTATCGTTTATTTTTAAGGTTTCAAGACCAAGCTGCAGCCATCAACCAGTTCATATCCTCTGTTTTACAGGGGGATTTTGATCCTGTAATTATGAATTGGTCATACAATGCTCTAAAATAAATTAATTTAAACTAAATTATATAAATGGTCATATTTACTTGCAATTTGGCATCCAAGTCACTTACAAAAGGAATCCAGAAAGCCATGCCCCAGCCCTTTGGGAGATAGATATCCCAGCCACTCCCCCATCCTGGTCGATCTTCTCCAGCCATTTTCCCTGGCTGCTGCACCAACAGGATGGGAATCTTAGATTCACAAGGACCTAAATCAAGGTGTGATCCAGGTACCAGTAACTGAGCTCTCAAATGGTTTAAATCCTGTGAAGGAGGAGACATTTCCTTTAAGTTAGAAACCATTCTTCCCTCTTCTAGATACCCTTCCAAGACACACAGAGAAATTGAGGTTACAGCTAGGAAAAATATACTAGTAATACACTATATATTTGAACAGAATTTCATCAAGATATGAAAAATTATTTCAATAGTATTAAGTACCCTTTTTTTTCCCCTTCTTACTTTCACAGTCCTTGATGGAGAGCAGGTACTGAAACTCAGGGGAAAAAAACCCCAAAACATACAACACAGATGAAGTAGGAAAAACACATTTTGCAAATTCCATATTATAGATTTGTGCACAAGACTAGACTGAACAGGTGTTTTCAGACAGTTTGTCAATACATGGAGCAAATCTGAACAACGTCCAAGAAGATGGGAAGAACATTTGGTCATGAAACACTTTCACATAAAGCATGCTGGCACTAAGGCTTTGTCAATCACCAGTTGTTATATTCCATTGTACAACATTAAGAATACATTTATAAAAAATAGACCACCAGATGCTCTGCTTTATAAGGTAAACATTATATTTCATGATAGCATGAAGAACACTGTAATCTACAAAAATATTGTGCTGATAACTGTCATGTGCCAGTGTCATATTTTCTAAGTACTCTGCTTTTTTTACACTATGTCAGCCAGTTTGAAAGAACACAAAACTAAAAGAGAATATTTATAAAGATGTTTCTGCAATACAAGTGTTTATTCTTTCTGATGACAATGGTGCCAAAAGTTTATCACCTCTTGTGACTAGACCACTATATAAAGTGCAATTTACCCATGCACTTTATGGGCTGCTCCTTCATTGTTAATGAAAATGCCAAGATAGATTTCAAACCTGCCACAGCAAATTTAAAGTTCTGTACAAATTACAAGTTATTGGTCAGAATGCCCACAGCATAGTGTGCTACAGTTCAGAACCAGATGATTTATTTCCTTGGAACTTCCACGGTTCTTTTTTCAGGAGAATCATCCTGGCTACAAGTGAAAGGCCATAACCTCTGTCACTCACCCCTCTTACCTGCTGCACATGAGTCAACATGATGTAGGAAAATCCCATTCCAAGCCCTTCTGATGCATAAACCCACAACTATTTAGTCCTGTAGACAATCCAGTAAATCTTTCTTTTGAGTCATGAACAATGGTTGTGCAAGAACATTATGCAAAGGCTACAACAAACCATTTCAAGTCAGCAACTGGGTATTATGACACTGATAGACCTTGAATTTATACAAGTTTTACAAGAGCCTCTTTCTATGGACTCTACAGACCATGAGCCATTTCCTCTGTGGCAATGCACCTACTTAGTTACCTGCTCTGAGATTTTATTTTCAGTGACGTTCTTACAGATGTCCTGGTCCCAGATAAAGCTGTGAGCACAGTCTACAGGTACACCCTTCAGGTACAGCTGCCTAACTTTATCATTATCTAGAAAAGAAGAGAACCTTTAAAAAAAATTCAAACAATTTTGGTGGTTTAAATACCAAATTTCCAAAACCACTTCACTATCATAAGTACAATGAGCAGACAGCCAAGGAAAAATTATTAAAAGCTTAACAAGTATCACTTCTTCTGGAGCATGTTACTATCACACATTTTTTTCCAAATACCAAATATGAAATAAACTGTTAGTGTTAGAAGCACTAACCCGGCATTTTCTTACCACATTTCTTATTACAAATGACATCACATTTGGCAATCTAAATTAGATCTTCACATGCCAACTTTAATGTTCTGGAATTTGACCTTTCAGACAGAGTGTGAAACTCAACAGGTTTGGTGAAAATCAGAAACAGCAACATTAAAAAGCCTTAAATAAGTCTAAGTAAACTTGTAAGAGAAGCAAGGATTACCTTTAAGAAATATACATAGATGAAATATTTGCATGGATATGACTAGCATGAAACTACTTATTTAGCACTAGCTTCCCACTCTGGATCTTTTCAGACCCTGCACATCAAGGAAGGGACTGTTCTTGCTTATGTCTGCACAAATAACAGTGGAGTACATCCCTGAAGATAAATAACACTTTCAGCTTTAAAACTGATTGTTGAAGTATTAAATAACGTCTCTCTTCCTCAGTTTTGCAATCTAAGCAAAGGAAATGTATACCTACCTTTAGTGACCTACAGATTAAAAGCCTTCAGTGTACAGTATGTAATGCACGCTGATCTGTATTTTAAGTAAAATAATTCTTACCAACATATCATACAATGTATCTATTAATAGTTCTGTGATTAAAACTTAAAGAGGGACTGCTCCTCATTTCTTCAAGTCTTATATATTAAAAGAACGTAATATGTCAGGGTTTGTTTTAAAAACCTTTTTAAAATTAGTTAAGTCTTTTCAAAAAAGTTCTGCTAATTTTTCCAGGTAATGTTGACAAAGATTTCAAGCACAGAAGATACAGACTATATGGTCATAATAACAACACAATAGGTACTGCCAAACATAACTGCAATAACTATTTATTTTAAATACATACTCATTAAAATGTCCCCATTGCTAAAAGTTGCAACATCATTTACAAGATATATTAACTAGGGCAGCACTTGTGACAGTTTCATGGTGTTATCAAGTTGTTATGCATTCTTGCTAATGAGTTAGATTTATGTGAGAATAAATGCTAGAGAAATTATCAGATTAGAGTGGTATTCCTTCAAAATAAAAGCAATACAACTAAAAAGGAAATCCTTGTCAATTAAGCCAGAAAAATTCCTTCTCAGACCAAAAATTAAGGATAGGAACTTGAGCAGGAACCTAAGTGACCTCAGCACTCCTAGAGACAAAGCCCATTTTGTCTGGAGATGCAGCAAATATCAACACCTCAGAGGGAGAAAAGACAGCAACAAAACTGTGTGGTGGTGGTGGTGGTGGTGGTGGTGAATTCCTTCCTGACTCTTTCAGATGACGATGGGGAAGGGCACATAATTACAAGCAAAGAGAAGGTAAGGAACAAAATTTTCTCATCTCCTGTGCAGAAAGCATTTATGAACATCAGAATCACTTTATGTTAAATTATTTAAACTTGTTCTAATTCCTTCAATGTAAATTATTCACTGTAACTTTCTCTGCTTTTTTTTTTTTAACATTTCTTTTTATTACCACAGTTCAGGCAGTCTTACTCTTGTTATACTCTTGAAGTCCTATACAATTCCTATATACTATAACGGCATGAATCTATAGAAATCCCTTTTAAATCAGTCTCTTTCCATCACCACCACCCTCCCAATATCCTCCTTACTAGCCTAAAATACTCTTCTCTAACTGGGTACATTCTTTCTCTTTGTTCCCCACTGACCTTGGAGAATTTACTCTTTCTAGTAAGCTACTGTAATTCACATCATAATCCCAAATCCTCACACCAGTTCTTATTTCTTACCTCTTTCCCATTTTCTTCAGTCCACATTTTAAGATTGCTTGGGAAATAATCCTACCAATGAGTAAATTGCTGATGATAGTGAAAGATGTTAGGTCTAGTACAGGAAATAGGAAGTTCCGTTACTGAGCACAGAAAGCTCAGTGACAAGCTACTTCTGCTGGTGTAAGTGGCTGGTGGTTACCCACTACAGGCAGACAGAGGGAGTTTTGTTCC
>JAWWLZ010000082.1:129656848-129683590 GCA_035041345.1 Poliocrania exsul | reverse complement strand
TTTGAACTGGCTGTAGGACAGGCATGAAAGGAAAGATGGGAATGATGGCCCTGTTTGAACTGCCTAACACTATTCATTTTACTGAGTACCTTAATCAGGTTGGTCCCCTGTGAAGTGAATGGATTGAGATAATCCAACTGAGTCAATCTCAACTGAGAGAAGAGATGCAATAAAAATGTTCTCTGAAAGTGTCCCTTTCTGTTGCCACTGACATTAAAGGGAGGCTGACCTCCTAATTCAGATACTGCAGGAAGGTGCTTGACTCTAGTTTATGTAGCTTGAGAGACTTGTCAAATGGTCAAAACAATGCATTTTCTTGTGGAATGAGAAGAGAGAAGAAAAACAATGTTGACACACCACACTCACTTTGAAGGAAGTCTTTCTCTATTTGGTTTGCAAATTTTTTTTAATTACTGGCTGAAAAGAATGAAATCCTGTCTCTTGCATAATGTTTCCTAGGTAGTTTAATTTTTTGTTTTAATCTTTTAATCTCTTTGTGGTAACTGGAGACAATAATTGCCAATTCTACTTCAGCAAAAACACATCTGCCATTTACATAAAAATGTTTTGTAAATAGCTTGAATTCTGCATTCTTCTGAATTAACCCAGCCAACAGATCACTCAGGTCATTTGGTGAGAGGAGAGTGATTGTTCTGGGGATGGAGTGATCAAGGTGTTTTGCTGACTGACCAAATTGCTGACTCTGGAGGAATACTGGCTGAGAACTAGCGTGCAGGGTGTGACCTCACAGCTGTAGCTTGTTATCATGGTGCCTGTTTGACAAGAAGAGTATTACGTTTTCTAAGCAGCCCTCTTTTGATTTTGTGTTTTTTTTTCCTCCTTCATTCCCCTCATTGCTCTGCAGCTGAGATGTAGATAAAAGTTACTGTCTGCCTCTCAAACTAGGTTGGAGTATCTATCTGGGCACATGCAAAAAATAAACATTGATTTACTCAGCTTTGCTTCTGTGCAGGAATCCATTGGTCAGTTTAGTGTTGCATTGCTGCATTCATAATTTGAGCCCTCGCAAGAAATGGGGTTTGTTTCCTCAAATACAGATCTATGCACTTGCACAGATGGTCTAATCCCAGCTCCTCTGAAAGGATACACCAAACTGAGCGTGTGACTGTGTGTGCATAACCTGTATAGACTTGTGTGTGCATAACCTCAGTCTTCCTCCTGAGATATTATAAACTACTGCAGAAAATTTGAAATGTGCTTTCAGGTATTTAAATGTTTTCATGGGGAAACATTAAACCTAAAATGTGACTTGTGTTTTCAGCCAAGCTGTGCTGGTGGACCGGACAATGTACATTGCAGGACAGATAGGCCTAGAACCTTCCACCGGGCAGCTCGTCTCTGGAGGGGCAAAGGAGGAAGCTAAGCAGGTAAGAAATCCTGTAGCAATGAACTTGTACTGGAGTTGGCATGTTTAGTTAAATGTGGACTTGAGAGAAATTGAGGAGACAAGAAAGCACATTTCACATCCTCTAGATGGAAATAGCAAGGGAAAAGCAAGAAAAAGTCATTCCATCCTAACCCTGTCTTTTTTCCACTTGAACAACTTGGAGGCCAAGGGAGGAATCAAAGTTTCACATAGGAAAGTAAGAAAGAGTCAATGTTCATAACAAAGGTTCACACCCCAGTAAAAACCCTGTCTTCAGTCAGGGAAAGATTTATTCCCCCAAAACAAAGAGGCTGAGGTAATAGTATGAAATGGAGCTGTATCATGCATTTGCACCTAATGAATGGATAGTTTAATACTTTTGGTTTATTAGAAGCTCCCTTTCATTAACTTTATTTTGATCAGTTTTGACAATTGAGGTTTTGCTGGTTGAACTTACAGTATAACATGGATGCAGCCAAGTTGCAAGTCATATTTACATACTTACATAAATGCAACCCAGCTGATGGTTAAAAGATTTTTGTTTTATTTTTCATTAGGCTCTAAAAAACATGGGCGAAATCCTGAAAGCTGCAGGCTGTGACTATGGCAATGGTAAGTGGCAAACAAGTGGTTGTTTTTACCAGAATTAAAATACAAAAAAATCAAGTGACCTTTAAAAAAGAAAAAGCTGTTTACTAAACATTCAGTTGTTCTCAATAGCTGGAAGAAATATAAGAAATCCTGAGTTTAGGTTAAAAAATAAAATAATTAAATCTACATGCAAGTCTTTGCAATGGGAATCAATGGAACACTACTTTTCACCAGAAGTTTCTGCCCATGGTACTAATACTTTAACTCCAGCTAGGAAAGCTTAGGTATAGACACAGCTGCATCTGCCTAAGGGATTTTAATCATCTTAGGCTTTGCTCCAGGTAAAAGCAGGTTTGTGTCTATGGTGTTAATATTCTAGACACTTTCAGTACTTTTTGCAGGGAGGGTTCCAATAATGCAGCCAAACCAGGATTAATGCTGGCTTAGACAGTCATGGGCAAAAAATTCTGGCATAGTCAGTATTTTCGAAACTTTTCAAAATGTTTAGAATACTCAGAGAAATTTTATGAAATAAAAGCAAGAAATGCACTAAAGTTTTTCAACTTTTGTATACATGTCAGAGGTCTAAAATAACTGCAGTTATATAATTTCTAGTTGTGAAGACTACGGTTTTGATGGCAGATATGAAGGACTACAATGATATTAATGATGTTTATAAACAATGTAAGTAGATATTTTGTTTCTGTTTTTCCAGTATGGCTTATGTAACAAATAATGTTCATAGTGTTCAAAGCGTTTTAATCACTCAGATGCTGTGGTTCCATATTGTTTGTAATTTCAGTAGAAATTTTAAAAAAATTCATTTGCAAGTATCAGATCAAGTGTAGCCTCATTTCCTGTAGGTTTGTGTCCTGCCATCCCACTAATTCACTGTCATGTGAAGATCAACTCTTGCTATCCCTCCAGGCTGATCTTCCATGCCTCTTTATCTTGATAGATACTCTGTTGTCTCCAATATAATTCTACTGTAGGAACCCTTCAAATGCTTAACTTCAGATTTTATATCTCCATTTCATTAAAGTCTGTTTATATCTTTGAACAATTTGTGGGTTATTGTTACAGAGCAAGCATTTTTTATACCAAGATGAGCCATGCAGCTCCACTTGAGGAAAAAAAGGACAATGCTTGGTTAGCAAAACTGAACATAGACTGAAATAGAGCCATAATGTGCAAAAGAATTTGAGAGAATATGTACATGAGTTCTTTATGTTCCTTTGGTTTAAATTAGATAGCAACAACTGGTATGAATGAAGTCTTTTATTGATGAGTGATCAACACAGTCTTCTGCATGTCAAAATGGAATGGCGTGTGTGTTTGAGCAGGGTAAAACCAAACCAGCTGGATGCTTAGTACATGTTGCCTCCTACATGTAGTTCAATAAAGCAATTGTTGCTGTTCTTTGGTTGTAAATTATTAATCTCAGTGCAGGACCCTGAAATTACCATTATTAATAGCTTTGTGATAAGTCTCACTAATAAAACTTACATTCAACTATGCAAATTCCTTTGAGGTGTTCAAATTCAGGTTGGATGGGCCTTTGAGCAACCTGATCTAATGAAATATGGTTTTGGCCATGACAAGGGGATAGATTGGATTATGTGATCTTTAAATGTTCCTTCCAACCCTAGTCTGAACTATTCTATGGATATATAAATTCAGCTCTCATATCTTTACCAGCACCTTTCCTCCTCCTGCCTCACGCTCTGTTCTAACCCCTGTGAGTGCCAGGACTAAGTGAGCATGGAGGAATAGGTCAAGGGCCTATGTTTTCTCTGTCTTCCTTTGAGGTGAGTAAGGTTGGACTTCCATTAACTTTACATAAATCTGGGGTCATTGCTCATGACTCTTTTGGCAGGGGCCTGTTTCTCTCTCTTGCTCTTTCTGTGTTTGCAGTTTTATGACCACCATTCTGACTTAATCTTTCATTTCTAGCTAAGCTGGTGTTAAAGCACTGTCAGCAGAGTTCAAATATCACTAGATCACAACTGCAGTTGGCCTCTTGGTGAGGAATGGTGGCTTGCTGAGACGTGAGAGCAGTCAGTGACCAAAACAAAGTGAGGGGGAAACGAGGGCTGGCACAGAAGGCTATCTATCTTGTAGCCTTGAACTGTTCAAATTGACTGCATTTTATACAGATTACTTTGAACTGTGTTTTATCAAGCAAAGTTCAGTGATTGGTGGATGTTTGTTTTTAAATTACAGTTTTCAAGGCAAACTTCCCAGCCAGAGCAGCCTACCAAGTTGCTGCTTTGCCCAAGGTAAATGTCACTTTTCTGCCTACAAAAAAAAACCCAGAATTTTCTGAAATACCTTACCTCGGAAGCATTCTGACAGCTTTTCTTATTCTGAAGTAGCTTGAATTGCAATTATTTTAATGAAGACTCCTAGTTAAATTCATTTTTTTTCTGAGTATACCAGATCTTATTCCCACATTTTATCAGAGATCTGAGTATGAGATATATACATTTCTTTATGTAGAAAGATGGCTAAATACTACAAATAAGGGGTTATGATACTTGAGTAAGCATAAAGTGAATTTTCAGTATTACTTAATATTGCTAAATCAGAAATACAACTCTCAGAAATATAATCTCTCTCAAATGCCACTCTGTTCTGACAAAGCTGTGTTGTATATCCAGTTGCTTCACAAAATAGATAAATTAAATTCCTAATGTGTTTCTTCATTGTTTTGTCACAGGGTGCCCGCGTTGAGATTGAAGCTATTGCCATTCAGGGACCCCTTCAAGATGCTTCAGCCTGACTATAAATAGAGACTGGATATCCTACAATGGGAGATTTAGATTTAATTAATACTTCTCCCTTACATCCAATTCCTACAGTTGACTAACAGCAGTTACATGCAGCTGAAATCAGTAAATTTACTGAGGAGAGGTGCTTTCCTCTGGACTGGGGCCTTGGATTCTCAAAATATGAGCTTACAGTGAGCCAGCAAACCCTGAAGCCTGTGGGAGTCCTGCTAAAATCAGCTGAGCTTGATTGCAGGACAGGGCCCACCCTTTGTGATGGTGACTGGATATTCAGGTATTAAGGGATACATTTGGGTGAACATATGGCAGTTATACTATGGATGATCTGAACATAGAAAACTATAATGATTTGTAAGTATCAAGTTTAAACAAGAAAAATGACGGAAATGAGAAAACAGAATACTCGAATTGCTTAGCATATATCTTCACTTTTGGGGAACTATGCTCTGTTTCTGAACTGTCTTAGCCTCTTTCTTTGTGTAATGGATTACTGTGGGACTCACCTTTTTTCATATGTAAGCAATTGTTTGAGAAAGTTAATATTAATTTCAGAAAGAAGAAAATTTTGCTTTTCTGAAGTAAAGTGCTAACTTTATAAATCAGCTGTAAATTAATATCTACCTGTAACTTTTTTCGTAATCTTTTTCATAGCAATTCAACTTTGACTATGTTTTGATTTAAAAAAACTCAGCAAAAATCAACAAAAAAAATGTTTAATGAGAATAAAATATAATTGCAACTGCAAAAATGTGCTTGTCTATTCTGGGAACAAACTTCTTTTCCTGATTGTGCTTTGATACTCCATTACAAGAAAAGTCTCCATCTTGCTTATTCAATAAGAAGTAATTTGAACCAGAAGAACAGGCTTATTAACTCTTTCCTAATAGCTAAGGATGAAATTCTCCAAGATAGGAAGCTTTCAGGTACTGTGGCATTACAGTTCTTGTCATCTTTTTCTCTGCCATTAAGGTCAGAATCATGAGTTTGATGGGGTGATTAAGCCATATTGAGAAGTCCACCTGGTGCTACAAGTGAGTTATCCCATCCATACTGGCCTTCTAACCAAGTAGAAATGGATATTCTGTTTTTAAGTATTTTTTTGGAAGTCAGCAGCCTCCTGGCAGAGTTGATTCCCTGTCTTTGCCACAGCCATACAACTAAACACAGTTAGTTTACCTGGGGGGAAATGAGCAGCAATTCTTCCCTGTTACAGTCTGAGTCCACCTCAACATCTTGTTTTGCTCTTCTCTGTGAAGATGGCTATCAGATTGTGTATGGATGCTACTGTCTCTGTGTCTTCACTGCCTTTGTGCAGAAAATAAGAATAGCTATACATGTGCCTCCTTTATCCAATGTACTGCAAGAGGGAATCCTGTGGGCTGCTCCTTCCAGAGGCAGCTGTTTGTATGCCAGAGTGCTGTGACTGAAGCTATTTCTAGTCCCTTCATGTGTGGTCACACTCACTATTGGTAAGCCACAAAAGCAGTGATACAGTAAGGAGAAGGCATAATGCTGGTTTGCCACAGGTCAGGTCATCACACTGTGCATTCGGCTCTCCAACAGTGTAAACCCAAACTTCATTTCTCCTGTGTGTGCTCTTCTGTGCATAAGGCCTACTGATGCTCCTCTTGCAATCTTGTACCAGGCTAGTGATTTTCATATGGTCAGCATGCAAGAAGAATCCAATCTGGCAGCACCATGTTGCTGTCAATCTTGCCATGGCACATGCAGATGTTGCCTTGTCTAAAAATCCCCCTGCACTCCATACCACAGCCACACTGTATCATCTTCTATCCTTGGATAAACAATAAGTGTCCCACTTGTGGTTCTTATCTTCCTGCTCACCAGCTGTGCTTTCCAGATCTTGTTACTTCAGTTGCACTGTTGGAGTAAGAATATTTTGTATTTTTCATGCATTCCTGGTCCCACTTTACCATACACCAGAAGGGCCATTGGAAAGTTGTGGGAACAGTCACCCTAGCGCTTCTGGGTGTGATGTGAAGCAGCCATTTCTGCTTTTCATTGAGCTTATAAATTGTATCTTTATAGAAAAGAGATTCATTACGAGTTTGTCACAGCAAGTGTATACAGATGTATGGGGGTTTTACAGTATTATCTTGCTTTCTCTTGACAAAATGGGAGATACTTATTTTTATTAGAAGCAAAATAATGCTTTCAGTATTTCAAACAGTGAACCTCCAAACAATCATTGAAAAATACCTGACTTTTCTGCACATAAGCTTCCTACACATAAACTTTATTAGTTTTGGCTTCTGCTCTTGTTCTGAAGCCTTGGCTATGCTGTTAATGTCTTCGACACTCTACAGGTTTGACTCAATAAGCAATCCTACCTAAGAAAAAAATGGTCAGACTTGTTAGGAAGGAGTTAATACTAATATGGATATGACATTCTAGGAAACAGAGCAGATGTTGCTTCACTTTGTCAATTAATAATAATTAAGAATAATATAACTGAATTAAGTTACATTTGAACTCCATTTAAGTTGAGTTTCATTCCTAATTTACATTTGGAATTACAGCTGTTACAGCTTTGTTCACATATCATTATTTTGTTGGAATTTATTTCACTTATTTGTAGTAGTTTAAGTAGTTCACGTTCACCATAAGTCAGCCGATTTCAATAGTCTCGAACATCAGCTAAGTTCAGCTTTGTATAATCGCTGTGGTTGCCCCTTCTTACCTCTCATTATTTCCCACTGTCCTACCTGTGCTGTGCTGACTCTTTGCCAACCTCGAACCCAACACTAGATGGCAGTTTCGATATTATTTTGGCGTGCTGACATCGGCGTTGGCCGATGTAAACACTTTATAGAGCTCTTTTGGGAGACTTCAGGGGTAGGAGGAGTGTGGATACACTTGCTTTCCACGGGAATGGACAGTGTGAGACTGAAATGTAACTGAACCACCTGGAAAAAATGCATTCTGGACACAGCTAACAAGACAGAACACATTTGGTTCCACTAAAAATGTTTTATCAGTAAGTAGATGCCTTTCTGCAAAAGGCCAGGGACTAAAATTCACTTTTACCTTTATGATTCTTTAGGTGGAGACCAGTTGTAGGTTTTACACTACATATTTAGATCTGGGCCTTTTGTTGAATGGCTCTGATCTAAATACATATTCTACTGGTACGGGAAGTCTAGAATAACTGGAAAATCCTCTCTTATTTACAGCTATAACATTGTAGTTCTCAACATAAACAATCAGCTTTCCATAGAGGTATTTAAAACATTTATTTTTTATAAGCAGACTTACATTATTTGATTCTATTCTTTAAAGCAAAAAGCCTAAGCCCCATGATTCTTTAATATTAAAAGCAAGTGTTGTGGCTCTTAGGTCATACTGTACAAACTACTTAGTACATGGATATTAAAACCTGTATTAAGGAGAGGCAAGTTAAACGCAGCTTGTTTGCCAGACTGAGGCACTAGCATGCCAAAATACAAAGTTGCAATTCAGTCCTGGCGTTCTAATTTCACCATTTAAAATTTGTTTCCATCACATGTAACTACAAACCACAACAAAACACATCCTCTCTTTCTAGGAAAGTAAAGAAATACTGAAATGTGCAGGGTCTAGCAAGTGTTTCTTTTAGTAGGACTTTTTAGTCTTCAAATTATTGTATTCTTTACAGTCCAAACAATGCAAAAAAATAAATTTCAGTATCAAGTTTTAACTTTGTTCTCTTAAGCACTGCACCTACCCTAATCTTCTACTACAAGCACTTACCCTTGCTGTAGTGTGTACCTGAAAGTTCTTTACTGAAAGAGCCAATCCCAGCCAGCCAGATGGCCAAGTACCTTCTGAGATCTTCCAGCGTGCATATGTGTCTGCATAAAGCTGACAGGGTGCAAATTTAACCTCTTCTGTGTTTATTGGTAATTAGGAAAAAACATCTACCAGAACTTCCTTGTTAGCCTGGAAATCAAGTTTGTTCCATCAGGTGTCCTGTCCAGCTTTCCCTGCAGCATGGAGTGATTACTTCTGCCTTGGATGAAGGTGAGGGCTGAAAATTGTCCAGCTTTTGGTAAAATACAAAACAATTTTCAAAAATGTGTTAAAAACTAGACATTGAAGCATATGCTTTTCCCAGCCTTTAACATGAGAAAGCTCTTTGATACACAGTCCAGTTTCTACCTCTGTTATGTGCCAGGTTTGCAGAGGCAAATACCTGCACACATTTAGGCCCTTTATCCATAGTACATGCTTTGGTAGCTTACAGACTACAAATACTAGACCTCAATGAAATTGTCAAGGTAGGGATGTCTTTTTTCCCAAAGCAGGGATGTTCAGCAGCTATCTAACAGCTACATTGTAATAATTCAGGTGATTTAACTTTTCATGTTTAACAAAGTATCAAGCATATATCATCTTTTAGAAAGGAAAAATAGCTTTCCTCTGTTGTAATTATAGAATACCTAAGGATGAAGATGATTAAAGAAGCTGATACTGTTGAGTCACTAACTGGTTTATATTCTTTTCTCCATACGCATGCCTTAATGACCTGAAAAAGTTGAACACTGAGGTAAGAACACATATTGGCACTCATCTTCCTTGTTAGAACATTAGTAGAATGACTCTGAGGTGAGGTCATTCTGACCGCCTTGTATCTTCACATTTTATTTCCAAGTGCAGCCTTCTCTGTTGCTATGAATACTACTGATCTCTGTCACATAGCTCTTCTTGGTTTATACTTTATTATTGTTTAATATAGCTGGTCAAACTGCAGCTTACGATCATGCAATTTAATCTCCTGTGTTTGGGAGTGGGGCTGTGCTGGCACAGGTGCTGGTGGCTGACTGAATTACTAGCTTGCAGCAAAAAATTAGCCATGAGATGCAGCTGATGGAAATTCTTGGGTAATTCTGGACCATGGCTGTACACCCAACCCAGTCCTGTATCGCTCCAGGGTATCCTCATCCTCCTCAGCTCCTGTTATAGCCAAGTTATATCAGCTCACACAAAAGGCTGATAGGCCAAGGATATCGATTAGATTATTTAATACAAAGCAGAGTCAGCTGGAGTCAGATGTGTGCAGGCAGCACAAAATTTAGCTCTTAGAGGGGATTTGTACAATTTGCTGGTGACAGTAAAAATTTTTGTGAACTTCTTTCGTACAATAAAGCTTGTAAAACAGCAATATGTCCTTGCCCTTTTTATGTAACTGACCTTTTCTCCATGTTCTACTTCATTTTGCTGGAGAATCCTGTTAACATAATCCACAGTAATATACAATATATAGCCCCTTTTCAACATTTGCCATCAGAACAGATTTCTGCTATCTATCTAATCCATAACACCAATCATATTCAGGACCCACTTTCATGGAAATTTGTTTGAAAGCTTTGTCATTCAGCTTTGACTCCAAAATGATTATTTAGCATTTTGGAAAATAACCCAGACAGTCCCTGATAGCATATTGCTCTGGGAGGACAGCACTACAGGGAAATATAGTAATCACCTCCCCTTTCAGAACAGGCTTATAGTTGTCTCTAGTTAGAAATCTATTTCAAATGCACATGAAGAGAGTTAAAGACAAGTTGTTAATCACCATGAATTCACAGCTGTGAAGTTATCTTTTAGGATTTATGCAACTAAAACATCCTACTCAGTTAAAAATGCCCTCCTCTCCCTGTTTTTGCAGAAGTCATCACATATTTTGTACTACTCTCCTTTCAATAAATTTATATTTAAAAATGGGGAGTGAGCAGCAGACAGCCTCTTGGGTCCTGGACACTGCACCCTTTATCTTCTAGTTTCTGGAAAATTAACCTCTGCATTTAGCTACAGCTTTGTAAACGGGCACTTTCATCTCCCAGTCCTCTGTGTGCTATACATTTCAGCAGCTCCATACACTGGTAGTCCAGGCACTCACGGAAATTGCCTGCGTACAAACAAAAAAAAGGCTACACTGTATTCTTTATCCTATATAAGGCTAATTGAAGGTATCAGTGTTTTGAAGTTACTTATCTAAACCTGGAAAAAAATCCTAATTGAAAATTGAATGGTTTTATTCCTGTTGGAAAATTATCCCGCTGTGTACAGAAGGCACTCTGTGGCAAGGAGGTGAAAGTCCAGGTATTTCAAACACTTGAAGTCTGGCAGCTTGACTTCAAAAATATGTATGTTATATAAAACTTTTTCTGATATCTCTTATTCATGTGTCTGTAGCTTGTGCCTCAATCCATAAAAACTTTTCTATCTTTCCAACCCAATCATATTTTAAAATGTTCATGTGGACAGAAGAGCAGGCCCAAGAAGAGGATGTTCAGAGAGACATAACTTCTATTCCTTGTTATTAGCTGTCTCTGAAACACATGAAAAAATTAATATAGCAATTAATTGAAGGTACAATTTGATATTCACTAAATCTTACAGAAATTCAAAATGAAAGTTCCCTAGAAGCATCACAGGACGAAGGGGATATCTGCTTTTCTCCCAGATCTGTAAGAATGTTCTGTGTGGCTGGAAAGACCACAAGCAGCCACTGGCTCCGCTTCCTCTTCCCCCATCCTGTTCATACACAGTCTTCCTCTCACAGACATAAACATCACCTCCGTGTTATGCTCCAGCAGTCTGGTGATCCTCCCCAATCTGCTGCCTTTTTTCTTAACTTTTGAAATCACTAGGTCCTTTTGGTCATATTTGGCATAGAGGCAGGCATCTCTTGGACATTAAATCTTAAATAAGGACAAGAGACAAAGGGCATAAACTCAAGTACATGATGTTACATTTAAATGTGGAAAAAAATTTTTTTTTTACTCTAAGGACAATTGATTGATGGGAATAGGCTGCCCACAGTTTGTGGAGTCTCCATCCTTGTGGATTCAAAACACAACAGGACAGCCTGTTCCAGCTGACCCCTCTTTGAGCAGGACTAGGCAAGCTTCAGAGGCACCTTTCTACTTCAATCCTTCCATGATAAAGTATGGTGGAGGAAAGTATGGTGTATCCAGCACCTGAAACTATCTATGCTAGCCATCTGCAGCTGAGAAGTTTCGAGGCTCATTGGCTTCCTTCATAGCTAAAAAAAGTGTCCAAGGGGATGATTGGTTGAAATCATAGTGTCAGACCACCTGAGGTCAAAGTACTTCTTTCCAACACAGAAGACCCTGCAAGGATAGATTTGGAACATGAGGAAATGAGACTTCCTCATAGTGAACAGTGGTGTTCCACAAGGGTGGGTAGGGAACACAGGGGAGATGGGAAATTTGCATGGGAATGAAGGTGACCTGTGAGAGACATCCAACTGCAGTGACTATGGCAAAGACAGTTAATTTGCATGAAGACTGCTAATATAGCATGAAAAATAACCAACTATCTTTAATGGGTTTTAATTCAACACACTTAGCATGTCACTGAGCATTCCCTTTTTGAGAGATGGATCTCAGCTACCTCCAGAGCACTATTTTTTTTGTACTGGGATCAGCTCATATCCTCTTAGTGGTACCCTCTCGAAGGCAAGGCTCTGAATATTTTTGATGTCTCTCAAAGTAAGAATTTTTTCGTTCCCTTAAGGCATCTTGTTTCCCTGCCCAGAATCTTGGTTTAGTTCTTCAATATCCTTTCAAGATGGAAGAATTGATCCCTTACACAACAGCATCCCAGGTTTAAATGGTCAGTATTCCATTCTTAGCATTGTTTGTTCTTCTTGCCCACAGCTGTCCTCTGAGCTGTCTGCTGTCAGTGCCCTTGTATCATCTCAAATGCATTAGAGACACAGAAGCAGGCCTGCTCTTTCTGCTTCCTTACACAACTATTGGGGAGAATATTGTGAAAGCAGGCAAATGCAGAAAGTATTTCAATAAAGCTGTAAGCATCACATGATGAAATTTCTGGATTCTAGAAGTGTTCAAGACCAGGTTGGATGGGGCAACCTGAGCAACCTGATCTAAAGGGTGTCACCCCTGTCCATGGCAATTGGGTTGGGAACAGTTGATCTTTAAGTTTCCTTCCAATCCAAGCCTTTCTAGCATTCTCAGTCTATAAGCTGTTCTTTGAGGATTCCCAGAATCAAGTGCTTTGCTGAACTCAGCACAGACAGGTAGTTCTTTGCAAAAGCATATGGGCAAGACATTAAAAACAAGTTGATTGAATACACTTGTTTTGACTTCATTGGCAAAGCTATAGAGCATAAATATAAAAATTCTGCAAAGGCACAGTTGTCAGTGGCCAAGACACTTACGCCTTGACCATCACACTACTGGTCTTCCTGGCTGAAGTGCTTGTGCTGAAAAACATTTTCCTTAGTCCTGCAGCACAAGTGGAACATGCTGGCTTGCTGCTGGGAGCTCAAAGCTGACACATGCCAACATATACTGGCATTGGGAAGGAGCCAAAGACTTCCCATCCCAGGTGCAAGAGGTTCTTTTGGAAACCATGAAAGGCACTGGTGTAAGGTATCTACCAACCATTCTGCTAGAGCTGTGCTCTTCTGAATTACAGAAATTCTGTAATTCTCACTGTTCCAGAGAGATTTCAAGCATGGCTACATACTCCAGTGGTTAGGAGGGAGGGGAAAGGGGAAAGGTGGTTTAAGTCATGCAGTAACATTCAGTGAGGGAAGAGAGGAGGTGTCTGTGTTGCCTGTTCATCCTTTTCCGCATTCCAGAAATATCACAGGATAATATGTGGTGGTGGAATGACCATCCCTGAAAGTGTTAAAGAATATGAGGATGTGGAACTTAAAGCCATGGTTTAACGGTAGACCTGGCAGTGCTGGGTTAACAGTTGGACTCAGTGACCTTAGAAGTCTTTTCCAACTTAAATAATTCTATGATTATAATTCTGTCTTCTGGGGCATGTGAACACCTTATGTGATGGACTCAAGTGTGAGATTGTTAGTGCATGTGGAGGAAGAAGAAATATTTTTTCAGAAGACTGAGATGACAGAATTGTGACCATCATTTCAAAGTCTGTCAAAGGGATAATTGTGTCCCCTCAATTTTTTCTCTTCCCTGATGTGACAATATTTCAAAGGCATTTTATTTGGCCTCTAACTTTTCCTTCCCACCATGTGGCTGCATTTGCTATGCAATGTGCTTTCACTACAGCACCACACTGCCGATTCCAGCTGACATGGAGAGTGAGGGGATCTAAACTGGCTGGAATAGAATGGAAATCACAAAGCAGCTTTTAGACTTAGCTTACAAAAAGAAGCCTGCAACTAATAATAATGATTTGAACACAGGTTTTTATTTTTCAGACTATATGTTACAGTCTAACATTCTCTTCAAAGAGGGCTCTGGTAAGGCTTATGTATTATATAAAGTTGGCCCATGTAAAAAGCATGACTTCCAAGTGATTGCTTCCAAAAACATCTCTCAGTGTAAATAAAAGTATTTATGATGCTCTCTTGTGTTAAAATGCAGAAAGCAGCTGCATGTCAGTAGGGAAATGACAAGAAGTTCTCATTAAGGACTACAATATTTTCTGTTTCCTAAACAATAACCCATATGGTCCTTTCCTCCTCTGTCAACGTACCTATCTCTGTTGTTGCTGCACTATCCACAACTTCTCCTGTTTCTTCTTTTGTTTCAGGCCCTCCACTTACTGTCTCACTGAGCAGCTCAGTTTCCACCTGTTCTCCCGTCTCACCTGGAAATGGTAACCATGGAGATCAAATTAACAGCCACTGAGAAAAGCACCAAATGCCCCAGCTCCCTTCTGTAGACCTAATTTTGCTTTGTCAACTCTCCAATGCCCCTTACCAAGGTACTCCCTTGCATGAATCCATAGGGAACAAACAGGATGATCCTAATCACTTTTCATAATCCAGCTACATGCATGCCTCATGCCCATGAAGTTGTTCTTATGCTTTCACAAAATCCCCTTGATGCTATATCCAAAAGACATCATGAGTACTGTTTCTCTTCAAATTATTTTGCCTCAATTTTATTTTATATATATGCAGTTTTATTTGCAACTGAAACAAAACAGAAACAGAAAACTTGATAACATGCCAGTCTGGCTGAAACTGTGTTTTGCTTGGGAAGCTGCTGCCTAATTCATTTCCTCACACAACTACAGAAGCATTCAGGAAAGCAAAACAAATGCTAAGTATCCTATGCACTTTAGCATAAAAAATATAAAGGCTTTTTCATCATGTGCCTTATGGAAAGAGAATGCACACAAGTTAAGATATTACTTATAGCTTGGAAGATATAGGAGCAAAACTTTTTTCCAAAAGTCTTGTTCAGTGGCCCTGCACCACATCATTTGGTGCTCAAAGCCCCATAGCACATCTTCAGCCAGTCAACTGTAAATGTGTTTCCACAGGCATGTAGTGGCAGCACAACATTCAGGGTGTGCTGCTCTGCCTCCAGCACTCTGCCCTGAGGCTTAGAAGTGGTGAATAATGAGTTTGCAGCTGGACAAGACTGTGTGTTCAACAGGTGAGCATCCTGTCACTTGCTGCTTACATAAAATGAGGTTTTATGCCATAGGATAGATGACCATTTCATGCAAAGGAAACTTCAAAATTGTTTTCTGAAGAGACAAAGGAGAGGACAAAGCAAGTCAACCACTCTGCTCAGCTGCTAGGATGCAAAGAGTGAGATTTATATAGCCAGTTCAGACGTGCAGAGCAAAACCACAGGATTAGTGGAAGTGTACGTAACTGGCTGTGGACTTCACACAGACCAGTCCATCTCCTGCACCTTGCACTTCTTTTGGGCAAATGTGGAGTGAGGAGGGATGCTGATAACACATTTCCTGCAGATAAGTACTCCTCTTGTTCTTTGCCTGCTTATTCTCTGAAGAAAAGCTCCCCCAGGATGTATCTGATTCCTTACTGAGACACTTTGTACAATTCAGGATTCACCTTTTGTACGTGCATTCATGTCCTCTGAGCACTAACCCAAGATGAGCATAGACTGCAATTTCCAAGAAGAAGCACACCTCTCAGTAAAGGTCCCTCTCACTGCACACAGAAACATCTGCCATCTCAGACACCAATGCCTCCTCATGCAGCCTTTCTCCACAGCTACTCATGTCCAAACTTTTTTGGAAAGTCCAGCCTGGTGTCCCTCTGTTGCTACTTCTATTTTGTTTGTCTGGTAGCAAAGATTCTAGGATAGTCTGGAGATGCCAAGGGTACATCAAAGAGATGCTTTTTCCTCTACGTCCAAGCATGCACCCTCCAACTTCTCATGCTTTATAGGTAATACTATACATAATTAATACATGTGACTAAGTAATAGAGCCTTTGGGCTCTGCAAATATTAAGGAACATGTCTGAGCTACACAGAGACACAATGTTTTAAATGGGGGGTATGGTGGAGCTTTTTACCTGCTAAGAACAAAAAGGACATGAAGTAGAAGAGATGACTGGAAATGCTGATTAAATTTATTACAACTTGGACTTGTAAATCTGATGCTTCCCCAGCCACATTTTTCTATGCCCCACATAGTACAGACTGCTGGGACCAAATTCTGACTCCAGAAGCTCCTGCAAGTCTCTTACTAAAGTCAAAAGGACCCACACAGGAGCCTCTGGAGGCAAAATTTGGTCTCCTGAATTTATGAAAGCACAAATATTACCCTCAGTGTGGTGATCCTCTTCAGTAATACGAATTTTATCGACGACTTCCTCTACAGAGCTGTCACTGCCCTCTACCAGTCCACTGTCCTCTGCTGGTCCTGGTGATGGTGCCCCAGCATCTCCTGTTGCTGCAGGTGAAGGCCCATTGCTCTCCTCTTGCCACACAGATGGCAGCTCAGGGCTCTCCTCTGCTCCTGCAGGCAGGGGCTCAGTGCCCTCTGGCTCTTGCCTTTTACTGACTGAGTCACCCTTCTCCTCAACGTCCAGAATCAGGGCTGCAGCCTCCTCTCCTGGCAGGTGCTCGCTCAGATTTGTCTCTTCAGATGCAAGGCTCACATGCTCTGCTGGGTCCAACTGTGTTTGGTCAGCTACAGTTTCATGGTCATCTGCAGTCGGGGTGTTTGTACCTGATGATGCTTTTAATTACAGCAGGGCAAAGAAAGAAAAGAAGAGAATTGGTGAGTGGGCACATAAGCTCGATGAAAACTAAATCTACAGTGAACTACCCAAGCACTATCTGTCAAAGAACACGCTCCTGGCTATGGCAAATACTCTCTCACAGATCTGCTGCACATATCAATAAATATCCAGTAAAGAATGGTGCTGCTCTTACATAAAAAAAAGTTTTCCTTTGAAGCATATCATATATTTTTATATTAAAAAGCTGACCTGTTCACAGGTCAATGTCCTATTACACTTTGCCTTATCAATCTGAAGTGTGCAGGTGGTTTGCTGGTGACAGAACACTATGCAAGGAAGCACCTTATCATGCCCCACAGCATCAATGTGCAGAGTGTGAGGCAGCTGCTGGTTTTGGCTGCATGTGGGAAAATTTTGGTGGTACCTTCAGCTGGGATCAATGAAAAACCCTGAAAACATTTTCCTCCCAAAGGATGAGCAGTGCCCCGTTCTTAAAACAAAAATCAATTTGTCTGTCTCTTTCAATACCAAACAACCATTCATTCTTTGTCTAATAAAAAATTCAACAACAGGAAGCCTAAACAAATTAAAACTTCCACATCTTTAATCTTGCATCAACTTACTGGCTAGTAAAGCAATGGGGTTTGGCAGAAAATTTATGAATAAAGAACTGACAAAATTACTCTGACAGATATTTAAGTATGAGAGTTGAAGGCTCAAAATGAGCTATACCTATATCAAACTGACTTAATAATGTTCTGATTAAATTCAATTTGACAAGAGTTTGTACTTAACCTTTTCTAAAGGAATGTCAGGATGAAACCCCTGGTAATTCATGTATGAAATCTGATTACATAATAATTATGCAACTGGAAAAAATGTTTTTTTCTGAGAAAATTATGATTACATCATCAAAACCAGTAAGCAGAACCATATGATACTATTCATAGATGAACCCATTGATGTGTGTTCATATAGACATAGATGAACAGGAAAAAAAATTTAATACCTCCTGCTCTTAAAACAGCTGTTTGAATACTGCTGCTCTCAAAGTAATTTCACAGTTCTTTTGAGGCATTCAAGCAAAACACCTTTCCAGTAAGTGTCACCTAGTCAGCATCTGCCTACAGACACAGGGAAGGACAGCTAAGTCGGAAGAAGAGCAAGAACTGGGAATCTGGACTCTCAAGATAGACAGAAAGTAACTTTGACTACAACACATAAAATTTCATTTGTCCCAAGGAATTGTAAACCCATCCAAGTTTCAAACAAGCCCTCCAAATCCTCAGAGATATGGCTATATATAATGCAACTCAAACAACAGGAGGTAAGCTCAGCTGCGTGTGCTGGACCACAGACCCCCCAAGGGCAGCACCCTGACTCTGACAGCTGCTGAGAGGCAGAGGAAAGGGCAGATGGTCCCAGCCTACAGGGCTGAGTTTCAGTCCACTAGTGGGCATTCCTCTGTTAACACACTCAAGCCCCTTTTCAGTCCATTTACGCTCAGGACCAGTGGCAATGAGGGCTGCAGCCCACTCACATCCCACTGTGAAATGTATTCTGGCTGGTTTTAAGCCTGCTGCTCGTCATTGCATCACGTGACAGTTCTTGCGTTACAAGAAATAGCAAATATATTTCCCCTGATTACCTTCTCTAGATCTCTATCACACCTTGTTTTCCAGGCACTCCTTTTCCTAACATGAATCTAAAGGTTAAACAGATACCCAATTGGAATAACAGCAAGCAAATCTTAAGCTACTCTAAGCAGAGACTGAAAAAAAGAAGTGTTTGCTCAGAGACCAGAGACTTGATTTTCTCACATTTTTATTTTTCATCTCTTTAGACATTTCTAAATGCCTTCACCTTGCTTGGTGTAAAGAGTGTTTAAACCCTATGGACAGAAATAAATGAGCCACGAGAAATAGCATGTTATACAGTTTTCAACTGGTTGTTAGTAGTAAAAGAAACAATTCAGACCTATTATTACTAGGAATCTCCTGCAGCTCCTATAAATATCAGCCTTGTAACTTTCAGCTAGCCCTCTCTTCATCAGGATGTTTTATATAAATTGGATTTATAAAGTACTGCCATGCAACATGAGATCTGCACTGCTGGAAACCCTGGAAGCATTCCTCTGTTCTCATATGAAATGCAAAGAATTCCATAATACAGAAGAAATAAATCCTCCCAGTAATCTGTTCAATACCTTTAAACCCAAAAAGAATTAATATCATGTGGCAATCAACATTCATGGGATTCCTTCTAGTTTTGTTTTATTTTTAAATTGATTTTTTTACTTACCCTGCTGTAGACAATTTCAGCTGGAAAAACAATGAAAAACACAGAGAATTTAAATGGGCCATGACTATAGTGTTTTTCCCTTTGCCTTCTTTCTTTCCTTTTGGGAAAGACTCAGATTTTTGTGAGTTACACATCAATGGAAGGAAATTCAATACATATCCCCATATTAACACACTTAGAGAAGTTTGAGGGTTTTTGTAAATTATCCTTTCTTATTAAACTAAATTTGAAAATTATTAATATATCTGGCTGGTAACAGCCCAATTAATGGAGATCTTTCAGTTGTAATTAACAATTACACTTCATGCTTACCATAACACTAGTTTATGTATTTATTACATTTCATAACCTATCCTGATATGAACAGGCATCTAGACAGTATTCTTAAAATACTCAGAATAAATTATTTCAGTTATTTCCTAGCGCCCTTCAATGTTCTTAAGCAGATATCTCTTAGTGGAGGATGGAAAGGCAGAGGAACGCATATTGACCAGGTGAACAAGACAGCCGGTACAATATAAAGAGAATAGCAAGGATATTCTTATGCAACGTCCTACAAATACACCTTGCACACAAAATTAGTCTGCTGTGACTTGAGGCAGCCACAGTCACAGGAGCACTGCCGGTGCTGCAAACTGTGTTGGGGTGGATTTTGTGAAAAAGCAGGAAGGATAGTGGGGTCAGGAGTTGCTGGTTCACTAGTCCTTCAAAGGCTGGAGGGGAAAGGTACTGGATTGACAAGATACTACACAAAAGGGCCAGCAGCAGGACCTGTCTGGAAATTAAAAACCAATAAACAAACAAACAAAAGCCGGCGGAGAGGTGCGGAAGAGGACTTAGGCATCAATTCACAAGAAACAGCAGTTCCGAAGCCATCGCTCACGGGGCGAGGCTCTACTCACAGCGTGGACAGAATTAAAAGCCGGGAGAAATCCGACAGGCTCCTGCCCCGCGGTTTCCGCGGGACGCGCGTCTGTGGCGTCTGCCCCGCCACGGGACGGGACGGGACAGGACGGGACAGGACAGGACGAGACCACCCCGCGGGCCACCGGGAGCGCGACACCCCCCTCACCCGCCCCCCCGCCAGCGAGCTCCGCGAGCAGCCCTCGTGACTCCCCCCGGCCCCGCTCAGCCCGGTCCGGCTCACCCCGCGGCGGCGGCGGCTCCTGGGGGCGGCTGCGGGCGCTGCTGGAGCAGCCCATGGCAGGGCCGGCCGGAGCTCTGGCCTCTCCCGACGGCCGGCCCGGAGCGGACGGGCAGCGGCTGGAGGGGCCGTCGGGCAGCACCGACCGACGGAGCGGGGGGCGGCCCTGGCAATGGAGCCTTAAAACACACCCCCGCGGTTCAGCCCCGGCCGCCGCCGCGGCCGCCCCTGCCCCGGGGGAGGATTTCAGCGCCCCGTGCGGGTGCCACGAAGCGTGAGTGGCAGCAGCCGAGAAGAGGGGACTGTGGTTCCGTGTGCCCCATGAGTTTAACCCTGGGGCGCTGTACGCAAACCTCGGGAGCAAGGTTAGCATCGAGTAGAGGAGACCCATGTCCTGGGTACCAGGGTCCAGGTCTGGGTAAGGATATCAGACGGACTTGGAGGCCACGCTTGTGTTTGGGAATCTATGAATGTGACTGAACTTGTGAACCCGAGGCTGAGGGTGTGGGGTTTCTGGAGGGAACCCCAGTCCGGACCGGTTGAGAGGAGCAGCAGCAGCGGGTTATAGCACTTCCAGTGTATGTGGTACAGGCGTGCCGGGGGGTGTGCTCGTACACTCACAGGGGCCTCAGCCTCGCTACCTGCCCTCCCTACAACCTCGAACAGAAGTGGATGTATCCGTGGGACTGGGAAAGGGAGACCTCTGGGGTCTCAGTAACTGGGAGGCAAAAAAGAACCCCTGGGCTGGAGAGTCCTTTGGATTCAGCAGCCACCTTACTATATTTACTATCAGCCTGAAAGGTAAAATAAAGATAATATAAATTTTATATTTGCATATAAGCAAATCAGCAGATGTCCAGGAAAGCACAGTTGGCCTAGAAACTTTCCAGAGAGTACAAATGAAGAATGTATGTCACACATTTGCTTGCATAAACAGGTAATGAATTTATTGCACCCAAGACATATTTCATAACATCTTTCAAATTTAATCACCCATTCTTCTAAATTAATATTTTTTTAATCCATTCAGAAACTTGTCCAGACAAATCATATTTTCTTTTGGATATTTGTCCAGCATTTGTGATGTCCCACAGGCAAAGTGGAGCAGTAGCAATAACTCCAATAACATCTGCAATAACTTCTGCTTCCTCAGTTTGAATTCATTTTCAGGACACTTTTTAAAAATAACAGAAAAGAATTCCTGTAGGCTGGAGACAGCACATGTGAAAAGGGAGAATGCCAAACATCTGACTTCCCACCTTTCTTGTATGATCTTTCAGAGAACAAAGCAAGGAGGACAGGTCACCAAGGCAGACTCATCGAGCACTGGAGAATGAGGAAAATAAAGGAAAGCTACATTCAATTCCTACTCTTACCTGCAGAGCTTCATACCTGCTTCCCTCCATGTCCTAAGCAAAGGGTAAGCTGTGCAGATTGCATCTACTATCCATGTTAAAGAGCAGAGAAAGGCATCCAAGATTTATGAGGCCAGAGGGAGCATATGTGGGCTCACTGAGGGGACCAGGGCTGGTCTGTACTTCATGTTCCTCAAACAGGCCTTGGATAAGATACAGAAATAGGAATGAAAACCTAAGAGCCATTTGGCAGGTGACTCCCAGAAACACTAAGTAACAGTATCATGGTCTTCTTCCTTCCTCCCATGAGTGAAGGAGAAGCTGCATCTTTTCATCAGGAAGACTTCAACAGAGCCAGTGCTGCAGCTGACATAGGTGGGGCCAGGGCAGGACAAGGCTGCACATCAGTGTATGAGCTGTTTTGCCACATACCAGGCCAGGCTTGGACAAGTTGTGCCCTCTGGAGAGCATTCAGCACAATCACATTCCTGCAGGATAACTACATGCTGCCCTGCAGCTGCCTCTGTGCCAGTGTCCTAGCTTTTGGAAGCACAAGACTGTACAGGGCTTGTACAGAGTCCCAGAGAAATTACTGCAAGTGATCCAGTGGCTGCAGCATGATGTTGGCAGATGGAAGTCCTTGGTAGCCTTCCCAACCATTCGCCTGAGCAGGGCACCTCTCCACAGACTCCCTGCCTTCTCAAAGCTGAACCACCCTGGTTCTGCCCCATATGAAGGCAGTAACAAAGTAGCAAATAAACTAAAAAATCATCTCAAATTAGTCATTTTTACAAAGGAAGACTATTTTATTCAGGAATATAATTTGGGAAATTAAAAATAACTGTAAACTGGGAGTGTTCACAGATAGTTGTATCTCCAGTGATAAAGCAACAAATGCCTGTGATCACTTACATACAAGCAGCAATAGAGTTCCAAAAGCAAACTTCATAAAAACTTCTCTAAGGTCCTGGCAATTTTTAGGTTCCCCAGGCCAGTACTCCATGATCAAACTTGTTGCACTCATTCCAGAGTTCACTAGCTATTAAAAATGTTGAATATTATTCCTACTGCAGCTATTAAATTTATATCTATTTTCTGATAGTCTCAGTTCCTGGGACTTTCCAAATCATGGTGACTTTTCAAAACATTATGTTAATCATGAGTTTTCTTTGTTGTGCCTCCTTTTCTCAGTCTTTGGCTATTCTGTACAGAAAGACCACTACCTAAGCAGGCAATTCTAAATATTCTAAATTGTTTATTGTGTCAGATAATTCAGGCCAAATGTTCCATTGATGCAAATTTGTGTAGCTTCACTGAAGGCTATTCTGTGATGCTGATTTATGAACTGCAGAGAACTGCCTTCTGAAATGGCTATTTTTGTTTTGCCTGGGATGTGATGACCTTGAAACTTAGCTCCTAGGACATGCCTTGTAATTTCCTGGAAAGGAGGCAATCTGAAGATTTTCTTATCGAACTAGCTGCTAGATATCCACACCTGTGAATTTCTGCACAATTTGGTCCTTAGAAAATACAGTATGTTGTTGTACTAGCACTGTGTTTAAGATGGTTACACATCTAGGTATACAAACGTGTATTAGATATGTGTATGTTTATGTATGTGCATGCACACATACTTCCTAGCATGCTTTCACTGGCTGAAAATCTATCCAAGGTGTGCAGATACCCAGGTATTCACAACAGACTAGATAGTATTTAACTGCAAGATTTTCCCTGTTTCCTAATCAGATAACCTTTCTGCACTTGACCCATTTTCCTACACAATTCTTTTCTTTCCTTCCTTCCTTTCTTTCCTCTCCTTTCTCCTGCTGCAAGGGTGGCCAAGGAGAGGTTTGCATCTGGATCCGGTGGACCTGTGCCTTACTGGAGTTCCAAATTCCCAGTGATCTGAAACAAATAGCTGCATTTATCTGCCTGTCAATACAGAGGATAGTTCGGTGCATGACCCTGTGAAAACCATATGAACGTTTGCATTCACTGTAAATGTGATGATTATCAGAGAACACAATCTGTCATTTTTAATTGCCCTGATGTGCAAAAGTAGAAAATAATGGCTGCAGGTGTTCACACAACATTGTTGTGTAATTGTGCAGAGACTTGACCAGACTACAAATCTAAGAAAGCACTGGACTGTATTTTTGCATATTTTCATCCTATCAATAGAGTATGTTCTGTTGATATTGGCAAAATAAAGATGTAGTCCTAGCTTTTCAAAAGATCAGTCTTTTTTTTTAATTGAATCTCATCTTTTAGGATTAGTGTGTGACCTCTGGCACCTGAAGGACAGCTACAGATACACCATGCCCCTTGCAGCAGCTTTAGCAGAGGAAGCAATTAAAAAGCCCCCTCTGTTGCATCACACAGTATTTCCTGGGACTTTCCTGGTAACGGGTCAGACCTGTTACTGGCTCAAACACCTGGCAGCTCTGACAGGGACAAGTCCTGATCTCTATCCATTGCCTGCTGATGCTCACAGAAGGGGCCTAGGCAGGGGTACACCTTCAGGTATTCCTCCACTCCAGAGTGATGCCCACTTTCTCTCAGGGTCAGCAGTGCTGCCACTTCAGCTTTATAAAGATCTCATAAGTTCAGAGAATTTAACAGAATGATCCATCCCAGGCTGTGCCATAGGGTGCTCATGTACTGCTCATTTTTCAGACTTCAAAATTATTTTTTCTCATTCTTCTTTTTTTCTCTTTCTCTTCTTTACAATCTTTTGTCTCAGTTAACTATACTCTATCTACAACAGTACACATGATTAGCACATACACCTTTTTTTTAGTGCCTCATTTTACTGCCATTGGAATACATGTTATTTTCCAGTGAAATGGCTCTATAGCTGATGGTATTATTACCACTCCATTTATAGGGGCTTTGCCTGGGGTTCTGCAACATGGAGAAAAAGTTGCTTTGGGACTTCCCTGCACAATGACACTCTGCATGGATGGTCAGACATCTGCAGTATGTCCAGTACTGACTCCTTGCAACAGAACTGCTGCAAGAGACCCCACGGGTGATGCTGGCCAGAATCAACAAATGAAACACATTAACCTGCTTGTCTGTCCCCAAATATGTGTATGTATACTCAGCCACTACATCATCTGCTGTTGTTTGCTGATATACTGGTGTCAGTGTTAGTGTTGCTGCAGGAGTTTCCCTGACTTCCCTTTCTCAGATACACTGGGGTTTTTTCTTTTCCCTCCAAACCCAAAATGAAGTCACTTTTCAATTTTTTGAATGGGTCAGTGCTTTACCAGTGACTTTTCTTGTGGTGCTCTCACTCTCCTTATTCATATCTCTAACTGGTGCTTTCTTACACAACCTTACCAGCATTTTAGGTGGTGAAAGTGATGAAAGAACTTCAAGACCACTGTTCTCCAGAGTGAATTATCTCCCTTGCTGTTGAAAACCATGTTCCTGCCTTCTCAGTAGGCAAGCACAGAGTAAGGCTAGGGTAGGAGAAGTGGTAGGGGGGGAGGAGTGACCCTGCTTTCCCCAAGTACTCTCCATTCTCTGCATGCTCATCTTCACTGCCAAACTGAGCACCAGCCTCCAGAGCCCCTGAGGCAGACTAATACCTGACTCAGCCCAAGAAGCAGTTGATTCCTCTGGCTGAGCACGGTGGGGCAGACAGGAGGGCTGGATGAAACCACAGTGTCTGCTATTACTGCTGGGAGAAGTAACATTGGTTTTCCCAAGGTTGCCAGCTGCTCCCTGGATCTGCCCATCTTGAGACTCATTTGTTGGAGATGCAGGCATTGTCTATTTCTTCCTTCCCTGTCATTTATTCTGTTGTAGCAGGTCTTTGTTGTGGAGGGGAGCTCAGCATGCCTTGCTGAGGGTGCCTGGGTGCCTGATTTGCCTTCCTGCTTTCTTTGATTCTCAAGCAGCTGCACTGTCACTGCCCATCCACTCCCAGCTGCTGATTTTTAACAAAAGAGGGGCTATATAATACTGTTTAATGAATTTTGGTGGAGCCAATGCCTTTTTTTTCTTCTAGTGTTGTTTTCACCTGACTTGGACTGACCCTTTGCCTTTATAAAGGACACTAAATGGACCACAGACATCCAGGAAAGGCCTTCACGCCCACAGAAGGGAGATTTGAGAGATGAGAGACAGTAGTGCCCACTTCTACATGTATGCCCCGACTCCCCCATTAATCCTTATTTCATCCAGATTTAGGGACAGAATTTGGGGTCCAGTGGCCAAAGTGTCTGTCAGAAAGTTCTTTTAAAATGCAGATTTTTTTTAAAAAAACACATTACTGGAAAGAATTTGTTTTATAAACTGCTGAGGAAAGTACTGCGTTCTCTCCCAATCTGAGCGAAGGTTGCAAGGAAAACAGCTTGGAAACAGCTCCCTCTCCCGGAGCCTGCATGACGTAACATAAAACATGGAATAGTCCAAAGGAACGGCGCCGAGGAATTCATGAAGCCCACTGAGCTTTATATTATCTTGCCAGTAATTTCAACAAGCAAGAAAATATGACTATTTCGCCAGACTACAGCCAGCCAGGTAAAATTATTAAAAGAATTTAAAAAGAAATTAAAAGACTTAAAATCAAAGTCACATTTTGACGGCAGGAAAAACAGCAATGCACCTGAGTCCTGCAGCATGGGGAGGAACAGGAACAGGAAAAGAAAGACATAGAAAGGAGTTTTCCTCTGCCAAAGAAAAGTATACTTCAAAATTGAATTAATTATGCTCTGTAAAAGAATGGAATTTATTTTGTTTAAGTAAGAGAAATTGGACTATAGAGACACATAAAAATGTAATATTCTTTTATATTATTATTTATACACATATATAATTCATGTGCTTAATCTAGAATTATTCCCAGGGAACTTTATCAGTAGAGATGGACTGATGTCTGAGTTTCACCTGGGATATTTAAGCTCCACTTAAGTTTGGTGACTTTTTTTCAACATACCTTTATCTCATCTTTATCTCAGTGTAAGCAGCTTAGCTATTAATCTAGGTTCTTAAACTGATCTGTCAAACCCTAGGGCTGTTACCCAGAAAAAATGGTTGTGATGATGGTTTGCATTTTGAGCTAAGGCTGCCTGTCACTGATAGATTCCTGTTGGATATATTTTGGTAAGATGTGTGATCATATGGTCATATACCAGAAAAAAATTAGCATGGAGGTAGCCATACCAGTAGAAAGGCATAAC
>JAWWLZ010000082.1:129617370-129629363 GCA_035041345.1 Poliocrania exsul | reverse complement strand
AGTGATGAGGTCACCTCTGAGCCTCTTCTTCTCCAGGCTAAACAACCCCAGCTCCCTCAGCCTCTCCCCATAGGACTGGTTTATCTATTTTCAGCTATTAAAATACATTATTTTTTCCACAGATTCTCTTGCAAGCTTCTGGCAGGTATAACAATACTACTCTTGTAATAGCAAACTGTTGCTGTATTTGTTTGAACCCTTCTATGGATCTACACACTGTAGATGAAAGTCTGTGAGTAATTACTACAATACTTACTTCTGCATGTTTTCCCATCTTCTCTCAACAGAAAACCCTCACGACACTTGCAAACATACGAGTCATCTTCATTCACACAAATGTGCTCACAGCCATGGCTGACTAAGTTGCAGATGTCTCGTCCTGGGAATGATTGACATAAATGTAGGTTTTGAATGAAAACATGTTAAAGAAATGTAGATATTGAAAGTAAGTTTTAGTTTTTTACTTTCCAGTGAGAAGTGAAAAGCCCCTTTCTTTTCTTGCCTGATGCACATGCAAAAATGTTCAACAGATACCAGTCACTCACTTCTGCACGTCTTGCCATCTTCTCTCAACACAAACCCCTCACGACACTTGCAGACGTAGGAATTTTCAGCATTAACACAAATATGCTCACAGCCATGGTTGACTGATTTGCAGACATTTTTACCTAGGAATAATTTAATATATAAAAAATTGTATTTGTTAAGGGCAAGATGTTCAAAGTCTCACAGTTCCCAGCTACTGAATGTCCTTTCTAGTATACTAAACTCAATCCTGCAAATCACCTATAGCACCTTCTCTCTTTTTTTTGTTGTAACATAAAATACATATTTCTCCTCCTGATTTTACAACCTTACTATTAAGGAAAAGTGCATTGTTCCAGTTCTGGAGTTTGCAAAATTTCACATGTCCCTACACTGCAGGTTAGTGACCCATATCAATTTCCAAAGGACCATAAATCCCATATCTACAGTAAACTTTCAGGGAGAAACAGATTTTTCTATCACCATATTTTTATCTCCAGAAACGAACCTGCTCAAACCTGAAACAGTTATTCTTTGTTTGTTTTGTGCTTAAGTTTGGAAGGTGTTTGTAATTTTTTTCTGTAAAGTAGGATTACAAAAGCTGTATATAGGCTTTAAGAGTTGCTAGAAAGACAAATTATATGATCCTGCTGTGAAATTCTGGAATATCATCAGCTCCAAAATGGGCAAGCAGAAGTTCAAAATTTAAATACAATTAGCACCTCAAAATAAAATAAACCACAATCTATTAATTAACATTAGATAAAGTAATGTCTTGCTTTTATGTCTCTGCATAGAATAACAAGTAGAGTGATGCTGTGAAACACCAGACAAGAATAAGGAGCTCTTAATTTGTCATGGTAATATCTGGATGCCTTTAATATTTTTTTTCTGTAAACATTTTTTAACAGCAGATATTATGCATATTATTGGGATTACAGTTACAAAACACTTAATGCCTATGTGTTTTTCAGAGACTTATCCATGATTCTTCTTTGATCACTAGAGCTAGAAAAGTTGACAAAAATTTGCTGTGAGTTTTTTCTTGGTATCTGCCACTCATCATTACTGTGTAATGTAGTCAAATATGTAATGCAATTGTGATATCTCTTTTGCAATCATTCTTATCCCATGTTGGACAAAATGAACTTTCCATTATTAATGTTGCATGCTTCATGCTGTTTAAGACTTTAGAAACATTATATATTTTTTGCTTTGATTTTAGAAGAAAATTACAGTTGTTTCAGCTTTGGATAGTTTTGGATCCACAAATGTCCAATTTCAGGGCTACTTTTTTAAATGGGATAGACATTTAGGATGTGATTCAGGTGCCTAAAGTATGTATTCAGTACCACTTCAGATGCCTTAGCACATCCAAGATATTGACATACTGCTGGCAAATACGACACCAAAGGTGAAAATATGACCTCTTGAAATCCTTGAACATTTGAAATTACATTGTACTGCAACTTAAGGGAACAAACCAACCTTAAATATTTCTTCATGTGTTGCTGAGTAATAACTTACGTTTACATGTTTTCCCATCATTACGGAGCCTGTATCCTTCGAAACACTGGCAAGTATAAGATCCCTCACCATTTACACATAAATGTTCACAGCCATGATCACTCAGGGCACAATAGTCAACTCCTGTAGGAGCAATTGAAATTATGAAAAAAATTTAATCAATAATGAATCAATTATTTTTCACCTCTAGCATTTGCATTCCACATAAGCAAGTAAGTATAAATACATTGAACTGCTTAAACAATAATTCAGTTTCTCATCTGATAATATATATATATATATATAGCTTCAATAAAATGTAAGAGGGCCTAGTGATACACTTTTCATAGTCTGCTTTAAGAAGAGTTGAGAAACCACACTTTTCTATGCTTAGTACAGCTAAACAGAGTCCACATCTCAGTACTCAGAAAGTTAATTAAAACAAAACAAAACTTTGGCAATGATTTTATAAAAAGACACCGGCAAATACATAAAAGCTACCTTGTGAGCATTCTTTAAATAGTCTCTAAATAGCCTGATGTGAAGGTGGCAGACCCCAGAACTCACTTGTGGACCTGACTCAGTTCCTGTGGCAGCAAACAGAAAACCTCTCAGACGTCAGTGGGATTTGGCTTGGACTATTCAAGGTTTTGCAAAGAATTGTAAATGACAAGTACTGTCAAATATGGTCCATTTTACACCTCAGATTTCCCAAGTATTTCTTCTCTGTAACATAAAGACATAGGGCTCCTGGGACCTTGCAGGCAGCACTTGATATTATTGGCTACACACACTCATTTTTTTTTTCTAATTAGCTGTCAGAGTACAGATTTGTTTACCATTCAGGCATTCCCACAGCTCTCTTAAGATCCTAGCACCGGTGTATATGACACTAGAATGTCCCAGATGTTTTCCCACTAGGAGTGGCATAGGTTAAAAGCTAATCCCTTCCATTCAACTGCTCATTCAGGAAATTGAAAAGTGACAAAACTCTCTTCATAATAGTCTAAAAATGTTAACAATGTTGCAACAGGTCATCTAGAGATCAGGAATAGGACAAATTTCTTCCCTAAATATATATGAGGAGAGTTTGCCTATTTCTAAATGTTCAGTTGTTCTACAGATAAATGTCTAGATAAATTGTTTCTAGTAGACCCTATGGCTGTTACATGTGCACTCTGCTTTTAGAGTACTGTCTGCCCCTTTCTAGGAAGCTGCAGTGGCAGACAGAAGCCAAGTCCAGCAAGGGTATTGGATGGGGCTAAAAGGGTTAATATGAAGGTAAAGACAAGGTTAAATACAAACTGCCTTTGCTGATTTGTGTCACCTTTCTCGAAATAATTTTTGTGAGGACTTGCAGTTTGACTTCTCTTAAAAACTGTTGTCTGAGTGCAAGAAAAAGGGCAAATTCTGGTGCTGCTCCAACACTCAGCAAGCTTGAAAAATAACATACCTCCAAAATGTGCGGAAAAAGGGGCCAAATCCCTCTCATCAAAGAGGTCCAAGAAAAGTCAACAGGCAAAATGCATTCACATTCCTCTTTTCCTGGCCCTTTCTATACATTATTTTTCCAGTGAAAGTGGCAATTCAACTATTGGTGGAATTGCAACAATTCTCAATGTTCATCAGATTTATGAAGGGTGGAGAGCTGTCAGGACAACCTTTGTTCACTTATTAGGGGTTCCCATGAAAAATGTAAAGCTCCAAGTGGGACTCTCAGTCCTCCCCCTACCTCCCAGGTAAGGTGATGCAGTTTGCCTGGGGGACATTTCTGTCCAGAGAACCTGCCAGGACATTTGCCATATGGCTAAAAAACTGTCCTCAACACCTGGGGATGTACAGGCCTTCCAAAACTTTTCTGAATGTGTGAGGACTAATAGTTATCTTGACAAGTATTCTTTCCTGAATCATTTTCCTGTTTCTGCTTTCAAATAATTATTAAAGTATTACTGAAATGCAGACTATAAGAATAAATTGAAAGTGTGTCCTCTTCCCTGTATGAAAACAGAAATTATTCCCAGGTGAGCTGAGATAAAGGAGGTTCTCACAAGACTTACGTGTGCAGGTTTTTAGGTCCTCATTGATGACAAATCCTTCAGAGCACTGACAGACATAGGAGTCATCAGTATTTAGGCATAGTTGCTCACAGCCATGATTGCTTTCAGCACAGTGGTCCACTCCTATTGATTTGTGTTAATGATTGAAGAAATCACATTGGCATCTTAGATACATAAACTACGACACTGTAGTTAGTACACGATGCCTTTGCAAAGCAAGGAGAAAAGATCAGTACAGCTTTTTACTCATGCAAGTATCCCCACCTACTTGAGTAACCTCAGCTAATTAACAACACCTAAGTGAAATTAATACACCACCACCACTCTGCAAGTAACAGACTCGGTGAAGTGCAGATCTCCCTTGCCAAAAATTCCAATATGATTGAACTAACACAAAGTGGAGTGAAGAGAGAACCCTGAAGACCAGTCTGGTCTTACCCATTGAGTCGTGCTTTCTTTCTTTAAAACACAAGGCTCTCTCTTTTGCTCACCATAAAATTTTCTCAGCATCTATGAATATTAGTTACTTTGTAAAGAGAAATTATTGCTTTCAGATTATTTTATAAATTCCTTTTTCAACAGGATAGGAAATCACCAGTTTAAAACTCTGACCTGCCAACAGGTTCAAGCAGTTAAAGCCTAGTGGGGCACAGATAAAAATTATGAGTGTGAGAGTATCTTAACGTGTTCCATTTGTTTGATTTTCCTGTTCCTATTCCAAGTAAGATAAAATGGAGTATTTCTTTTAAGCCTTGTATGCAACTGGTTGTGTGAAAGATGAAAGGTGGGAGAGAGAGGTGTGAATTGGGTTTAAAAAATACATTGTCTCATAGAGTGGAGAGCAAAGCAGTAGAGTGAGATACTTGCACTTGCAGATGTACTATGTGATTTGCTGACTCTGTGAGTATAGAAATAGGACATTTTAGGAAAAAAACTTTGAGCTTCCTCATAATATTTTACTACTGGTTTGTTAATGGCTATTTTTAGTTATTTAGGCCCGAACTACTTTATCTTAACTTGATCAAAAGTAGTGAAGTTCCCTCAGACACAAACACAGTCTCACATATCTCCATTTGCAAATCATTTACAGATGTGAGCAGGCATGTCTGTAGCAATTTGTTTAGACACAAAAAAATCTGTACTTAAGGTAAAATCACTTAATTCTAAATATTTCTGTTTATTGGTTTGTTTAACTAAGCAACAAGTTTGCAGTAATCAGTCCAGATTTACCATCCTACATAGAAAGACAACGTAGGCTTGAATAGATGAAGCTGAGGTGTCAGTTTTTACTAGCTAAAGCAAGTTCCAGCTGGAACATTCTCATTTTTCCAAGAGTTCACATCATCATGAAGAGGCTTGTGTAACTTCTCAGAGTACACAAAAAATGTGGAAAAAAAAAAGAGAAAATACCCATATTGTCTGTGAAAAATTGCATCTGTTTGGCGCTATTTTTTACAATATGAACACCCACAACTAACCTGAGTTTCTAACATTTAAATACCTTGGGTTCTCATGCAGAATCTTGTAACACACTCTTTCAAAGAGTGCAGTAATCATAAAGGTGATGATTAGCAGGCTTTAGAAACTACTATCACTGTAAATTTGTCATCATGTGTGCTGTATTACATGTGTTAAAAAAATGTAAGCAGGGGAAGGAATTGGAGAAGGCTGACTGTTTTTAAAAGCAGTAAGTGTCTTGGAATATACTAATTTTTAGATATTCAGCTTGAGATAGTCTAAAACTATAATTGCTATAAAGTTTGGAGGTCTTGCAACACATCCAAGTTACCTTAAATACAACTTTATCACAGTTTATTTAAAAAAAAAGTATTCCCTGTCCTATCAAATTTTTCTAAAATTTCAGTGACTGGAAAAGTATATCATAAGTACACCGGGAAAAATGCTGCTGATATTTTAGATGATATGCAAAATAGTTTTCTGCAATAAAACTATCTTTTAAAAACTGGGTGATGTCAAGTGGACAATGCTGTTGGGTTTTTCTGGGGCAACACTGACCCTTCATTTAGAAATATTCTTATTAAAAGAGGACATTTTATTGAACAGATCACTGAAAGTGAAAACATATACAAGAGGTAGGTCTCTGCATATGTCCACATACCAGCATACAGCAGTGTTGGGTGTGCTGCAGTTTACACAGCCCATAGCAATGCTGCAGATGTTCAACAGCAAAGCTCTGCCTTTGTGTTGGACACGTTGGCTGAACACATTTCCCCAGTTATTTGGTTTGGAGAAAATGATGCTTCCGTTCTCTATTGCAAGGATCTTACCATAGCATTACTTCACCAGGCCTGGCTTGTGGTGGACTTTACAGTAACATAGGTTTGCATGACTCAGAAATATCTCAAAAGGGACCCAGGAGTATTTTGTCACTCTGTTCACACCTTGGCCTTGCAGTAAACTAGTTACTGCAGTTCATGAGACACACTCATTGCTGCATGTATTGCCATGGTGTTGGTGAGTGTATCCAGGATGACACGACACAAATGACCCTTCCATGTTAACACTTTCATGTTCACAGGAATCATTCTGATCTAAAGCACAGAAGTTTACTTTTGTGAAGAGAGAAACAGTGAAGAATTGCAGCCAGCCATAAGGATTTCTGAAATAAAACAGCTTAGAAAAACTCACTTTTCTTAAACAATACTGGATTCTGTGCTTTAAATGCCTACTAAAGCTGATAGTGAGTTGAGGGTCTGAGAGCAGATTGCAAATACTCAGCTATGTAAGGCTTCACTTTGACTCCCACAGATGTCCTCATGTAGTCATCAGAAGTCACACAACATGGTGAAGGAGGAATGTTGGGTGCTGGGCACCACTGATTTATGAAGAGGGCATATATACAAATGTTCTGCTTTATTTTACAAACTGAAATAATATGAGTCTTGTTGTAACAAGACTTGGAATAGGAGCTTAATCCTGGAAGCACCACCAGATGTACAGCCAAATTCAAAACCCCCAAGGAAAAATACCCAAAATGTTTTTAATTTGCAATTTCATCCTTGCAATCAATAGTCTACACAATGCTGTTCTTTTGCCCACCATGGCTATCCAATCTATAAAAACCTGAATGTATTAAAATACCATATAGATAATAAAAACCAGAGTAGCATGGATTGCTGTAAAAACAGGACCATGCAGAGAAAAATGCTTCATGAGAATGCATCTTTAAGACTGAGAGAAAACACAGTTTCAAACCCAGATACATTTTATGAGTGTCTAGAAATACAGTTAGAGTGCTCCAAGCTATCTTATCATCCATAAAATACCTGCAGTGCAATTCCCCCCACAACAAGAGTCACCAGATCCGGCTGTTTCATTTTGCTGAATATATTCTGCCTGAACTTTAATACAGTACATTAAAAATTTGCTGTGATTCCAAGCCCCTACTCAAGAACAAGGAACACTAAAGTCTTTTTAAAGTGAATAGTATGTGTGTTTGGTTTAGAACCCTGACATTGCTCAGGTTGGTTTTTACAATTCTTTTAGGAAACTGTGGGGGTTTGTGTATAACTTTAAGTTGATTTTGACAGCTATGCTACTCATCCAATATGTTCCCAAGCTAATGAAATGTGTATGTCCTTGGCTAAACCAGCTGGGCAAAACAAGGTGATTTTTTTTTAAATTTATTTAAAAGCTGTTTGTATCACTACAAGCAAAGGTCAGAAAGTTTCAAATACGTAATGAACTTATTTTTTGAAGTCACTTTGGTTCCTATATTAATCCTCAGGTTTCCATAAAACTCTTCAGAAAATGTCTAATCTACAGAGCAGTCTACAAAACAGCAAAATGTGTATTTTCCCAGCATGATTGGCTCAGTTGAAATTCAAGTTTACAAAGAAACATTTGTTTCAGCCTTAATTATAGAGAAAACTTCCATTCTTTCATAAGGGAAACAATTCACAGCAGGTTTAAGAAATAAAAGCAGATAGACTTTGTTATGTCCAAAGGATTACTCACTTTTGCATGTTTTCTGATCTGGATTAAGTCTAAACCCTTCTTGGCACTGACAAAAATAGGAATCATCTGTATTAACACATTCCTGTTCACAACCATGGTCCTGAAGAGCACAATAGTCTGGTCCTAAATGGAAAAAAAATGTGGCAGTGAGGAATATAAGAAATAAACTAGATAAAGAAAATCAGAAATGAAATAAACCAGGTAAAAATTAGTTACTTTGTTTTCTTTTCCTTAGCCCCTTTTTTCCTTAGGCAACATTCTGACCTTTTACCATATTGTTTCAAACAACAAAAATAAAATGTTTCTTTTTCCAAGTATCTTCTTTACTGAGGTACACCTGACATGTGTACTTCAAAGAATTATTAAAAAACACAACTACTTCATGCAATAGAGAAGTTAGAATCTTAAATATTTCTTAACATTTTGCATCTAAGCCTTATATATTGCCTCATCGAAACTACCTCTTTATTTCACTCAAAGCAAGTTAAGATATAACCTTTAATAAACATACAAACATGCTTTTGAATGCTGTTCATTAGATCAAAGCAGGACAACCAGGCCACCAGGAGCACTGATGTTTTTGACAGCTCTGAGTCCTTGCTTCATAATTCTTCCATTTGAAATGCTCATGGAAGAGAAGATGAGAAGTGTAGAAACAGCTGCCACGTGTGTGTAAAGTACCTTAGAAAGGAAAGATAATTGTGCACTCAGCAACAAGGTATTTGCCACACAGTGTTTATTACTATTGGTGAAATTAAAGAACGTGACATTCACTTAGATGAAGCAGTGTCTGCCCATCGTTTATATCTGTGGAGTTAATTAATTTATACTAGTGAAAAATGGTTTTAACGCCTCAGTAATGGTAAAAATAGGTAAACAAGTCACACAAGTTCAGTAAATTACACCTTAAAAATATCCAGGCACTTTTGAATACCTCATTACACAACCTGAAAACTGAGGTGGTTTTATTATTCCCTGAAGTTAATTAATTATTATTCCCAGAGGTAACTGTCTTCCTAAGGAAGGGACTGTTCTTTCCTTGTATTTGTGGCAGTTTAATGCATTTGAGCCTTCATATATGATGAAACTCCTTAGCAATAACAAACAATCTATATTTTCAGGACAAATAAAGTAGAATGTGACTTTCTAAAAAGACTCAGGAGGACTATTTTATAATTTATGAACACTACTTCACATTATTAATAGAACATGTCCTTTAGCAAAGCTTTTTTTCAACAGCATATGCACATACACATATACATAGCACGCAGAGATCTTATCTCTTTACCAAAAATAAAATTCGAAAATACAGTTTGTTCAAGAGTACACTGAAGGGACAGAAACCATAAAGCCATGTGTTAACACCACAGGAGTATAGCTGTGTGCCTTCTGGACCTACTCAGTGCTGTGACCCATTGACCTGCTCAAATCCTTGCTTACTCAGGTGTGCAGGACAGACTTTTCTTGCATAGCCCATGACCACAACAGTTGAAAAGTACGTTATCATCTTTTTTGGAACCTTGAGACTACCAAGTTTGTAATACTTAAAATACACTTCACAGGGCTTCATTTAACACAACCCAGATTAAGGATGGTAACAGAAAACCTCTACCAGCTACAAACCACATGAACCACCCCAGCCCAAACTGAAACATGGGCCCCTCCCTGATGAGCAATAGCTGAGGCTCAGCACACCTAAGTACAAGCAAAACCTTCCATGCGTGCTCTTGAGAGCAGCAAGAGTGGTAAAAGTCCCCTTAATAGCTGCTAGCTCGAATGACCTCCACCCGCCTCACTGATAAACCAAATTTGCTCTCTCTTCCAGCCGTAGAGCTCTCTGCTGGTGTCAGCAGGATTGTCTTCATGAGTCTTGTTCCTTTTGTTTTATTCTGAGAAGCTTAGAGTAATTCCCAGAGAAAACATTTGTCAGATATGCATGACCATACTCATAACATTTACATTTCCAAGCTTTACTTTTGCAGCCATGAGCACAGAGACTTACTTTCTATTTTTGAAAGGAAAGCCAGGATTCTGAGAATCATGAGAACTCAGGAGCCAGCACCCCAGGCCCAGGCCTGCTTGCTGATGCAGAGAACTGGTCTGGCACGGGTATCAGTCTTTGCTAGTTGGCCATCATCCCCAAGATTCAGTACATTAGCCAAATATGTACAAATTTATGTTAAAAGTTTTAAAGTCATAAACACTTTAAATCCAGTGATCTGTAGTTTGTTTCTTTGTGTTGTTTATGCTGACTTAAAGGCAGCATGATTCATAACACATGGGATCTAGGGGACACTTGCTCTGAAGAGCTCTCATGCCATCTCTTCTTTTGCAGCCTTAAAAACTACACAGTTCTTTCATTCATGTTTTAATTTATTAGCAAGGCTTGGAAGATAACAAGTTTAAGGAAAAGTGGATTGTAAGTTTTATTTATGCTTAGACACAGGACACACACCTTGAAAGAGAATGATTTGACACTGGGTAAGACACTGTGCAGGCAACTCAGGAGGATTATACACAGACTTGGTGACAACTCCCTAACACTAATTCTCGAGGGGTTATGTTCTTCTTGACTTGGTCTTGTGACCATGAGATGACAGAGTTCACAATCCAGAAGGCTGGGGGGTGAAACAGCTCAGATTTCAGTTTATTCAGGGAATTGCTTGGAAGAGTCCCCTGGGAGGGATCCAACAAGAGAAACGATGATCAGGAGAGCTAGATTTTTAAAGAAAACTTGTTAAGAGCTCAAGAACAAATCAGTCCATTGTACTGGAAAATTGACTTAGAAGAGCAAAAGCTTCTGAGTGAACTAAAACACAAAGATGGGAAATAGGAGAGGGAGAACAAAGACCAAGAGAAAAAGAGGAATATAAAAGCATTCATTAGGTATTTTGGGACAAAACCAAAGCTCTGCTGAACTGTTTATTATTGAGGTACACTAAAGGAAGTAAGAAGGGAGTCTACAAATATGCTGATAGCAAAAAGAAAGTCATAGAAAATACTGGTCTTTGACTGAGGGAACAACATAGTGATGAACATTACAGAAATGGCTGAAAAAATAATTCCTGTTTTAATCTCCTGGTTCTCATAGACAAAGTCTCTTCCTAGGTTTCCACATGTACCTGCACAGTTTGAGAAGTAGAGGGCTAGCCACATTGATAAGAGACCACTTAGAGAAACTGGATATCCACAGATCCACGGGATGACTGGTATTCACCTCTGGATGCAGAAAGATCTAAGTGATGAGACACCACTGTCTGTCATGTACCAAAATTCACAGGGACCAAGAGAGGCCCCTGATAATTGAAAAATGCTGATGTTAACACCTATATTTTAAAAAAGGCAAGAAGAAAGACTCAGGGAACTGCAGACCAATCTGCATTATTTCAGTTCTAGGATCATGAGGCACATCCTCTCAGAATCCATTTCCAAATATATAAAGGACAAGAAGATTATTGGAAATAATCAACATGGATTGATTAAGCGTAAACCATCCCTGGACAACCTGTTCACCTTCTGTGATGTAATGACTGCATCTGTGAATAAGGGAATATCTGTGGATGCAGAATACCTCAGCACTTGTAAAGCTCTTGTTGCTGCCTCCCACAACATTCTCTTTTGGAAGCTGAGTAGGTACAGGCTGGAAGAAAGAACTGGTAGGTGGAGCGCAAATTTGCCAGGCTACCAGCTCAAAGGATAGCGGCCAATGGCTTCATGTCAGGCTGGTTGCTGATAATGGCCAGATTAGCACAGGAGTCAGTACTGGGGCCACACTGCTAAACACCTTCATCAGTGACATTGATGATGACACAAAGTGCACCCTCAGCTACCTGTGGGTGTCACAGGTAAAAGACAGTGATCCAGGCAAACCCAGCACAAAACGTAAATACAGAGGAGCCTTATAAACTTGATGAGTAGACCAGAAAA
>JAWWLZ010000082.1:129588925-129617270 GCA_035041345.1 Poliocrania exsul | reverse complement strand
TGCATCTGTGAATAAGGGAATATCTGTGGATGCAGAATACCTCAGCACTTGTAAAGCTCTTGTTGCTGCCTCCCACAGCATTCTCTTTTGGAAGCTGAGGAGGTACAGGCTGGAAGAAGGAACTGATAGGTGGAGTGCAAATTTGCCAGGCTACCAGCTCAAAGGATAGTGGCCAATGGCTTCATGTCAGGCTGGTTGCTGATAATGGCCAGATTAGCACAGGGGTCAGTACTGGGGCCACATTGCTAAACACCTTCATCAGTGGCATTGATGATGACACAAAGTGCACCCTCAGCTACCTGTGGGTGTCACAGGTAAGAGACAGTGATCCAGGCAAACCCAGCACAAAACGTAAATACAGAGAAGCCTTATAAACTTGATGAGTAGACCGGAAAATGTTGCATGAAGTTCAGCAAGAACAGTTGCAAAGTTCTGCACCTGGGCTGGAAAGACCCCATAGTTTGTACAGACTGGGCAGTGACCTGCTGTCAGGGAGCAGCACACCCAGCTGTTCCCAAGGGAGGGAGAGCCCTGAGGGGCCAAGGGTGATAGTCCAGCCAAGCAGGGGAGGTGCTTTGCCGGACAGGCACTGCTCTGCAGAACCCAAGCAGGGTGAGCAGGGCAGGTCTGCAAATGGTACCAGGTTTAACAAGAAGTCCAGACCATCAGGTAGGTATATGCAGCTGAGACAGGTCTGGGGTCCAGCCAGGAAGTCAGCCTGCATGTCAGGATGAGGTGAGGCCACTCCTGGCGAGGGCAGCTGGGATCAGACACAGCTCAGTGACTGCTGGGCAAGTCCACAGTGTCAGGGTAAGACCATGGTCAAGATGAGAAGTCAGTCTGAAGGTCAGGTTCTGGACCAACAAGGGCTATTGCCAGGCTCAGCTGGAGACAGCAGCTGACATAGTTTGTCCAGTGCTGGAATAATCCCTTCCCTTCTAACCCAAGTTAAAGGGATTAAGCTGAAGAGGGTTCAACAGAGATCTACTGCTGTGACTCTTCACTTGTGTGGAGAGCTTGAGGAATATGGTCTTACTGACTTTGGTGAAAAAGAAGGTATCTAACTGTGGCCTGCAATTATTTCTTAGAGTTCACTAGAAAGATGATGGAGCTAAACCCTTCTTGTTAGTGCTGGATGAAATAACAAGGAACAATGGCCATCATCTGTGGCTTGGGTGATTCATGATGGACATGAGGAAAATGTCAGGTCCCCCGTGCAAATCCTAACTTGATAATTCTGGAGCTTGTTAACCTGGTATCAATCAAATTTGATCAACAACTAACAAGCAAAGCCAGAAAAATACTATGACCTGGTGGAAATATGGAAACTTGGTAGAAGATACCGATGTTGCCAGAGTTTTGTCACACTATCAAAGAATTTACTCTGGAGAAAAATCCACCTGAAAACACACTGCAATATTTCCTCTGATTGTGGAATAATCATAATTCTAGCTTGTCTTACAAACCAAATTAATTATAAATTGTCTTGTACAGACTTGTTTGCCCAGCTATGGAGATGCTATTCTAACTGAAAAATCAGAATAATCAAAGAGACAATGCAAGACAAAGCATTGGCCTTGTACTGTCGAGAAGAAGCCTGGTTTCATGTTAAAAGCTTCCTGTTCATAGGAGAGACTCCTACCCTTAGCGTCTCCCCTCAAAAGCCAAACTGTCCCCCAAAACAATTTGCATTGATTTCAAGACCCTTGGCTTCCAGGGCACTCCAACATTTTCTATACCTGATGCATTACTCAGCATTCCCAGGACCAGGGGGAGCATTACTGCTGATAACTTCAAGGCAGAAGAAGTACAAACTGTTCATAATTAAACCTTATCACAACTTACTTCTGCAAGTTCTTTTGTCAGGATTTAAAATGAAGCCTGGGTGGCATCTACAGTAATAGGAGTCCTCAGTGTTAACACATTCATGTTGGCAACCTTGGTTATCCAAAGCACAGTAGTCCACAACTGGAAAAGAAGACCAATATGTACAATTAGAAAAAATACCAGAACTATTATGCATAGATATCATGATACTAGTTACACACACTGGCTATAAAAAAAAAGAGGAGAAGCTGACATAATTTCTGTCCTGAAAAGCTGTTTTGCAAAAAGTAGCACACTTTCAACACCAGTTGGTAAATCATATTTGATATGAGCCCTGGATCATTTCTCAACTTTGAACATTTATCAACTCTCAGATTGTCAAGAATCTTCTCAAAATGCTTTCTCAAATCTGGAAACCATGTCGCAGTCAGTAACTCTGTCCAGATGTTCACACTGTAGGCCAGGGCGTAGAAAAGTTTGTTTGATTTAGTTCTGTCTTCTGTCTCTCAAGTTCCAATCCTGGAATTGCTCTATTTTAGCTTAGTTCCCCCCAGCTGTACTAGCTCTCAAGAGCTCTCCCTGTAGCCTGAGTGTATAGGAGAACCTTGGCAGTATTTTCTGCATGGAGGACTGTCACAGCACATTCATTCCCTCTAATGTGCTCCAGATTCGTTCTGGACAAAGCAGCTGCAACTACAAAGCCTGAGAGCTTCAGGCTGATATTCACTACTGACATTTTGCTTATATAACACCTTTTGAAAGAAAAAAATAAAATACCGCAGGCAGTCATTTCTTTCATAAATCCAGTAATTTATTAAACAAATCCATATTTACAAGTTAGATTGCCAAAGAGTAATAAGGTAATACTCCAGAGTTTACTCTGTCAAGCCCATTTAAAAGTACTGAAAAAATTAAAGGATTTTTTTAAATTTCTTTGCATGTTAAGCTGTGTCTTCACAGCAAAAGTCTCAGAAGAAATTAAAGATAAGTCACAAAGATGGACCTCTTCCCCAAAGAGCTGCCAAGCCTACATTAGGAAAGTATATACCTGATTTTTTTCTGCAGAAGACAAATAACTGATTTTTCAGGCTTGCTTTTATCATTTATAGCCTTCTGGGGACCTCTTACTCACAGGATTAGGTCTGTTGGCCTACATTAACAATGAGTATATTAATTTAAATAATGCCTTTCCACTAACAGTTAAGAAGTAAAAACATTCTCTTGACAGTTGTTTTTGGAGATAAGTATTATTTCCTTTTTTCCAATATTTTTTGTATATAAATTGCACTAATTACAGGCAGGTTTAGCCTTGCAGACTGGCACTAGTAATAGACCTATAAACTCATTTGAGTTTTAGCTTCATGTCTCATTTTGGTGGTACTTGTTTAGAAGGGAAATTTGTCAGCAGCATTCCAATCAGCAAGTAGGTAAATTGTTAATGGAGTTGAATTTTCCTGAAAAGACTGAGAAAAATTATAAATTTCTATTACTTATATTGAAGTATTGTAATCCTTTAGTTGGTACACAGAAAATATACACAGTTTGTATAGGAGCAAAGCAGAATAATATTGTCCTAAGCTGTAGAAATTTCATTATTTTCATATTTCTATACTGAGTCATGAGATACACACTATAATGTGAACCCTTAGAGATCTCACTGTTTTTACTGTTACCTCATGCCTATTTGAATAAGAAGCTTTTCTAAATGATGAAATAGTGTCCTTTCTAATGAGCAAACTATGAATTCAGTGATCATCTCCCCATTTTTGTTCTGCCATGTTTTTCTTGCTTGGAATTAGTAAATGATGAGAACCATCTTATACTTCCAGTTACCAGTTCTGCACTCTGGGTGCTTACACTGCCCTCTCTGAACTGTGGACAGCATGGCTCACCTTTCTCTTGTATAGTCATTTAACTCCTGTGATGTGTATATGGGTTACTCAGGCTTAGGAAAACAAAGGAAGTCAAGGAGAAGGGTAAAAAAAAGAATAGGAAGAAAAGATGACAGAGTAAGTAAAGGCATAAAGAGGATGAAAAAGAACAAGGGAGAAGATTAGAGCGAACATATGGAAGACTCATAAGAATCTAAAAAGCATCCAAAAAAATCTAGCAGTGCCAGGACTGCAGAGAGGTGCCAGCTGCCAAAGTAAAGAGGACCCAGGCCTAATAGCTGCAGCAATACAGAGACAGTCTAGCACCAGTGCCAGGAAAGGGAAGGCAGCATGTCCAACAACACCAAGAAGGTGGAGAGACTGAGTGTCCAGCAGCACGATGGAGAAAGAATGGCTCATAACCACCAAACTTCAAATGTCAGGACTTTGTTCACATGAAAAGGTATTACAAAAGGCAAAGTGATAGTGCTCTCCCAGTCATATTGATGGCTGAGCAGACAGTTTCAAATATGATGTAATCTACAAATTTGTCCATAAATTGTGCGTTACAAACACTCAGAGTGTTTGGCTGTTCAGTGGTCACTTTGAATGTGACTCACATTGTGAGTTCTGGCTGTGAGATTTTATGTAATTATTGACATTCAGGTAACCAAGTGATACATGTCAATAATGCAATTAGTATCACCCTTGATCCTTAATTTAGCCCATCAGATCTTAATAAACATGCCAGTGAAATGAGTTTTCTGCACTTTCTCATTTGCTTTTGCTGGAGTTAAAACTTAGATAGTCTTAGATATCTTAGAGGGCAACCTTTGGCTCTTTGAGAGAACCACAACGTGCATTTCCTATTGAAATTCTCTCTTTGTTCTCTGGATGAGGACAGAGTAACTGTAATGAAGTCACAGCCTTTTGCAAAATTGTTATTGTACTCTGTGGTCTCCAATATATGTGCACATCAAGATCTTTCTTCTGACTCTGCTCATTTGATAATAAATACTTCACCAAAAGGAAGGGTTAAATAGCTTAAGAGTAAGGAAAACTGAGAGTTATCACTACTGATTCAGTGCTAGACATACAAGATTTTCCAGCAAGGGAGATTATTCATCAGTGATCACATCTGCAGAAGCTACACTTTCTTAGTAGTAGCATATTCATCAAAAATCTCAAATTGTTCAAAATTGAAAAATCAAATTCTGGAGGCTGTCAGCCAATAGAATTTGTAGACAAATGACCATCAAAATCACAAATTACCCAGCTTTTCCTGTTCAGGAAATGCAGAGAGGTTAAGTTCTACATGGGTCAAGCATAATTAATATATATTGAACCATTCTCATACATCAGTAAGAAATTAAAAAGCTATATGGCCAAAAACGCAAACACAAAAGAAAATTGATAATAGAATTGTTAATAATGTGCTTTAAAATCACAATTAACACCACTAAATATTGCATTGGTATGAATAGCTCAAATTTATGTTTTTTGCTAAAGTAGGTACAAATTAATAGAAATCAAGTGGAGAAGAAAAACAGCTACAAAATGCAATATATTGAACCCATGCATAATCTGTATTTTTAAAAAAATGAAAAGAGAATATTAAATCTTTAAATTTTATCAACAGACCTTATAATGACCTGTATCGCTTCATGCCAAAAAGAGTTAGTGAGGAGGTAGGAAAAAAGTCAAAGATGTATCACACCTCCAGACACCACTCTCCAGATTTTGTATGTAAGTTATGACCAGGCAAAAACCCAATGTCACTGCAAGAAATTTAATAAATGGCATAGAAATATTTTGAAGCTTTTAATAGCAAAAATAGATTTTTTATTTATTACAGAGGACAATATCAGATCTGACATACAAAGAAGTTCTACAGAATGATGCTTTGGTAGGTGCCTTCTCTGCAAGAATACCTTGGGCTATCAAGGACCCTTCAACTTAACAGACAGAAAATAGTAACAGCAGCTGATGACACTAAGCATGAATATTTTGGATTAGAATATATGGTAGGAAAGAATTGAGGATGAAAGAACTTACCAACAGAAGTTACAGATTTTCTGTCTCAGGATACAGTCAAATAAATAGCAGAGAAGTATAACCTTTATCCTAACACAGGTAAAGGTCACAGAGTTCAGCAAAGGTTATTGGATGAACCTCAGTGTAGATGTAGGAATTTCGGCCAGAAATTTGCCTAAATAACCACTATTATCTGCATTTGCAAAACAATTTGGCTTCAAAAAGCAGATTCTTAAAATGGTATATTAGTGGCCAAATTATGCTGGGGACAAATTATACTGAGAACTTTAAACACTCCTATCCTGAAACCCTAAAGATACAAGTAAAGGAAACACTTCTGAAGAGTAAGCAGAGAGTGAATGTTCTTCAAAACTACATGTTATTCTAGGCTTAAAAAAGCTCAAAACCCCATTTGCGTGTCCTATGTGAAGTTCCATGCAGAAAATTCCATACCCTGCCAGCTATTTTACATCCAAAACAGGGTTATCTACAAGGCAAGAGCTCTGTGAAGGCAATCAAAGACATGTATTATGTTAGAGTTGTTTTATAACTACAAGAAAGAAGGTGTTGGACAAAAGCATTGTGGTGGCCTGTGGCAGACTTGAGGCCAAGGACTCACTGGGATTCATCTCCATAGGATTTCAATATGTGTTTGAAGATAAGCATCCATTTAAGCGCTTGCCTGAAGAGAATACCTAACAAATAATGCAATTTTTCATCAAGGTCTCACTTAGGGTTTTTGTTTTATGGTGGATACCAGAAAACAATATTTTCTCAGAATGTAGCATGGGATGAAAAGTTTACAAGAAGGTGAATTAAAGGTGAAAAAAATTATACTCAAAGTATTTACTGTGTATAAACAGGGAAGAAGAGTAAGATACTTACATGATAATAAAGAGGGAAGTAGGTTTTGTGATAAAAAAATTATTGTACCATATTTCTACACTCTTTCTTTTGAGCTGAAATTCTTAGAGCTGATGTTCACTCCTTTATTGTTCATAGCAAAAATTAAAGGGAAACAGTAGGTGGGTTCTTAAGGGGGCTAAACTTTCCTTAAGGCCATCTTCCCAAAAGGAGTTTGAAATCTCTCCTCACAAGATCATAAAATCAACCACAAAAAAATGAAGAAATTGTCCACTTTCAGGTTTTTCCATATATGACTTCTGTCTGAAGAAGAGCTACTGACTTTGTCTGGCTTTGTTTTTAATGGCCACATACATCACAACAGCACATTGCTGACCACCTACATGGATTTCAAACAAAACATCTTGCATGTTGTTTCAAAACAGCAATGTTACTTTCTGTGTGAAATTGGTTGGAACAATTTTCCCAAGACATCATTTATTATCAGTAAAGGCCTACAAATGTGCCGATTATTTGTTCTTCTTCATCTACCACTCACTCATTTAGGAGCAGAGAACTTCCCATCATTGTCTTTGGCTAAACTGGATACTCATTTACATTGAATTTCTCTTTGGTTTGGTCAAGAGATAAATGTGAATTGTTGAACTCATACTCACCAACACAATTCTTCCCATTTACATCAAGCTCATACCCTTCATAACACTGACAGACGTAGGACCCAGGTGTGTTCACACAAATCTGCTCACAGGCATGTTTCTCCACAGCACAAAGGTCCTGAGCTACAAAACATAATTGCATGAATATGAAATTCTTTGACCTTCTATAATGCAAAGGTAGACTACAGAGCAAAAATAAATTTCAGGAAGCTATGGACAGCACTTTAGAGAGGAGCTTGTTTTAACACAGATCATGCCAAGGCTCTGTCAAACAGTGAAAGTCAGCAGGATCAGTCACTCAAAAACTGAGGAACTCATTCCTCCAGGCAAAGGGCCAGTGGTGCCTAGGAGAGTTGCTTGATGTATGTTTCTCTAAAAAGTTTGAAGGATATTCCTCAGGGGGCTTTTCAGAGAAAAAAACAAATTGTGTTTATTTGTGGTTTTTCTGGTTTGGTGGTTTGGTGTGTTGTATTTTTTTTGTTTTGTTTGGTTGGTTTTTTTGCATAACCAGATAAATGATGATGAGGTTGTAAAGGGAAAGAAAAGGAAAACACAGCACCAAAAGACTTGGGGATATTTAATTTCTGAGTTTTAGAATTTTTCAATTTTGTGCAAAATACCGTAACAAGTTACCCCTCCCAAGCAAAAGATCTCATAAAAAAAAAATTACACTGACAAATGAGGTCAGTGCATCCCCCAGCCAAATGAAGCACACTGGGCTTCCTTTTCAACAGACTAACGCTTTATGAGAACCTCAAGTTTCCCCAGCAAAAGTTCTGGAAAGCAACGTACTTTGTGTTGCTCAAAGACTGCTCACCACATAATGGTCATTTACAGCTACAAAATAGGCTTTTGGAACATGTTTGAGGAAACTAGCCAAGCAAAAACGAATTTTCTTTTATAACAGTCTGCTTCATATCAAGCGGCATGATGAGAAGCATAAACAGTCGTTTAACTCTTTTGTTCCAGTATAAACACCCACAAATAGATAATTTTCCAGCTTGTTTCAGCTACATTTCCTCTTTTGTATTATTTTGTGTATTAATGTAAGATTTGAGCATCTCTAGAGAAGAATGAAAGAGATTAGTTAAACAAACAAATTCAATGTAATGAGTAAAGAACACTCATTATCTGACACAATCACTTTTCTCTAGAAAAGTTAGACCACAGTAGTGAGAGGAGCATCCTTTGCATGGATGCAAAACCATCATAATGAAACAAATGTAAGAATATTTCAAGTTAAACAAACAGACAATTTGCTCCCTAGTTTTGTTCTGGAAGATAGCTGGGTTGCCTTTTCACCCTGCTCTCCCACATAGAAAGCAAAAAATCACAATTATGGCAGATTTTCTTCTTTTAATGCAAGGAAGTATATTTTTTCTAGAAATAATGTTCTAATGAAATGTATCAAGAAACAAAATTATCATCTAGGCAAAACAGAAATGCACAATTTTCCAGCCTGAAGTGCAGTTGTCAGTTCATTACTGATTGAAGCCATTTGGTTAAGGGTTTTTAACTGAATCACTTCAGTGATTTCACTGTGGTGTACTCTCACAGCATTAAAAGAAAAGGGAACAGAGGAATGAAAACAAAGTCTAACTTTAGGTACAGAAGAATGAAAACCGAGTATAACTTCAGGTACATATCATTCTTCTTTTCTGCACTGTTTAATTTAGAAAGTGTTAAAATGTATATAAGGAAACTGCTTGTTAAAAAGCTGCCAAATACATCTAAACCTTAGATAAACACATTTTGTTTATGTTCATTATGTATTGCACTTAACATAAACATGCTGAAGATTTATTCTACTTAGAGGTTAGGTGAGGAACATGTTGTCTCTGTGAACTTGTGGGCAATTGACAGTCCATGAAGGTAACGAAAATACTCACAGACTGGGGGGTTCTTATCTCCACGGTTCCCCCTACCTCCAAAACGAAGTGTCCCTTTTGTCCAGGCTTGGCTCTCTCCCCCCATGAATTCTGTTACACCTCTGTAGTGGTTTTAGATATAAATGTCTGACCTTCTCTAGACTGCTACTGTATCCTCTCCCGCCTTCATCAATGATTAGCACCATCCTAGCACATTTAAGGCCAAGTTGATGACTCTCAACATCAGATTTCTGGTGTTAATTGCTCAAATTAGTTTATAGTTTGGAGATGGAAAAAAATCCTTTAGAAGTGGACTACAAACACATTGAAAGACTAATTTCCCTTCCATATTTATCCAGCTTCAGTCTGGTATCTTCTGATTGATGATCAAAGCAAGTACACAGTCAAGGAAATCATGTGTGACAAGTAGGTGGGGAAAACTAACAAAAGTCATAGCTAAAAAAGAAACACAAAGCAGCAAAAGGCTTAAAAAATGATAGAGAGGGAACATATTGAGGGCTACTGTACATGGGTCACCAGAAGGAAAATTACACACAATTCCAACACTTTTGGAAATTAATAAATTATTTGAAACAAAAGCTGAACTAATTGCTGACAAAAACTATGGAAACATAACGCAGTAAAAAATGAAGAAGAGACAATTAAAAAATAATTTTTCATACTTGTAATTACATTTTTTAATTGACTCACAAAGTTCAATTAACTGCTGTTAAGGGTGGGGATAGGGACAATGTGTGAGAGACAGTTAAAAAAGAAGAGAAATTTTAAATTCCAAATATATTTTAGAAAATTGAAAGAAAAAATTATTTGTTAAAAATTCTTTAAGAAATTTAATAGCAAGTAGAGAGTTTAAAAGAAAGGTTTAAAGGATACAAAAGTTTTAAATGAGAAGCACTTAAAGGGACACAAAGAAGAAAAGAGGTCAGAGAATACTACTGAAATGTGATTACATAGTTGGAGCCATTGTTTGTAATGATAATTACATCATCTGACCACCTTCTTTCTGAAATGTTAAAGAAAATACGCAGAAGCAGAGAAAATTAGCTCTGTGAAAAAGTGTTCTGGTCACTATTCTTGTCTTGGTTGAGTTGCTAAGCCAAATAATAATTAGGAAATATTCCAGACTGGACTGCCTTTTTTTTTTCATCTTCTTGAGGAAACAAAACCACAAATGAAGTGTTAAATTTGTTCCATTTAATACAAAACATTGCCTTGCAATTCACAGGCATGTATATGACAAATGTCTACATTTGGTGAAGGATGCTGATGAGAAGGAATAAAACCCAGACACTTTCATAGCCTGACAGCTCAGAAGTGGTTTCCTGCTGTAGCCTAAACGGTCTGAGATGCTTCCATGCAGGAGTGAGAATGCCCTGATCAGTCCAGTGTTGTATTTCTTTTGATTCATTCCCATTTACTGAGGCTCTCACTGAAACCACATGTCCCACTGCAGATAGGATTCTAATCCCCAAGCTGCACAGTCACTTCAGATACTGACAACAGTTTCAGTGGTCACCAACTATTTGATATAAAATAAAACACTAAGCAAGAGAGACTAAGAATCTGCTAATCCCACACTACCTGATTGTTTTATGGCACTCTCCTGAGATGCAGAACATCAAATACAAGGAAAGGAACCTGCATCACGTTAGTTATAAATTATCAGTTGTGAGCAGTACATCCTATGCTCTCACAATGACTGTCTCCCACAGCTTCATGAGAAGACATTTTCCAAAATTTTTCTTCTGGCTATAATCAGTTTGGCAGATTTCATTTGAATCCATGCAATGTTGTGGGACAAGAAACTAAATATTTTACAAGTACATTTTCCACAAGTGATTAAAAATAATGTTATGTAATTTCTTTAAAATAATAGGGATGTAGAAATAAATTTGGTATATGCCCCTAACATAGTTTGCTTTTAATTACTAGGAAGCAAGTTAAAATGGACTAAAAGAATACTAATTACAAAGATCACAATTAAAGTGAAATGAAGTCTATTATTATAAACTATATAGCAAATGACTGAAATTTCAGAAAGGTTTGTAAGAACTTCACTTATACAAAGCAAGAAAAATAATTTACAACTCCACCTTTCTAGACTCTGATGATTAGCATTAATTATATATTGACCTCAGTTCTTTATGAGCCCAACAGAAAGGGTATGTGATGTTAAACACTTCTGGGAGCATGAAAGAGAAAAATTAAGTAAGATAACATACTGCTGCAAGTCTTCTGGTCAGCATTCAGAATATATCCTTGTTTACATCTGCACAGATAAGAGCCAGGGGTGTTTATGCAGAAGTGATCACAGTGATGCTCAACTGTACTGCACATATGAGGCACTGAAAGAAAAAAAGGTAAAATAGTTAATACTGTTAATACTGTTGAGGAACATGCAAGTAATACCTGATGTCACTGAGGACATGCATCTCCAAGATTCATTAAGCAGGAGCTGAGCCAAGCTACACTTCAGACTATAAGTCTTCCTGAGCCTATTTTTAATCTGTTTGTATTTTATGTCTTTAGTATCAAGTAGTAAAAGGCAACAAACTGAGACAGTAAAAAAGAATGTTAGGCCCATTTTGTCAAGTTCACTGCTGAACTATTTTTGTCCAGATCAGTATCTGAGAATTAGGAAATCTCCTTGATGTTTTCTTTCCACTGGAGCATTGCTTGTATATTATTTCTATAAAAACTCATTTTTCTCAACAGCAATTAGAGATCAGTGTGCTCCTTAATGTGCTAGGTTGGCAAAGCTCAAAATGTGTGTAATAGATATGTGTGTAATCTTCTAGAAGCCACAACAGAAGCCTGCTAAATAACATGTGGTCTGTGTGGTACTTGTGGGGAAAAAAACCACATGTGGTTTTAAGAGATATACTACGTATCTCCTCCTTGGAATGGTTACAAGAATGAGGCATTTATTACTAAAACACAAATGAGCACAATTCTCAAATCTCTTAATCAGCTTTTTGGGTATCATAAATTACTGCCATAATAAAACTTCTTAAGTACTCTTACTTATGTGAATCCAGACCTGTTTTGACTTCTTGTTTTTCCATCTTTTTGTCATTCTGAGAATGAAAGCATTCAATGACTGGCATCTGAATAACTCAGTCCATTCTGAGAATAAATTGTTCCTGTCTGTTACCAATCTTCTGTTATGTTATCACATAAACTATTCTACACAGTGTCTCCATTGCACCCATTTCAAAGCACCAGTGGTACTCCGGTCATCAGTTCGATTTCTGTGGTGAAGGAGCCTAAGGTCTGAACGATTTCTGCAACCTCATCTGTTGTAGGAGGTGTTTGGTGGTCACAGACAGGGACTGAAATAACAGAAAGGGTGATCTCATAGTTAAGGAATTTGAACATGAGCCTTGTTGTGAATTATATTTTATCTCTATGTCACAGGGTCCTTATTTGATTTTGGGCAAGCCAATAATATCAATATATTCAAGGAAGCATCAACCTTCACACTGTGTCTGTTTAGACAGAGACACTTGAATCTGGATTTGCAAGAATACAAGTGAAGGCTGTAGAACTGTGAATAATGTTGTATTAGTCAAAAAATGCTAAACGCCCCAGAAGATCTCACAAGGAATTGCAATGAGTCAAATATTTAAAGCAAGTGGGTGATCTTAAAGGACTTATTCCTGTATCTGTGCCTCCATTTCTCCAATGTAAAATGAGGATGACACCACTATCTACCTTACAGGAATATAATGAAGACTTTATTTGCCCCCAACTGCTCCATCCCAAGTGCTGTCTTTCTCACACATCCTCTAATCTCCATTTCCTTTCCTGGATTCTATCCACATTTCTCTTTATATTCTTCTGAGTTTTCTACTCTTGTCTATTCCTCACATCCCTAATTTCCCAGGATTCTTTTTGTTTCTCTTTTACCTTGCTGACTAGTGATAAAAAAGAGGGCCCTGGAATCCCCTGGCTTCAGCTGCTGTTTCTGACATCCCCAGATATTTAGCAGCCAGAGGCAGCAACTGTAGAAAACCCCTGACTTAGCAGAGGATGGAGCACAGCCAGTTTACATAGATATTCTGAGAATACAGCTGATAGGCACTCAGTATCTCTGCCATCCATGAGTGAAGAGTGGTTAATCTGGTTTACTTTTTATTTTCCCCACTGAACTTCATTATTTGGCCACGGTTTTCTCTTATCATCACAGGAACCATGAAAACCTCACAGTCATAGGGTGATCCAGGCACAGGGACAGCTTGGGTGCAGAGGGATTTTCCCACAGCAAGAAGCCCAGCAGGAGGCTTGGCATAACAGGAGATTTGACCAGAGGGATGCCACAATTGCTTTAGCAAAGAAACAAGGTGACCAGATGTTCACCTTGGCTACAATGATACTGCCTCTGGGTCAACACTGGGAGGACTTAAAAAGTCTAACCACATTTCCCAGGAGGAATGTAGGTGCTCAGAAAGCAGAGCGTAAACACTCTCGTGAGAATCACCAAGATGAATGCTGCTTCACAGTCCAGAGCCAAGAGAATATTAAGGATCCTACCTGCAATTTAGTAACTTAAGTTGAAATCCATATGAATCTAACAGCTAAATTGTCTGTTGCATCTGGGTCTGAGTTTTTAAGCACATCTTAGGATCTCACTTTCAATTCCCAGCACAGCAAATGTTGTGGATGCATTCCCTGAGAACAGGAGGCAACTGCAATCCCTGTCACCTCCATACTCCTCCATCTGCGAGGGTGCATTAAGTTTTATTGAGGAACCCATGTGTTTGATTAACAGTGAGCTATAAGACTCTAATAAATTTATTGGACACTATCTAATCAGAAAAAAAAACATTAGTGAATGGTATTTGTGTTGGATTTGTTTCTAAACAACAATTTAAAAAATCCAGTAAGTTGGAGTTTTGAAGCATTTGCTGTTCACTCCATTTGCACTCTCAATGCATGATTAGTTTACTTTTTCTTGGTTTTTAACTATATCTTACTATGCCAGCTAAAAATACAGCAAGGAAGAAAGAGGAAAAAAAATCTATCATCTGATGAATGTCTGTTTTGGTGTTTTGTGCTGATGCAGTTCAGCTGCTCCTTGAAACAATTTTGGAAAAGACCAAGTAAGGAAAAATCTCCAGACTATCCTTACAATAAGCCTCAGTTCTTTTCTGGCAAGAGCATCCCTAGAGATGAGTGAGCATTTAATCTCACCATGCATTCATTTTCTGGACTCTGCTGAAAATGCCTTAGCTTAATGCCAAATCTGTATGAAGCACTTTCACACTTACCTCAGGGAAAGAAAAAAAAAAAGAGAGAATTATATTAACTATACAGATTGGAATAAAATTAATAATGTATGCCTTGATATTTGTAAAAGGTAATTTCTTATCAGGGAATTACAGATGGAAGTGATATCTCTGTTGTAAATTAATAACTATTAAAATATTACTAAGTTTAGTGTATGAATGAATAATACCACTGCAATGGATTTTCCTAATTTTCTGTATTTCAAATAAATGGAATACAAACACTACCATGTCTGTATCTCACCTCCCATCACAGGTAGAAATGATTGTTTGCACAGAATTAGTATGTAAGCTTTGGAAGAGGAATCCATGAACTCCATAGAATACTTAAATAACCAAAAGACTGCTATTTAGTTTAAAGTTCCATTACTATGGGAGATCACATTTAAAACGAACAAATGAAAAAACTTATCTAATCATCAAACAGCAGAGGGTTGTAAATTTATTGCTATTATGCAATAAATACAAAAATTATGATACTCATGTTTGCCTCAGTGCTTATGACCACTAGGAGTTAGATCAGATTTTATGGCACCTGACAGTAGCATTAGTGTTTCCCCACATGTATGACTGCTGTTCTGAATGTTGTCTGGCTAGTCTCCCTTCATTATATATATTCTAATAGACAAGGCTTCATGTAAAAAAAAAAAGTTTAATTCTATTTTTTTCGGTGTTTTACTTTCATCTGTTAATTCATATCTTTAGATAAAAATCTTACCACAAAGTTTAGTCTGGAAAGCAGAGGTGAGTGTTTCAATCTGACTGAAATTAGCAACAAGAAACACATGCTCTTCATGCGGTTCACTCCCAATGGACTTCAGAGTGTTCATATCTACTCTTCCCACGCCAATGGCAAAAATTAGGATTCCTGAGTTACGTGCTTTAGCAGCAATCTCTGCCACTGGATCCTGAGGTCTCCCATCCGTCACTATCATGATAATTCGGGGCACATTCTGCTTCAGAGGTCGAGCTCCTTCTGCCTCTGAGAACGCGATGTTCACTGCGTACTGCAGAGCCAGTCCAGTCATGGTGCCAGTGGCCAGGTGCATCATCCTCTTCACTGCCCTTTCGATGTCCTGCTTCCGCCTAAAGGTCTTCAGCGAGAACTCCTGTTTGACTGTGCTGCCGTACTGGATCAGACCTACCCGTGTGGCATCAGGGCTGATGTCCAGGAACTGCAGGATGGTTAAAATGAACTCCTTCACTTTTTCGAAGTCGTAATGGCGGACACTGCGAGAGCTGTCAATGATGAAGACAAGGTCCAGACGTTTGTTGTTGCAAGTATTTTCTAAAAGGCAAAATGCAAACAAAAGTACTTTACAAGAATTTCAAAATGCAAATAGGTTTAGGTGACTGCCTAAACAAACACCCTGACAAATGCTGTGAAAATTCAGGAAAAATAGGAGATATCAGAACTAAGGCTACTTAGGCAACATAAATTTGTTCTCCAGTAAATAAAAGAAGTTGCCTGTTACATGATCATTACATGTGTGCGTGTGTATATGTGTGTGTGTGTGTGTGAGATCAGTGCTCAGAAATGGTTAATGACAGTGGAACTGGTAGATAGAATCACAGCAACATAGAATGGTCTGGCTTAGGTTTAGGGGCCTTAAAGACCATGCAGTTCAACTCCCCGGCCATGGCCAGGGAGACCTACTAGATCAGGTTGCTCAAATCCCTGTCCAGCCTGTCCTTAAACACTGCCTAGGATGGGGCATCCCCAACTTCTCTGGGCAACCTGATCCAGTGTTTCACAGTGAATTTCTTCCCTATATCTCATCTAAACCTGGCCCCTTTTAGTTTATCATTAGTTCATTATGCCTTGTCCTATCACTACATGGGCTCATCAAGAGTCACTCTCCAGGTACTTGTGCCATACCCTGTTGTGTTATTGTTGAGATTTTAGCCTCAATTACCATACAGGGTAGAAATCACTCCTGAATTACATAGTTACTATTTGATTGGGCTGCTCTGTGATGCTTTTTGTGGTAGTGCCTGAGAATTTGGAAATCTGATACTCATGCAGGGTGGTATCAGTCCTCCATCACAAAGAGGGAAAACAGAACAGTAAGAAATCCAGGTCAAAAGCATCTGTTAATTGCACTGACTGATAAGAGACATGAAGAGACTAATTTTTCAGGGAAGCTGGCAGGAAGCAGCACTTTGCATATACAAAGTACAGTTCTCAATGACGTCAACTGCAGCTGTGAGTGCTCAGAACTTCTGCAAATCAAACCCCACGATTCCAAACATGTAATTAATGGTCATCTGGGAAAAGTTTGGTGTATCAGACTAGTTCAGCATAACACAGAAATTCTATGGCTACAGTAGAAAGTCCTGTTGCCTACAGTGGTGCTCAACTTGGCCAAAAGACCACTCATACACTCCCTGAAATCTTCTATTTCAGCCATCAGCAGTATTTCTTTCCAAGAGCCACTGAAGCAGAAATACAAGAGTATGTCTGTATCTGACAACTGCACAGGCCAAGCTATCATGGATAACAGAGGCAGTCAAGGCTGGCTGCCCTCTGGGCATGCTACAAGTTCTGGGTCCCTGGATACATCCTCTGGCTTCCACCCAGCATCTTTTTCTGAAAGAATATGAGACACATGCATGAGTTGCGTGATGAGAATGGATAGAGACTGACCATTCACAGGAAGCCACCACATAGCAGGCTTAAGGCAAGCCTGGGAGGTGAGCCATGAGCCTTGCCACAGAAGACAGGATATGGAAAAAGATTAAAAGGACTTTGATGGAATGCTGATGGAAAGAAATTAACTGAGGTTTAATATTTACATTAAAGACTCTTCCAAAATAGAAAATCCCTGAGTAACAAAAGCATGGTAGTTCAGGCAATACCTGCTTGTAACATTGTCTTGTCCTTAAACTATTTCACACGCATCTAGTTTTGATCTGTCAGACACTGAACACAGGGTTATACAGACCTATGGCTTCAATCCGTGAGGCTGCTCATCTTCTTAAATTCCTGTGACTATGAATAAATCTGTGAGATAGTTAGTTGTCTGTTTGTCTGCCTGCCTTGAAAGATTAAAGATGGCGAGAATGATCATCAAACTGTAGTGACATCCTCATTTTGCTAAGTTGAGATACCCCTAATCAGTAATTTCCCTTACTGCCCAACCCAATTCAATTCCCAGTGCACTCTCATCTATCTTGTGCAGTGAATAAGGCAAACGCTTAGTGGAAAAAGACTGTTTGACTGTATAATTAAAGGTCATGTCATACTGCACAAGTACAAGTGGGCCAATCAATTGGAAAAACCTCTGTCTGTAGTCAAGCCTTTAAACAAGTTCACTTGTGACTGCCGACGAACACTCCTCACACACTTCTGCCAAGGCAGGGGGTGAGAAGGATGCCTGTTTTCACTGGTTAGCTCACAAGCCTCTTTCATAGATTACCAAGAACATTCACTGGCAGAGAATAAAAATGCTCTTTAATGACAATAAAAATGACGGCCTGGATTTATTCATGTGCAGTCTACAGTATGGCCTTATTCATAAGCGTAGGAATATGCTCGGGCTGCTTATTCTTTCAAAATGAGAGCAGGTTGAATGTAAGCCAAGTGGAGCAGACACAAAATTCCAGTTCTAATGGGATACAGATATCCTGACATAACTATTTTCCATCTTATTATCTTAATTATAATTATTCTTATAGATACATTCTTATTAATTATCTTTACAAATATAAAATGAAATACAAAGATAATGCTAAGTTATGATTTGTGGAAGCAGAGCAAGAGGAAAGGAAGATAATTACAGAAAAAAGGGCTCAAAATATGTGTTGTATATGTGCAGAAGGACAGACAAGGGACAAGGGTAAAATGATTGCTATTTTACTTCCCCTAAAACATTTTAGCATGGATTCACTAAAGGTAAATCATGCTTGACCACCATGATTGCCTTCTATGATGAAACAGCTGCCTGATGGATGAAGGGAGAACAGTGGATATTGTCTACCTCAACTACAGCAAGGCTTTTGGCACTGCCTCTCATAACATCCCCACAGGCAAAATCAGGAGACATGGACTGGGTGAGTGCACAGTGAGGTGCACTGAGAATTGGGTGAACAGCAGATTCCATAGGGTCCTAATTAGTGGCACAGTTGCAGGCCTGTCACTAGTGGTGTCCCCCCATGTTCATTACTGGGCCCAGTATTGTTTAACTTATTCATCAATGACTTGGATAAAGAACAGACGCCTCCTCAGCAGGTTCACTGATGACACAAAGCTGGGAGGAGTGGCTGGTACCCCAGAGTGCTGTGCAGCCCTTCAGAGGCACCTCAACAGGCTGGAGAGATGGGCAGAGAAGAACCATCTGAAATACAACAAAGGCAAGGGCAGGGTCTTGAGCCTCGGGATCAATAACCTCAGGCACCAGCACAGGCTGGGGGCTGACCTGCTGGAAAGCAGCTCTGTGGAGAAGGACCCGAGAGGCAGCAGTGTGTCCTTGTGGGTGCATTAGGAAGAGCACTGGTACCAGGTCAAGGGAGATCATCCTACCCCATTGTGCTGAATTACTTCAAAAAAATCTGCTAGTCTGAATGAAATACAGTGTATTTCAAAACTACTTTGACCAGCAAGGTTCTAGCTATATAAATACCAAACATTTGCAAATTAAAATGTATTTAAAATCTTTGTCTTCTGAATTGGTGGGAATTCTTAATAACCCTGTAATTATTAAAGTTGATTTAACTGAGATGAGCTCATTGAAAAATAAAATGTATCTCTTTTACAGACCAAAAATCCAGCTTAGTGGTATTTTGAGGAGTAGCAATCAGTAATGACTCACAGGTCTCAGCATTCATCCCCTCAGATAAACTTTCAGAGATAGCTTTTTAGCAGCTACATGCTTTTGCACTTGCCCTGTAAACTCTGATCTTTTCCTCAGACCAGCTCTCATTTTAAACAGGGAACTTTCTCACAATATTGGCAACCAACTTCATACCCAAAAGTAACTCCCTTCTACTCTTCTTATGAAAAGTGACAAATGCATTGAAAAGAGCTACTCATCCATAAGCCTGCTTCGTAGTCAGCAGAGGTCTTGTATTGCCAACACAAAAGTTAAAAAAACGCTCAGTGTGAGTTGTATTATCCAAAGGAGAGGCCAGGAGGGGCAAGACAAAGACAGGAGAAAAGATCAAGTCAGTAGTAAGTTCGTTCTCCTCCACTCAGTATCCACTTTGTAAATGACAGTTAAAGTGATGCCACCATTGCAAAATTAACAATGGAAGGAAATTTCAGTTCTACTTGGAAGAATCCAGTTGGGATCCAATTATTGAGAGATACATAAAACAAAGCTTAAAAGAATATTGCATATTGAGCATCTTCATTTCCTCTAAACCTGAAAATTCTGTTAAATTACTTTCTCTGATCCCACAGACAGCTCCAGCCATTTAACAGCAACGCTGATGGTGGGGTCTCAATGTCTAAGAATGTTTCCATCACTGTTTAATTTCCTCAAACATTTCCATTTAAGGATAATCAAACTGAACACACTCAAAAGACCCAAGTTTTAGATGGTGATTTTTCACAATATTTTGCAAACTGGCTCTCTTGAAAAGACTGCTTGTCTAAAAATGAGTTAGTTATTTTCCTACACCTTTATGACTCTTAGATACTTTTTTTTTAATCTGGATATTACTTATTTGGTTATATAGGTTTTAATCCTATTAGATGAGAATGGATAAATGTTGAAGGCTATAATATGTAAAGCAAGGAAATTAGTTCAATCTGGTAAACAGTACAGCAAAGTTAAAACATTAAAAAATGTTTACTATAGGGTAAGACAATTTAAGTGAGAAGAAAGGATTACATCAGTTAAGAAAAAATGAGATCACAGAAAAATTATTGCCTGAGCAGGCCTTAATGGCAATTCTAAGATTTTGTATTCTTTAGTTCACTCTACAGTAATGTATATACAAAAAATTACATGTCCTATGACACTGCCAGCAGTAACACCAGGTTTATTTTTAGATTTTATCTTGGAGTAACAGAATAAGTCTTCACTCAGAATTAAAGAGGATAAAACTATTCCCCCAGTTAGCAAGTTAAACAACTTCTTCCTAAATTAATCTTCTTTGTTTGCCACTTTATTATTTCATTTTTCCTATAGTCCTCAATCTTACTTGCCTACCTTCTCTTTACAACTTCCTTCTTTATAAATCCCTGTATAACTCCTACTGAACGTGTTTCAAAATGTATGAGCTTGCTGGGTGTCACATATTTTTTCTTGAAGTCCACAGTTCTTATTTTCCCTAGCTAAGTAGCCAGCCAGAAAAATTGTTTGACAGGTTCTCAGATATTTCAGAATGACTTACTAGTTCATCAAGAAGGTTTAATCTTTGTCACACAATCATATAGCTAAAGAATACTCAAATTTGCAATTTATTCATAAATATACCAGGTGCAAAATGCTTTGGAAAACATGTTTTGTGATTGTTGCAAAAAATAAATGAAGAAGACTAGTAATCCCAACCAAGCACTTCTTGTCTCCAGTGAGACATTTTGAGCTTCCACTCCTTTTGTTTTTTTCTCATCTTAATTCAAAGAAGGGCAAAATATGTTATGGTGCATTTCAGACATAATCATACGTAGTTCCTGAAGAAAACATCTGCTCAGTACCCCTTTCCTAGCACATATATGTGCTGCACATGGTTCTGCAGGTGACTCTACCTCTTGCAAGCTCTGGGACAGGTCCTGGATCCAAGAACTGCCCCTCTGCTCCCTGGTCCCATCCTTGTTCTGTGCCTTTTCCCAAACACACAGGCCTATGGCCCTAACCCAGATATTCATTATGAGTTTGGCAGCTCAGCCATTCCTCCTTACAAATTTCTTCATCTGGGAACAATCACTAAATGGAAAACAGCCTCCAGACATTTCTTTATTGCCTCTGACAAAATTTCTTCTGAACTTCCAAAATTTCTGGGAGAACTGTACAGCAGGAGGCTCTTGTCCAGAGATTTCCATTTCCTTCTAGATGCAAATATTAATCACTGCAGGAGAGTCCATTACTTTGTTCTCGTTTCACCTCACTATTTCTCTTCCTTCTCTGTCATGCTTTTCAAAATAACAAGGTCATTATTAAGTCTCTCTAATTCCAGAGTCTCAAAACTGACACCTAGTATTTCTCCATTTTTTTTACCAACACTGGTGCTGTTTCTGGCATGAAGTCAAAGTATCATATAGGGACACACTCAAGTTTCTTTGTTCTTTTTCCATATTTCAGCTGTTCTGAGATGGAAACTGTTGGGTTTCCTGCCAGGAGTCAAACACGTTTTCTTGGTCAGGAGGACCAGGGCACAGGTTGTTTTCCTTGCAGGCAGGGGAACACCTGGACAGATGGATAAAGAATACTGATATCCCCATGCACTGGCAGCATCAACATCTCCCCACTGCTTCCTGACAGAAGCAGCTGTTATGTGCTCTCAGCTAAGGATAGCTTACACCCATGAGAGAGGAGGAATTCATTTTCTGAGCCACGATGGAGAAACCTCGTGGTACACAAAGTTAATGCTGCTTTGCATCCAGTTCCCACAGGCAGCCTGAAGGCACTTACTCTGATTGTGACTGTCTTTTTCTGCACTCATCTGTAAAACATCAAGTCACAACCAACACAGAAAAGGTGATTATATGGGAGAAGGTGATCTTTGTATCTTTCTCCCTGAAGATCGGAAACTCCTATCTTGCCTGAGCTACTCGGGGCATTGTTGGAACGACACAGAAATTATTAGAGAAGGAACAGATATAGAAAGTAAACAACGGTTCGTAGCAGCATGGAAAATTCAGAGAAAAAAACGTGGCCTTATTGAGTTAGTGCTGTCCTGCTTTCAGAATATTAGCTTAATGTTTTAAAAAGTCCTATCCATACTTCTTTTTAAAGTTGCCCATGTCTTTGTTTATGGGGGAAGCTGTTAGCAACCTCACCATTACTCATTGATCAGCTGACCTGAAACCACATATTTCTATCCATTGGTAACGGTCTAAGTATTAGACTCTTTTCCAGAACAAATTCAGAAACAGCACGATGGGACAGTGCTGTGTTCTGTTTCCCCCTGTTTCCCAAACCATGTGGGACATCACTCTCACTGGCAAACCACTAGTTCTACCACTTCAACAATACTTAAACAAGGAGATGGTGCCTTCAAGCTTCTGAAGCAATTTAAATGTTGTCTTCATTCACAATAATGTCTGATTACCCACTCATGCCTATGAGACATTCCTTAAGTCTTATGCAAATGCTGTTTCCAGGACTTTCAAGTTATTTTTGCACATTTTTAATCAAGAAGTGCTCACAAAAAAGTCAAAACCACCACACTTCTGAATATCAGTGTTCTTTCTTTTGGCTTGATCCTTCTTCAAGACAAAATACACAAAGGAGGTTTTGAGCTCCTTGAGAACATACACAAAATAACAGTTTGTAATTTTACTCACTAAATTATTATCAGGGCAAAATCTTTTTCAAACAGAAATGGCATTTCACAGTAATTTGTGTGGGTTGTAACAAACAAATTCAGAAGTACAAAGATCATTTACTGTTGAGTTCATGACTAAGGGTTTTTTTCTGTTGCAGTAGATATTTTTCCCTCCTGTGCAAAAAATTACAAATCACTTTAAAAAAAATGGAAAAAGACAAAGAAGAAAAAAAAAGGAGGCAAAGTTAAAGGAATAAGAAAATAAAACAAGAGAGGAAGAAGGAAAGAGGGAAGAGACTTTGTTAGAGGGAATACTTAACACATTAAAGAAATACAATTTCTTGTGATGCTGGAAATAAAATTATATCCCATATAACTTATATTATTGAAATACCCTTTAGGTGGCTTAAAAGTGAATGTAGTTTTAATACATTACTTGAAAATTAATAATGAATACTAAATACAAGGGTTGGCAAGCATAGTGTTGTCCTGTAGTTAATTTCCCAAATCCAAACTTGCTGATCTCCATGATAATTGGCAGCAGATGAGCATCAGGACACAAATCCCTAGGGTCTGTTATGATCCCAGTGAGCCCTCACAGTCCATTAGTTGGGCCTGTCTAAGGGTAACAGCTGCTGCAGGAACAAGTGGCTGAGCAGGGATACAACTGCTGCTCAGATTTCACCTTCTCAGCCTCCAGGTCCTCTGTTACAGGCTGGAGAGGCACAGCCTCAGCACAAACCAAGCAACCAAGCCCCAAAGCCACAGAGAGAGGGCGTCCTACTGTGTGTGAACCCAGAAATCTGAAGTGCAGCCACTCCAGGGGAGAGGCAAACAGCTGAGAGATTGAGACGAAAGTTGAAGTTTCAAGAGTTGGTATAAAGTCCCTGAAGGACCTCTCAGCTATTGAAACAAGCAGTACTGGGAAGAAAAACACACCACTGTTAATACTGCCTTGAGGCACAAAGATTGTAATATGTACCTACACACCTCAGAAGGAAGAAACAGGTGATTTCACAGACTGTAAAATGCTTTGCTTGCTCTCTTTCCATATATAAAAAGTTTCTATCTATATGGCAATTTTATGTTTTGATTAGAGAACTGAGAGTAAATAAACTGAGAGGTATTTGATTATCTTGTATCCTTATAAAAGTTTGGTTAGGATTGTGCTTATACTTTTAAGTAATTATAGGATAACTCAAAAGATGTAATTTGCAACCTCTTCCTACTTTTATCTGCTGCCTTGAATAGTTTTCATCTCCCCCAGTACTATACCAGTATAGAATGTCAAACATATTATGTAGTTATTGTGACACAACTCTGACTTTAATTGCAATATAGACTTCTTTACAACAATTCTACTTAACACGTCTGAGGACAAAAAAACTTGGCAGGGTTGCATTTATGTGAAGAAACAACAAATATATACATATGTTGTGGCTATGAATGAGTTTCTCACAGCAGTTATCAGCCCATGTTGGCTCAGCAGTCCACATCAGCAGAATTTAAAAATCTCTGGCCAGCTCTTAGTGCATAAATGTACAACAAATTCCACCCAAACTAACCAGGAATCTTATCCGCACTTCACAGAAACATCCTGGGTTGGACTCACTTTTGCCATATATTTTCCCCTCAGATTGGCAGCTAAAATAATTAAGAATGGTTAAACTGATAATGTTCTTGAGCCCTAAACTTACATACACCAAGTTTAAGAACTGGGTTGGATATAAGAATGCTTGGAATAATTTTAACTGACTGTAGCAAGTGATTTATAAAGGCAGTGAGTGTTCCACGTACTTCATTTTACTTCCCTTTTTATTATTAGAGGAACAACATATATACAACCAAGAGACAAATCATTGTATATTTTGTTGCAAAATATAATTTAACACAGACAGGGACATTTGCATGAAGCAGCAACTTCCACTGAACAGGAGCCAAGTACATTTCAATCTTAGCCTTCCCTTCTCTCTTTTAATTTTGTGCAATGTCAGTTAATCTCTCCTAGTTTCTTCTGGTATCATGTAGTATCTAAAGGAATGCCCCCCAAATTAGCTTTTGTCCTCACATAAAGAGTTATTTTCAAAAACAGGTAGCTGCATGTTTTAAATTCCTAAGGAACAGAAAGAATGTTATTGCTTAGAATAGTATTCTACAGCTTATTCAATGATTTCCATGCACCCACTACAGACCTCTCCAAAGAAATACAGCCATGTGAAATGAAATACATGCCCAGTTTACAAGAACAGAGTTCATCAAGAAAAAACCCACAAAAACTTGTGGGATTGTCACAATGTTGAAATTTTGCTTTGCTTGTTTTATAATAAATCCTTAAGATGTAGTAGAGCCTATGTCCCAAATCCTCTTCAGCCAAGAAGCCCACAACATCAAACACCAAAGAAGTGCTACATCTTGAAGGACTGAATACATGTTGCTACTGAGCATGGAACCTGCTGAATGGGGCTGTGGACGTCTGACTGTGGGCTGAGAACACTGCATGGAAATTGCCACTCTGGACAACTGACCCAGCTCTTTCTCAGTCTGCTGAGGTGCAGAAGGCCATTTCACTATATCTGAAAGGAATTAGCTAATGCAACAGACATAATTTTATCTTTATAGCCATGTAGCAAGTATATTACTGCTTTTCTTTGGCACCCAAAACGCAATGCTAAGCTGGAAAACTGTGCTTTCAGTCATCTCTGTAACCTAACAAAGCAGCTGTGCTCAAAAGGAACAATGGTTTTGTCTCTGAGAACTAAGTAAAAACTCTTCAGAGCTCTCTTAGAGCCTTTAAAAGAGAAGATTCAAAAAAAAAAAAGAGTAATTTCCTTTAATGAAGCAATGAATCAAGATAAAGTCGAAGATCCAAACTCAGGATAAAATCATTGATGAAGGAAAGAGAAGGCAAAATTCAGTTCATATGTCACATAAGGGTAGAAGTGACTGCCCTCTGCTACGAATGGACCATTTAATTTCTTTCTGTTGTTCCACAAGATCTTGCAGAACTATGGAAGCGATCCTTTAAAACATACAATGCAATACACATACTTAAAAAAGTATATGCCACCAATCTAATACAGATTCTTTTATTACTTGAAGTACGTGTAGATTTTCTATCTAATAGGCTGCAAGAAAGAATTAAGAATTTGTTCAAATATTGATTAATTGGGAACAATTGACAAGTTTTTAATACTTGGAAGTCTGATTCAGTGTTTAAAGAAAGAAAAACTTGCAATGCAGTTTGGCTCTCAATGGCTACATACAAACAGTTCCAAAAAGTTGATGTTCAATTGATCCTTGTAAAAAATATTTCAGATTTTTAAGGGAAATTGTTAGCTATAGCAGTAATAGTTTTACACAGCAACAAGCAAGGCAAAGATCTGCCAAATTAAAACAACACACACTGAGACTTAGTTGAAAAGACTGAGGAAAAGAAAAAAATGTGTCTTTTCAAACAGTTCATTCCTTTGTTAAAATGTGTAGGCTATTAGCCCTACCATAACAATTAAGAAACCTATGAAGTATTAGTGCATGGCTGACAAAAAATTAAATCCTCCTAAAGCTGGATTTTTCATCCATTCCACTTTGCTTATTTATTTTTCCAGTTTCCAGGAGCCTGGACTTTTACTTCTGTAGATGGACACAACTAGTATTTACCAGTAAACAGTTATCACAGCAGTACACTACTGTTTTAAAAATTTGTGAAATGAAGAAAAAAGGAATACAATTATTTTAATAAATAGCATAATCCTTCATTTTACTCCTAAAAAAATGTTATTCTTCAAAAAAAGAGATCTTCACCAAAAAAACCCTCAACCTGAACTTTTATTACTTTTCCAGGTACCTGTTGGTTCCTTGCAGCTGTTTTGCTCATTTTTGCTTGCCAACCAAGTCTTTTCATTACAGCAGCAACTGTCATCACCACTGCTACTTACAGCAGGTATATTATATAGAATGTGACAGCCTCTAATCCCTGTTAAATTGCTGGAATTCTGGAGTGATTTTATTAAGTCTACTGACTTGATGTCACTGAGATTATGGTTTGGTCCCTTTTTTTGTCATGTCATTTAAGGAACACTGCAGCTTTCCAGAAGAGTGGCATGCATTTTACACATTCTGTTCTTCACAGACAGGAACGTTTTTCCCATGTCCCTGTTTCTATACGTGGCTAAATCTGAAGCAGGTGACCTAATTTATTGAAACAGAATGCAAGGCCCAAGGGTCTGACTCCAAACTGCCACGTACTTTTATGGGCTGGATCAGAGAATGTCTAAAGTTTCTTGCATCATTTAATGTCTTGAAAAGGTTCTTTTAGCCAGAGCTGCCAGGACTGTTTGCATCCTTCACATGCCAAACTGAGTAGGGATCCAGAAGTTTCCAAATGCAGGGACCAGAAATCCTCTGGCTTTTGAAAGAAGAAATAAATAATTTAATCTATACATTTTGATTTATATTGAGTGCTAATCCTTTTCATATATTTTCCACTATTTAAAATATGAAAAAAGGCTATAAAAGCAATTTAAAAATCACAGAGAAAAAAGGTAAGCTGGGAAATATGACACTTTCAGTTTCTACACATAACACCCTGCCTTTGCACTCATTTTCTAGAGAGATAGGCAGTTTATTTCTTAAAGTAATAAGCTCACTTGGGGTATTTGCTGGGAAACCTAAAATATTCAGGAAGAAATGTGCTATATAACCACAGTTTAGAATTTAGGATTTTTGAAAGTTTGAGACTCTTTTTAAGTAAGGTGTGAATGTGGGTATTTATTTTTGCTGTTCTATATCCACGTTTTTTGGTGAACTAGAGCTCCAGAGCTGTGGCTTTCAGCCAGCAGCTGCAGAACCCCAAGAGTTTCAAGATCACACCTATTAGTTTTGAAAAAGATGAATACTAAATGGTAACCTGTTGTCACTTGGTTTAAATTTGTCCTATAGGAATTGAAAACCAATGTTATAAAGATTTTGAGTGGCACTTTATGGAATTTTACGTTATTTAAAGGATTACACTTTATCAGGAGAAGAGTTTCACTGACAAAACTTGGTGCTCCCCTCTCTGTCACCCATTCTCCCAAGTTCTGGCTTGCTGTCTTCTCCTTTCTTCCCAATATATCTTCTGCAGGACATTTCACATCCCTCATGTTCACCCAGGTTAAGTGACTTGGAGAGGCAGCCCACTTACCATCTCCCAGTGGCTGGAGAGAGGTATCTGATTAGATCTACCACTGATGTGAATCATTAATCCCTTATTTATGATAGGCCCTGTCCAACCCCATCCAAGCTGTGTTTTCATAATCTGACAATTACTTTAGACAAAGAGCAAAAGAAAGTTATTCTAAGTCACAAACTGTTAGGAGATTAAAAAGTTATCCAGCAGACTGATTGATGATGTACAGTGATAATCAACAAGAGAGAGATGAGCCTGATATTTTAAAATATGACAGCCACAAACTAAAACTGATATATCTTGTCTTCAGAATTTT